>OZ024902.1:102503306-102963306 GCA_964017125.1 Flabesymbios commensalis
AGGTGAAGTGTCGTCAAAGCGCTGTAATGAAGGAAAAAGTACAGTTAAGGATTTATAATTATTCTTATACCTCATGCTATATTGATTTTTGCTATTTCCAGAGTTTGATTTCAAGATTACATTTTTTGAATGTTTTTTTTGTGTAAATGTTTGTAAAATGAACGTTTATACAATTCTAAACGATAAAATATCGCTGTTTTAGAATTAAAACGCTGAAGCAAACCAACGAGACGCAAATACGAATGAAGGAAGACGAGAAAGAGTGAGTGAAATAAAGTGGTTTATACTTTTTGTATTTGTTTCTCAATGTAAGGAAATATAAAATCTTAGTTTAGATATGACATCTATGTATAATCACAGGCAGACAGACAGTTTTATTCACAACACAATTGAGACTTTCTAATTTGTCAAATCACCCGTGTATACAAGTAACATGACAACGTGTAGTTTCGCTCCACTTACTGTCACATCAACTTAGCTACGACATATTAAATTCACATACATGTATATACAGTAGAGCCTCGCTAAGCGGACCATCTAAGGGACTTTCCAAAAAAGTTATTATTAGCGAGGTGATCCCCTAAGTGAAAGTAACCACTAATTAAACCATGTTATGAAATTTCTTGTGTCTTCTTGTGTCAAGTAAAGTATCGCCACCTTATACAGGTGACAAAAACACAGTTTACATGACCACAAATATATATTTATTCATGCTTTTGTCTGCTCCCAAATTTTGTCATTTTCAGAAATGTTTAAATCATCCGGAATTTTACAATAAACATAAATCAATATAAAGCTCATTATACTTCAAAACCTCCACATGTTATATGGTAATACGAATTAAAAAATATATATACATATAAATAAAATAAAATAGACTGAATGTATGTAACTACCCGTACCCCGCGGTTTTTCCGTTTGCATGACAAAAAAGGCGAAAATCATAATTAGAGAAAAATCATATGTTTCTCCTGTTAGTCATCATAGTATATCACACATAACTGAAATACAGAACAAAAGGCCATTTCAAATGTATTGATAAGCATTAAACTGAAATTTGAATTATGATGTAATTACCCTTACTGTACCTATTCTAGAAATAAAAACTTGGTATAAACAAATTTATTTACCAAGGATTGTACAATAGCAGAAGCTAATACAATATACGCTCCTCAGTTGCGTTGCTCAATTATGTAATTATACAATTGCACTAAGAAGGTGTGAAATAATACGTGCAAGATATAGCAGTAAAGTTGTGCATAATCGACTGATTGGCAGCATAGCATGCAAATTATATAATAACGGTGTAAATTATATGATAGCGATGTTTAACAATAAAATGTAATAAAATTTGCATGAATATGTTAAGGATGAAAAGGTTATATTAATTATGAAAAGTCATCAAATAGTTAATACAAAATTATATTCAAATATTCCTGCATGATTCAATTCAATTCAATTATTTATTCGTGCAATAAAGGCCTCTGGCAAATACAAGTTCAGGTGCTGACTATCTCTGTAGTATACATGGTGTACAAATGCTGCTAATTTAGATATGACATCGGCATTTTTGTTATTCATCAATTGACCAAATCGTTCTAAAGATGGTTGAGTATAATATTTAGGTAAAATAAATAGAGTTTTTAAATCTAAATACTTAGGGCAAATCAATATCACATTGTATTCATCTTCTATCACTCTGAGGTTACAATTCATACACAATCGTTCACTCCTTGCTACATGGTTGTGTCCGGCTCAAATGAACGAATCAAAATTGCAACAATGAATGTCCGATCTATCAAACCTAAAACTGCCCCCTTCTCCGAATATGTAACATCTAAAAATCTGGACATTGTGGCAGTGACAGAAACATGGTTAAACATGATGAAACGAAATCAACGACAGCTGATATCTCACCTCCTGGCTATTCGTTTTTTCACGAACCTCGCGCAGATCAGCGGGCAGGAGGAGGTGTAGGCATACTAGTGTCTGACCAATTAAAAACCGACATTCATCCTCTGCCATCATTTAAAACGTTCGAAGCGATCACTGCACGTATCGGGAACAATTCGTTCAGTGGTTTCGTTGTCTGCCTGTATAGGCTTCAAAACGATACATGTCAATTTTTTGATGAATTTCAAGATCTACTAGAGAACATAATTTCACTGCATGACAATTTGTATATATTGGGAGATTTCAACTTACATCAATTTGTATATATTGGGAAATTTCAACTTACATCTAGATAACTCAAATAGAAACACCAACAAATTCAATGAAATCCTCACATGTTTCGATCTGAAGCAGCATGTTAATTTTCCTACTCATGGCTAGATCTACTAATCACCAAACGCATGTCTAATTGTATCAAATCAGTTTTTTTGGCAGCAGGTATCTCGGACCATCTTGCGGTCGTATCAGAAATTGACTGTTGTAAGACGAAATGGAACAAAGAAAAAATATCGTTTCGAAAAATAAACAAAATTGATTATGAATCGTTTCATTTAGATATTCTCAGCTCGGATCTAATAAAGAAACCAGAGAAAGATCTCTCGTCTTGTCAACAGTATGATCCTGTTCTTAGCTCTATTTTAGACAAATACGCTGCTGTAAGTTCAAAGACTCTGCCCAGAAAACCACCAACTCCATGGATAAAATAATGAAGGCTTAAACCCTTCGCCACAATCTCGAACGAACATGGCGCAGATCTCGCACACATCTAGATCGTTCTCGTTACAAACATCAATGCCACCTGTGTAATAGAATGATGACAAAAGCTAAATCGAAATATTTAACTGATGTTATTGCAGAAAATTCGGACAATCCCCGTCGCCTTTGGAATTCAATAAATAACATTCTGCATAGAATTCCACCTCCTGCTCTGCCAGAATTAACATCAGTAAAATCACTTTGTGATCATTTCTCTAGGTATTTTGTGGATAAAATTGAAACTATCCGTTTCAATTTTCCAGATACAGTACAGAATATTCCACAAGTGCAAAAACCAGAAATTAGATCTAAAATTAACGTTTTTGAACGTGCGTCAGAAGATGAAAATATAAAGCTTATTTTCAGTTCATCGTCAAAATCATGTGATCTATATCCCATTCCTACAAGCGTGTTGAAAAATTGTCTTGACATATTAATAACTCCCATCACTGACATAATTAACATTTCAATGGAAACTAGTACATTTCTTCAAAATTTCAAAGAAGCTCATGTAAGACCACTACTGAAAAAAACATCTCTTCCTAAAAACGAGCTGAAAAATTACAGCCCTGTATCCAACTTGAGTTTCATTTCCAAAATCTCAGAAAAGATAGTAGCCGATAGGCTGCAAGCTCATATAAAAAATAACCATCTATCTAATCCATTACAATCGGCCTACAGGAAACATCATTCTACAGAATCGGTTCTACTGAAAGTACATAACGATATGATTATTAGTATGGCCAAGGGTGAAGTTACGGCTACTTTATACACTACACTACAGCGCTATTATGTCTAGTTTTGACATAAACCACCACCTTTATGCCGATGATACTCAAATTTACATGTCTCTATCAGTTTCAAACGCGAAGGAATCTCTTGAGAAGCTGCAACATTGTTTAATGGGTGTGTCGGCCTGGATGACAGGATCTAAGCTGAAGCTTAATCCTAGCAAGACAGGATTTCTTCTTATTGGGACCAAACTTCAGTGAGAAAAATTCTTGAATAATTTCCCATGCTTACTTCTAGGTCAAGACACAAATCCATCTACATCAGCTAAAAATCTTGGTGTACTATTCGACAGTAGCCTGAATTTCCGAAAACACAAATCCCAAACATGTACATGTAGGGCATGCTTCTATCATATCCGTGACCTGCGTCAAATTCGAAAAAGTCTGTCCTTAGATCTTGCCAAGCAAATTGCCTAGAATTATCATTTTAAGGCGCCCTAATATTAGTCAGAAATGACATATCACATGAGTGTGATTGTCAGATTTTTTGTTAATTTGTTTTCAAAATGGCCGCTGACGGCCATCTTGGATTTTACCCAATTTTTCAAAACGCGCGAAAATAACCAAAGTCCACCCAGCTGATTCTGAAAGTGGACACCCTGAGCTATAAAAAGCAATCCTTAAAAACTATAGATACAAAATTTCCAGGTTTGACCGAAAAATCCTGTTTAGCCATAAGGAACTATTTATTATACTATTAAGGGCTTACAATCAAATTTGTGTCGTGTTTGTGTCTAATTTTCTCTATTTCCCATTCGCGCCACTAAAATTATCAGAACTCAGCTCCAGATAAACATAATTTCATGTTCTTGGCGTCATGGTGAAGCCCCAGCTATGTGCTATCCAATGGTACCATTAACTCCATATTTTGTTTTTCCGACATACGTTATGTACAGATGAGTCACATATGACATGCAAATTATGTGATACGGGTGTTTGAAAGTGGAGTGAAAATTTGCATCAGTGTGGAGTCTGAAGAATGATGTAAATATTTACCTAAGGTTTGCATCATTGTCGGCCTCTGGATATTGTAAAGATTGCATTTAAGAAAATAATGGAGATGGTTTTCCGTTGTTTCTGTACATTCGACACACTTTTCATTAAAAAATGTTAATTGAGGTTACTAAATTCTAAACGAATCTGGGCTAGCGTTAGTTGTACATGTCTTCGATTAAGTGTGAAGTTGTCGTTGCGTGTGATTTTTATTTCGTTTTTTTTGTAGTGTGCTATCTGTTTTTCGAGTGTGGCAGATCTAAAGTTAGTATCATGTGTGTTGTATGTTTTGGCACACATGGGGGAGAAACTGGGGTATAAAAGCAGATGTTTTGCATCTGGGTATTCCAAATGTGACTGATGATGCGGCTCGTGTGTTTCTGGATTGGAGTTGAGTGGGCATACATTATGTTATTATAAGTGATGGCAGTTTCCCGTGAACATATTTAGAAAAAACAATCATCTTGTGATTTCTTTTAATAATGCCGTTTTGATGACAAGCGCTTAATAGCTCCTGTTATTATTCGCAATTCATTACTGTCCTGAATAGATAAGTTTGCATATACAACATTAGCATAATCTATTAAGGGTCGGATAAAATTTGTATAACATATTAAAAGACTATTACGTGACCATTTATATTTGAAATTCATAAGATGAATCATGGTAATCGCGGAGGATACTATATTGTTTATATGGGTTGTCCACTGCATGTTTTGTGTAAAAGTAATGCCTCGATGATTATGCTGCTTTAAATTTCTCAGCGTATTATTCTTTAAAATTAACCCTTTGATTTCCAGGCCGGAGTGCATGCCAGGATCCAGATATACTGGTGTAAGAGTTCTATTTTTCGTCATTTGAAGCTGGAATTGCTAACGCAATTTCCAGCTTCAAATGACGAAAAATACATAAATGTAGTATATATTTGACGAAAATTTGTGTCATTTTATGGTTACGTTCATTGACGAATGACGACGGAAATTTCCGTCATGTATGGTAGTGAAAAGGTTAATGGTAGTTCTTGTGGTGGTTATTCCTTACGTGAAAATATCATTGCTATTGTTTTGGTATGCTTATTGTTATTTTCCATTGATTTGTCCAGAGAGAAATTCGTCCCAAATTTTCGTTTAATAATAGGGTGTCCTCGTGAAGAAAAACTTCATCAACTGTTCTAAATAAAGAGGCGTCGTTACCAAACGGAATATATGACTATTTATATTTTCAACAATATCATTTATATAGACTAGGAAAAAAAAAGGGGACCGACAACCGAGCCTTCAGGATGGTGAATTATCATTTATTATAACTTTTTGCATTCTGTCTGATAGATATTATTCATCCATCTCAACATATTTCCTTTTATAACGCAGCGATTAGGTTTATATAACAAACCTTCATGACTGACCATATCGAAGGCCTTTGTGAATAAAGAAAAACTGCCCTCACAGAGTTGTTATTGTCTAGTTCGTGGTAATTTTTTGGGGGAAATGTGTTTGTTCACGTACGAGTCGCCTGGAATAAAAACGGACTGCTTTGGTTGAATACTAATTTTTCCAATAGTTTAGATACACTGGGTAGCAAAGAGACTGGTCTGTAGGTAATTATATTTGGGTGAGATCCCTTTTTTAAATAGGTATAACGCATGCGTGTTTCCATACTTTTGAATATTCCCCGTTTTACTGTTGAAAATTTTACTCAGGATCTGAGATATTGACGGAGTAGCCTCTTTTAGTAATTTATTGCCAATCTGCTCATCCCATGTTTGAGTGCTATAGACACAAACTCGGCCTAATATTTTGTATTGTATATAACTGTATTGGTCTAGCTCATGGG
This sequence comes from Flabesymbios commensalis, assembly GCA_964017125.1. NCBI lineage: Eukaryota > Metazoa > Annelida > Polychaeta > Terebellida > Flabelligeridae > Flabesymbios > Flabesymbios commensalis. The sequence goes on from OZ024902.1 coordinate 102,509,633, forward strand.
CCGGAATGCTAAATGTCCAGGATATAATTAAGGAAAGAACCAAGGAGACAAGTTAAAATGTATCTTCAACGTGCATTCCTTCCATCACCATCGCCGGTGCTGACCAACATCTATTCGATACTTGTATTTGTATTGCCAGTGAATCGGGCTGCCTCATGTCTCTACACACGTACACACGATGTAGGCCTACCCACCCATTTCCGGTTCAATGTTGCAGCCCATCGTTGGTTCAATGCCGGTCAATCGTCTACGATGCTGTCCCAACACTAATCCAACACTGGGTCTGCTGTATACTTTGCGCAAGCACATCACCAAACATATGCCATTCACCGAACGCTGTCTCAATGTTGAGGTACAATCTTTGACGCTGACCCAACATTGAAATAGCATTGAGTGATTGTCTCGTGGTTTGCTGGAGTACTGCCGCATAGCAATGCAGGTGACGCTTTCTCACCCTGACGCCAGAAAGGCCAATTCCCAGATAACACGATACATTGGCCCAATGCTGATGTAATGCGACGCTGGGCCAACATTATCCCAACCAAAACCCTTTAAGCTCTAATCACAAATTTAATCGTGAATATTATTTTTTCTTAATACTTTTTAAAAACGCAACTGTCTGACTTAGCGACCTTAAACGTTATATTCTACATGTTCAGAAGGGCTGGTGTACAGAAATGTCAACCGTTCCCACACACACCACCCCTCTTTCCCTTAAATAGGACACAATAAACTTAATAGGCTCCTGGCCTACGGCCGGGCCTAATGAGATCGATACAGCTTCAGGTTGTATTATTGGCACTAAAACGTGTAGTTGAGTAGGAGAAATAGGTTCCCGTGCACCCCCCGGACAACTAAATTCTAAAATCATTTTCAGCACCCCTAGGATATCTACTTAAATAATTTTGATGTTCACTTTGAAAAAAATTGTCCCCCCGGGGGTCTAATTAGCATATTTCCAAGATGGCCGCCAACCGCTCTATGTCTAGGACATACTTATTTTGGTAAATCTGTAGCGCAAGTTTTTCGTCGATTTTTCCGTCAATTATCAACCAATTTTCATGAAATTTTGTACAGGCCATTTCCAAGTCCCGTTCTAACATCGGTAAAAATTTCGTAAACTTATATAGGGGCCTACAGTATTTCAAAAGTTAGACCATTTGACATGTAATAAATTAAAATTATGACGTTCCTTCATAAACCCATTACACTAATTCTGGAATTTTATTACATGTCAAATAGTCTAACTTTTGAAATATTCAATATAATTTTTCTAATTTATTACCGATGTTGGAACATGATTTGGACATGGCCTGTACAAAATTTCAAAGAAATCGATTCAGAATTGACGGACAAATCGACGAAAAACATGCGCTACAGATTTGTCAAAATAATTGTGTCCTGGATATATAGCCTAATATATAATTCAGCAGATAAGGTAACCTATTGTGCATTTTATGATTAAAGCATGACATTTTTACCACTTGTAGAACATATCCTAAGGGACATTTCTAGATGTGGAGGTAAACTGGATTTGACCTCTGATGACCTCTAGAGATCATTGACTTCGAAAATATTCACTGCTCAATATCCCAAAAGTGTATCAAATATTCGAAGGTCAAACTGGCAAAAAATAGTTAAAATGTCCATTTTTTTATCAATTTCCACACTGTTGTGGTGCAGTCATTTGTTACAAAAAACTGGTTTTGACTTATTGTTCGTCCTATATATTTTCAACACACTTTTTAGGATAATAAGGACAGTATCAGCCTCGAGAGGGGGGGGGGGGGCTATCTCCTAGGTATTCCACTTATTACGCTCCTTCCTCAATATTTAGTTGAACGGACCAAATCACAATACTTATGCACCATTGTAGAACATCAGCTTGGGCTCCCATAGCAAAATATTGATAAATAATTGGGATATGAAGTTTGAAATGGGTTTGGGTTGTGTTTTACTGGACTACCATCTGAAAGCAATTTGAAGGTCATGTCAAGGTCATTTCAAGGTTAAACCGACAAAACCTGTTTTTATGATCCCATGTCTTTTTCAGAGCTGTTTCAATTTCTTTTTCTTTTTTCAATTTCTTTTTCACTGTATATGTGCCCTAATGCCGGAGAAAACTAAAAGGAGCCTGAGCTTCAGTCTGGTGGCATGTATAGGCCTAGATTTTTTCCAAGAATTACATCTATTTACATCAACCTAACTTTATTTAAGTGAGCCATATCTGATAATTGACAGCTCAGTTTTATTATCGTGATTTCCATTAATGTAATTGGTTGTAGGCCTACATTGTTGTCACTGTTTATACATTTACTATCCTACATGTAGCAATCATGTCTTTTTCAACAAGTTTGGTCAACAAAGCAATGTCTTCGGGACCACATTATTATCTATAGGCCTACTGTGGATAGATGAATAGTGTAAGCCGTGTGAGCCAAAAGTATGGCGTTGATGTCATCACCTTTTTCTAGTCTCTCCAGTCTAATGGTCCAGGTAGCTGGAAGTTGTTAAAAACACATAAATTCAGAGAAAATGACGGCTTCCTATAATTATTGATTATAACTGTTCGATTCGACAGTTAAAGGGACTGGCCCAGGCTAAAATCATCAAAAAATCGGTGATTTTATTTCGGGTTCTTAATATGACCATATGATGTAAACATGTACATAGACTAGAACTGCAAAATTTTATAATTTTTGTGCTGCGCGTTCATCAGTTAGACTAGATATAGAGACGAAATTCTCGCATTTCCTATTTTTGACATGGTTGTCAATAATTAGAAATCGGGAATTTCGTCTCTATATCTAGCCTAACTGGTGAACGCGCAGCACAAAAATTATAAAAATTTGCAGTTCTAGTCTATGTACATGCTTACATCATATGGTCATATTAGGAACCCGAAATAAAATCACCGATTTTTTGATGATTTTAGCCTGGGCCAGTCCCTTTAAATTGTATAGGCCTATAGACTATATTCTTAGCGTGACCCTAGTATCCTAATAGAAGTAGCGAGCGGGTTTTCATCCCCCGTCCGTAGGGGAAGGGGGGATTTTAGTTGCGCCTGGATCTATCACACGTGAGGCTCGTGCATCAGGCGGTACTTTGTTTTTGTGGGTGCAATAAATAAAAGAAATAGTGGTCATTTGTTTCAATTTAAATCACATTCTCAACAACGTGGTGATGTGTAAGTGATTTAAAGGGACTGGCTAAGGCTAAAATCGTCAAAAAATCGATGACTTTATTTTGGTTTCTTAATTTGATGTAAAGATGTCCATAAACTAGAACTGCGAAAGTTTTTAAATTTTTGTGCTGCGCATTTACCACTTAATAATAATAATAATAATAATAATAATAATAATAATAATAATAATAATAATAATAATAATAATAATAATAATAATAATAATAATAATAATAATAATAATAATAATAATAATAATAATAATAATAATAATAATAATAATAATAATAATAATAATAATAATAATAATAATAATAATAATAATAATAATAATAATAATAATAATAATAATAATAATAATAATAATAATAATAATAATAATAATAATAATAATAATAATAATAATAATAATAATAATTATAATAATAATAATAATAATAATAATAATAATAATAATAATAATAATAATAATAATAATAATAATAATATTAATAATAATAATAATGGTGAGTTCTTATATATAGCGCACATACAATGCTCTGTGCGCTTCACACATATTACCCCTGGTCACTGGACCTGTTCATTTATGTACCATTTCAACTCCCTTTTTGGAGCATACAGCACTTGCAGCCATTTCGGCGCTAGGAACTAATCGCACACATTGCGATCTCTGTCCTACCAGGTACTCATTTACAAGTAAAGCATGTGAGGGTAAAGTGCCTTGCCCAAGAACACAACATCGAAATAATGTCCCAACATTGAGAGGGGAGAAACATGATATTTCTCTGAAAATCCTGCACCAAGCGGGATTCGAAGCCGCACGGTAGGCAGCGACATTGGCAAAGCTCCGCGCTCTAACCATTGCGCCATGTCCCTCTCTGCATAGTTAGGCTAGATATAGAGAAGAAATTCACGTATTTCTTATTTTGGGCATGCATGTTCGAAATAAGAAATCGGGAATTTCGTCTCTATATCTAGCCTAGCTGGTAAATGCGCAGCACAAAAATTTAAAAACTTTCGCAGTTCTAGTCTATGGACATTTTACATCATTTGGTCATATTAAGGAGCCAAAATAAAACCACCGATTTTTTTACATATCATTTTAGCCTGATTGAGTCTCTATAAGACCCTGTCACCATGATATATATAAAACCGATTATTCTATCATTCGGTATTCAATTCATACTGAATAGACTGCATTATTTTCTACTAGGTAATGGCGCTTTTCCATGTCGTGTCGACAACAGTTATATTATAACTAGACTAAACATTTAACAGCCACCAAATAGGATATATAATAATAAAACCGCTATAACTGTCTACTATTTCGTCATAACGGTCTAGTATTTCGTTATAATGGTTTACTAATCCGTTATAACGTGCTACTATTCCGCTATAGCGGTGTATTATTTCGTTATAACGGTCTAGTATTTCGTTATAACGATATACTTATCCGTTGAAACGGTCTACTATCCCGTTATAACGGTCAAGTATTCCGCTATAACTGTCCAGTATTTTGTTATAACGGTGTACTATTCCATTATAACGGTCCAGTATTGCGTTATAACGGTCTAGTATTTCGTTATAAGAGTCTGGTATTTCGCTATAACGGACTAGTATTCCGCTATAACGGTCCAGTATTTCGTTATAACGGTCTACTATTTTGTTATAACAGTACAATATCCCGTTATAACGGTCTAGTATTCCGTTATAACGGGCTAGTATTTTATAACGGTCTAATATTTCGTCATAGCTATTACGGTCTACTAATCCGTATAACGGTCTTCTAATCCGTTATGCCGGTCTACTAATCCGTTATAACGATGTACTAATCCGTTATAACTGTATACTAATCCGTTATAACGGTATACTAATCTGTTATAACGGTCCAGTATTTTGATATAACGGTACACTATTTTGTTATAAACCGTTAGAACGAAATAGTAGACTGTTGTAACAACATACTAGACCGTTATAAAACGATAGTAGACCGTTATAGCGGTTTAGTATACCGTTATAACGGCTTAGTATACCATTATGCCGAAACTCTAGACCGTTAAAAAGAAATACTAGACCGTTATAACTAAATACGAGACCGTGTTAATGACATACACGACCGTTATCACGAAATACTAGACCGTTATAAAAAATTGGTAGACAGTCTTTGAATATGGGCTTACATTGATATTAAAGGTTTAGTCTTCAGTGTTCTAAATTATGTCAGGTCACTGTAAACGAGATCTACTCTTTGCGATCAGACCAGGAGGAGACCGACTCACGGATTGTCCTATATCTTCACCATGCAGAGAATCTTAGATTTAAATCAGCAGTTGTGCATACTCCGGATTCAGATATATTCTTCATCCTACTTCTCCATGCACATGACCTGACCATCACTATCTACACTGGCACAGGAAGCTCATCAACATTGGTGAACTGGCTGACGAACTAGGAAACGATTGGTGTGCCACTATACTCGGTTTCTCAGGGGAGGACTGTAGCAGTGCTTTCAAAAGGAAGGAGGAGGTGACCCCGTTGAAAAAACTCCATATAAAATATTTCCATTGTTTAACGTTGTAAACAATTTGGGGAGTCGTGGACCGTGACAACAGAGGTAAATTAGCAGCTAGAAGTATTTACTTGTTTCGTGTATGGTAATCCCCGTGAAAGATCTGTGAATGTGGTCAGAAGCAAACTACTCAAGGATATGGTTGGAGAGGATGCTACTCTTAGCTCAAAGTCAAAGGTTGATATGGTTCGCTTGCCTCGATCTATGTCAGGACTCTCTCATACCACATAGTCAACGAGTCAATCATCATGTAAAAATGAAATGAATCGGGCTTTAGGCCACCTTTGTGCACATATAGGCTAAACTGGGCCAGAAGAACCTCCTGAGGATGGTGAGATAAATGAGATGACACTGTCCTCCCGACACAGGATTCGAAATTCGAGCCCTGGCGGTCTGAAGCCGAGCGCGCTTCCCCTCGGTCACGGAGGCTCCCCACAATAATGGATGGGGAAGAAACATTTTTGTTTCTTTTAAACCGCCGAGACCGGGAACCGAACCCCGAACCCCGTGAAAGGCAGCGGTGCTAACCACTACCCTAGGGCCCCCGCCCCCAATCATCATGTAGGCCCCAGCTTGTTACAAACATGCAGCCCAAGCAATTTTTGAGAAACCCGAACCAGATTCTGAAAGTCAAGAGTGGCTGAGAACTGATGATGGAGTTGTGGAGCCTGTATGGTCCATTGACCCTATATTGCCATCATCTCTGATTAAATTATTAGACATTTGTGACACTGAACATGATAATGATGAGTATGATTGCACAGATGATGAGCCGAATCTGGAAGAGGTTGTGGAAATAAACTATGATGATATGTTGACAGAGGATGACTACCAGACTTTGCTTATTTTTTAATAGAAACATATGATTTACTAGTATCTATCCTTCTGTGATATTTCACTGAAGAATTATTAGCATGATAGTTTGGATTAAGCATGCATTATTGCTCATTTTAGAAAAAAATCTGTCAGTTTTATCTAAATTACATGAAAAAAAATATATTATTCTGATCATTTTTGCATTCAATTCACCATCCCGGAAAACCATTAAATTGACACCAAGATCATTGTAATCGGTCCATTAGTTGCTGTTTTATGACATTTAGTGTTCCGACTATACTATAGGACACAATTATTTTGGTAAATCTGTAGCGCATGTTTTTCGTCGATTTATCCGTCAATTCTGCACCGACTTCTTTAAAATTTTGCACAGGCCATTTCCAAGTCATGCCCTCACATCGGTAAAAAAATCGCAATTGATATTGAGTATTTCAAAAGTTAGACTATTTGACATGTAATAAAATTCCAGAAATAGTGTAATGGGTTTATAAAGGAACGTCATAATTTTAATTTACTACATGTCAAATGTAATGGTCTAACTTTTGAAATACAATGAAATTATTCTGATCACCTTTGCATTCAATTCACCATCCCAGAAAACAATAAAATTGACACCAAGATCATTCGGATCGGTCCTTTAGTTGCTGCTTTATGACATTTAGTGTTTCGACTATACAAAAGAACACAATTATTTTAGTAAATCTGTAGCGCATGTTTTTCGTCGACTAATCCGTCAATTCTGAACCGATTTCCTTTAAATTTTGCACAGGCCATTTCCAAGTCATGTCCTCACATCGGTAAAGAATATTTCAAAAGTTAGACCATTTAACATGTAATAAAATTCCAGAAATAGTGTAATGGGTTTATAAAGGGACGTCATAATTTTAATTTATTACATGTCAAATAGTCTCACTTTTGAAATACTGTATATCAGTTTACGAAATTTTTACCGATGTTCGAACATGACTTGGAGATGGCCTGTACGAAATTTCATGAAAATCAGTTGATAACTGACGGAGAAATCGACGAAAAACATGCGCTACAGATTTACCAAAATAAGTGTGTCCTAGACATAGAGTGGTTGGCGGCCATCTTGGAAATATGCTAATTAGGCCCCCGTGGGACAATTTTTTTTAAAGTGAACAGCAAAATTCTTTAAGTAGATATCCTAGGGGTGCTGAAAATGATTTCAGAATTAAGTTGTCCGGGGGGTGCACGGGAACCTATTTCTCCTACCCAACTAGTGTGGGTTCATGTATAAGCTCTTCGAATGAGTGTGATTTAAAAAATACTTCAAATTGTCGACTCGCGGGGCATGTTTGGTCATTTTCATAAAAATCTGAATGCTTACAGTTTATATAGCCAATAAATATTATATCATCATATAGTTGGTTAACGGCATATATGATATCCTTTGTATCGGGTAAAAAGTCATCTAGTCTGTTATCTATAATAGGAGTAAAGTAATAGTTTAGGGGGGGGGGGGGTGCATACAATTTCATGGCACATGATTTATTTTCACTGTCAGCTGGTTCAAATTCAACAATCCTTTTACTTGCCAAGGTGGTATGAATGTAGGTTACTAGTTCGCCATATCTATTGGTCAACCTCTTTCTACGGTACTGAGTATATTCGGGAATTGAAATGGATTTGTCTGGTTTGTTCTCACGTAGCCAAGTTTCAGATATTAATACTATCACATAGTTGTTTGCTGACAGTTCTGCAGTTAGGTGATCAATTTTATGGACACGTGGTTTGTCTGTCACAACAGCAAGCAGGGTTGTAGAACCGTATAATGTAACCAGACGTAAAATGTAACCGGTTACATTTTACGGCGCCGTATAATGTAACCGGTTACATTTTACGGCAACTGGTTACATTATACGGTCACAGCGTCAACGTATAATGTAATCAGAGAAAAAAGGTACCATACGACCGTATTATGTAACCAGTGCCGTATCATATAACCGGAATAGTTTTCCAAAACGTATATCTTTTGGGGATTATACTCCGGTAAGTTTTATTATAACTCATTCATTTATTGTATTATATTGACATGTACATGTACATAAATGTAAACACAACACAAAAAATTAAATTAATTGTACCCAGCCCATTAGGGCTTATAAGTCAGTTTAAACTGAGTAGCTATAAAACGAAATAGTATGGCGACATATCGACCACACATGTCCCCAGCAGAAACGAGAAACCAACTAGTTCGTTTAAATTAAACTGAGTGAGTGGTTATGTCTTCAAGCAGCGTCTGTTCGTTCCTTTTCGCTTACACGATCGTGCTTCCACTCACTCGTTCGTTCGCCCGTCCGTCTATTCCCTGTCTCTTCAGTTCGTCCATCCGTCCATAAAAAGCGATGGACTTAGATATTTAAATTGTTATCAATATTCCGATGTTGCGTTACATTATAAGCCAATACCGAGTTAATGTAACGTAGCAAAAACTTTGGCCCAATGTTTCATGTTTACTGGGAGGGGCCAATAGTAAAGCTTAGGTTCCCACGGATGTTCAGCGAAAATGAAAAGTCGGTCTTGAAATGATTGGATGGATGGATGGATGGATGGATGGATGGATGGATGGGTGGGTGGGTGGGTGGGTGGGTGGTTGGGTGGTTGGACGGACGGACGGACGGACGAACGGTGAATGAATGAATGAATGAATGAATGAGCGAACGAACGAACGAACGAACGAACGAACGAACGAACGAACGAACGAACGAACGAACGAACGATCGAACGAACGAACGAACGAGCGAACGGACGGACGGACTAACGAACGAACGAACGAACGAACGAACGAACGAACGAACGAACGAACGAACGAACGAACGAACGAACGAACGAACGAACGAACGAACGAACGAACGAACGAACGAACGAACGAACGAACGAACGAACGAACGAACGAACGAACGAATAATCTGGCTGAATGATAAGGCATGACAAAAACAAAACAATAATAGTTGCAGTATTAAAATAATAGTTGCAGTATTTTAAAGTTGGTTCTAGATTGACTTGACTATATTTATAACATGACAAATACACCGATCAAACTGGCAATATGCATGATATGACAGACGCATAACTAATTACGGCTCCTTTTGTCAGAGGGTCCAAAAATGTCATGGTAGCAATTGATACATAATAATTTAAACATCATTTAAAATGTGTGAACTTCCTTCTAAATTAATGAATGATTGCCTATTATATTGGATTTGCAGAGCAGTATTGTGCTCTAGTGCGAATCACAATCGACATGTATACACCAAACTATGATGCCATTAAATAGTTTGTTGTTTTAATCTACGAGGAAAAAATGTGAGCTATCAGACGTGTTCACAAATTGAAACAAAAAATATCACCTACATCGATGTGAATATAAATCGTTGTTGTCATTACACTCAAATCAGTGACCAATCAATCAATCAGCTCATGTTTCTTAACAAATAATAAAAAAATGCCCTTTAAATATTTCAATATGGGCAAATGCGTTCGGATCTCAAATAAAGCACCGATTATGACGTATTAGGCCTAACATTATGCGGGTATTTTCATTCATCTGAAGCTGAAATTTGCGTCATCAATGCCAGTTTCAAATCAATGAAAAATGTTAAAGAGCAATGCAACACTTAAACAGTTATTTTGAACAATTTTAGTTATTTAAATAGATATACCTGTTCTATGGACTCCCTCGTTGCCTTCTCTATTAACCACGACAGTAATAATACATTTATGTTCATCCTCTTTTTCGATAATAAAAATAATAATGTCGTAGTATCGGCCTGTATTTAGCCACCCTTCCTGTCCCAAATGAACATTTAACAGCAGGCACTTCTATTGTTTTAAATGATTATGCCCAATCTATGCCAGTTTATATTTTTTCATCGAAATGGAGGAAGTCATTCTTCGATTGCAGATTGATCAAGCAAAGAGAAGGAAATGAACAAACAAATCAGGATTACCAACAAACAGACGGGCGAATGATGAAAAAACAATGAGTCAACGAGTTAGCGAATTAACGGGCAAACGCTAATTGAATAAAAAAACAAATGACCCAACGAACGGACGAATGACCGAACAAACAAATAGACGGACGGACGGACTATCATATAAACATGCCAAACGGACAGTAAAAATGATTGAATTAATAGGGTTTTAAGCTATATTCGTTCATAGGCTAAATTAGATCAGTAGGACCTGAGGATAGTGAGATGAATGAGATGACACTGCCCTCCGGATACAGGATTCGAAATTCGAGCCCTGGTGATCTCAGCACCAGCACGCTACCTCTCGGTCAAGGAGGCTCCCCACAATATTGAATCTTTACCAGTGAGCGAGGAAGAAATTTCTTGTTTCTTTGAAACCTAAATGTCAGAACGATCTCCGACTTTCCAAGCAGGCAGATTTAACCACTGCACCAGGCTCTATGTGACATAGAGTCTGGAGTACATAGTTGAGTTTGAATTACACAAAATCTGAAATCCGCAGTATGTAACTCCAAAATGCTATGCTGTCTGTAACTTCTTTAACACCTGGTTTGTCTCACATAATTAAATTAAAGACACGTCATTTAAAAACGACAAATATAAATTTACACTGCTTTACATATAATCTCACCACCCTAAGTAAGCCGAAATCACAGCAGGTGTCTACTAATGAGGGAAATATTTTTAATGCGGCTGTTCCAACCTCTTTTGAATTAAAAACAAATGCAAATTATTATGTTATAATTTTGTCGATAATTAATAAGTATACACGGTGTCTCCTTCATGCAGGATATCAGATATAACTGTTTCGTCTTAATCTGACAGGGATACAGTGGGTTAAAAGGGCATGTGTCTGGTCTGTGAAAGAGGGTATGAATGTTAGCCTAATTTGAACTGTGGTGACTTTTTTACACGCTAGGGGTGTAGCTGAAATCTGTCTTTCTAGCAAACCCATATCTGACCTGTTTTTAAAAAAGCACAGTCATAATATGCGGCACTACATGGATGGGAGGGCAGAAAGAAGTAAAATCGGTCAATGGAATTGAGGCAGTATCAGAAATAACTAAATAAAGACATGTCTCTTTTAAAAAGAGTACGTACTTGGGCTTTCACGAGCTTCGGCGTGACAGGCGCAGCGCTAAACTACTACACGAGGACCCGTCCACATTTGATTCGAAGGATTAAAGTATTACAATGAAAATATTTACTACCATCAATTAGTTTTAAAAAGTGCCTTTTATCAGAAGACTATTTTCTTTTGGGTAAATTACGGGCAATAAAACAGTGGCGGATCCAGGCAGGTGCGCGCCCCCTCTATTTTCGCCAAAATATTTTAAAAAGTCCCCTAAATTGGCTAAAATTTGTCAAAAAATCTTGGGGGCGAGCCCCCGAAACCCCGGGCGCCCCCCTTTCTACAGATCCTGGATCCGCCACTGTAAAAGGAGCAGTTACATTATACGTCAGTGCTGGTTACAAGTTACGTTTTTCCCTGTGACCGCATAATGTAACCAGACGTATAATGTAACCGGTTATATTATACGTCTGGTTACATTATACGGTTCTTCAGGGTTCGTATATTTAAACAGTATATTGATAATTCAGTTGGGTTATTAGGACCGGGGTTAGTTTCTATGTCATGACATCTCAGCAAAAGTCTGTGTATAACGTAAAGAAAGAATAAAAAGTTCATGAATATGCTACACCAGAAAAAGTATTCCGCCCGCAAGCGCTGGCGTGATTTCCTGCAAGGAGTAAGTATTTTATGTCCAATGCAGACGCTATAATAATCATCTGTCACGAATTGGATGACTAATAATGATAATTATGAATACAAAATGCATACCAATACAACAACTGTGAACAGGGTGATACAGTGTGGTGATAAGTGTTTCATCAACTGGTGAACAATAATAAAAAGTGCATGTGCAAGAAAAATAAATGAGCAACATATATTATGGCTATCATGGTAAAAGCCCTACAAATGAAATGGTGTCTGCCTGCGAATTTTGATGTAGCTTAAATGAATGTATAAAGTCTTAAGCCAAGTGTATTGGCTTAAAACAAGTCAAGCAAAATGGCGAATCACAATTAAAATATTTGTTTTAGCACGTACATAATTCGTTTTTAGTAGCCCTACTAGCCATCATTAAACGTCCATGGTGGAAGAAATGACGTCTTAGTCAGTTGGCCAGGAATCAGAAAATAGCTTATTTAAGGTTTTCGTGTCGACTTTTTTGTGCATACCTAAAACCTTGCTAGATATATTTTCAGACCTCTTATAAAGAAACCCCGACCGGTTGTCAGCTTTCATGTGTGTGCACTAGAGCTACAGAGTATTTTTAAAATGGCCGCCAAATTCACCCTTAAATTGTCAATTTTACCAGTCAATCAACATCATTATGAGCAGAAAACACTCAATTAAAAACCCAAAACAATCTGGATGTAATATCGCTTTACTCTAACATACTTTAGGAAAATATTATTTGATCTAGAGCTACAGAGTATTTTCCAAATGGCCGCCAAATTCACCCTTACATTGTCAATTTTACCGGTCAATCAACATTATTATAGACAGAAAAAAACACAATTAAAAATCAAAAATAATGTGGAGGTTATATAGTTTTCTTATAATATACTTGAAGACAATATTTTTTAATCAAGGATCAAAAGAGGAATAGCAAAATAACATTTTAACCATGTATTCAAGCATACCATTCAAACTCATTAATTTGAAAATATGACAAATATGTGTATAATCCGGCGCCTTTTTGTCCCTAAGTTTTTGAGAATAAACATATTTTTATTTCTATACATCGTCTTTGAAATCAGTTAAAATGATTAGAATACTCTAATAATCCATACCTGAAAATGTTTTTTAAAGGCAGAAACCCTTTACTTTCGGAGAATATTGAAAAAAAAATGTTTAACCATTATTTTGCCCAAGTTCGTAACAATGCGAATCCTCGGTAGCCATCCAAGAAGAAAAAGTTTATTTGACCTTGAAATGACCTTTAAATTACCTTGTGTCATCTTAAAGTGACATTCTGATATTTACATGACATCTTATCCTAATATTACAATACCATATGTCCGCACTATAGCAGACCTGATATAAGACATTATAATATGCAATACATCCCTGATTTATATTACTAATATCGCACATTATATAATAACATATGCGGATATTTAAATGACACTTATATCCATAATACAGCAATATCATGCCATTATAATGGCTTTGATCTAGGATACTAAAATATCAGATATGTGGTTAAATTTTACTCACTTTGGAACTTAGTGTAAAACGATAGCAATTCCAACGCTTCGACCTGCCTTCAGCAGATCTTGATCACGCCACCCTTGCGACACAGTTAAAGTGGCTGCACATAGGAGGTTCATTTGTATACAAAATGCCATTTTTGGGAATGACCAAGTGGCTTCGCACGGGAGGTTGGCTGCTCCTGAGAGTGGGTGCTCACAGCAGGTTCTACTCACTACTGTATTGCCAATTATATTGCTATATTTACACTTTATAAAGCCATATTCTGACATTATATGCTGAGTAGAATACAATATCTCCACATATAATTTCATTACCAAAACTCACACTGTAATATACAGTTAAACAAAATGTCATATATCGACTAGTTAATGTCATATAATCATATACATTATAATAGCATGTTGAGGAATTAGTATCATCTCTTAATACTCCATATTCTGAAAATATAGCATTCTATTGTGACAGTATGCTGATAACATTTAATACCATATACAATGATGTAAATGTAATATTTTTACACTACAGCTAGTGCAATATTACAGTATTATTATTTTATTAAAGTAACACATCATGACACTGTAGTGCTCCATCCCATCATTGTATGGCATAATGTGGAATATCCAACCATTTGAGTGTCATGCTGCCCACTGGGCAAGCGACGTTGTTGTGACGTTGATTCAACGTCTCAACAATGTCGTGTGCCCAGTGGGTGGGGTATAAAAACATTAAGTTTTCATTATACTTTCAAATTTAGGCATACCGACATGTTATTGCCATATAATGTCTTTATAATTTCTTATTATGGTAGGCCCTACTATAATTATCATATGTCGACACTATCATGCCATAACATGACATTTCAAGGTTTATGACAAGATTATACTATCATTATACATATAATGTCATGTGCCTACATTGTGATGCCATATTTTAACATTAAATTGTAACTTTATGGTTCTATAATATCGTTTCTGTACACTATAGTACTGTACCATATATGCATGTACTCATATACTATTTATTATGTAAGATAAAGCGGACATCTCACAGCAAATATGTTTATATCTTCATCAGCTAACTTTGTTGATATGAGTAATGTCACCAACCATACTATTTATTCAAGCGTTGAAAATGGCACATTTAAATTAAAAGAAGCGGAGCAGTTTGTGATCAAACTGTACTATCCCTCTATCATCAACTGCTGTAGAAGTCAATTCACTTCCATGGTAAAAAGAAACAGATCTCAAAAAACACTCACAAAGGACGACTTACCCGAAACAGTTTATTAGGGTCTGTGCTGTGCCCATATTGCTCTCCTTGGTATAAAATAATGGTGAGTTCTTATATAGCGCACATACAATGACACATATTACCCCTGGTCACTGGCCCTGTTCATTCATGTACCATTTCAACTCCCTTTTTGGAGCATATAACACTTGCAGCCATTTCGGCGCTAGGAACTAGTCGCACACATGGGCATCTCTGTCCTACCAGGTACTCATATACACCTGAGTCAAGTGAAGCATGTGAGGGTAAAGTGCCTTGCCCAAGGACACAACATCGAAATAATATCCCAATATTGAGCGGGGAGAAACATGATATTTCTCTGAAAATCCTGCACCAAGCGGGATTCGAAACCGCACGGCAGCCCAATCGAATTATGCAACCCATCAGTAGCTGATCCAGAGGGAGCGGCGCCTTCCCTTTAGCACCCCTCCCACCCTCCCAAAAACAAACCCTACTAATTTGGGCTTTTATATGCTCCAGAAAGCACCATTTTAAGCTTTAGATTTTGACATTTTTCTGGGGGAGCATAACCCCGGACCCCTGTAAAGCACATAAGAGGATGACTGTACAAGCTGTGGTGTGCATTAGAATTTAGAGTAAACAAATTAATTTCAATTGCTGAATCCACCACTGCCCATCCCAATGAGATGTCAGCTAATGCCTACTTTAACCCCAGAGCTATGTCTACTTGTGTACTGCAAGCAAATGTAATAATTCGTGGTGTAGTTGTGCTAGACGTCAGATGTGTTGTTCCTAATTGCTAATTGGATAATATGGTTCATTTAAACATGGATGCTCGATGTTTTACTGAATTGCCAACATTCTAATATGTTATTTCTGTGTATGTTACATGTTAAGAGCACAGTATCGTGTTTCATACTTGAAGTGATAAACTATGAGCTACTAGTTAATCATATTTTATTGGTTTGTGAAGCACGATCGGCTTAGAAAGAGTATTTGTTTTTAAAAGCTGATGCCACAGTATCTCTATTAATGATAATTAAGTATATTTATCTGATCTCCGTAACTTTATTTTTATGCATCTATTTTACATGTATCTGCATACATATGCATTCTCCCAGGTGTCATGTTTTATATACTATCGAGTTTAATATTATTATTTTGACTGCACGTGCACCGTATATGGTATATCACAACAAAGTAGTATCCTGCATATTTCATATAACTATCACCCTAAGATACTGATTCTAAAAATAGGCTGATCCTTGATCAATTGCAAAGATTTTACTTGCATAGGGAAAGCACTCGGTTTAACCGCTTACAAATTTTTCGTTGTGATCCAATAATTTAACAAATGTGATTTATTTCATTATAAGCTATATTTTAAATGATACTGCGCAATGTGAATATATCTTGTCCATTCTGTGTCATTTTTAAAACGTTTTGTTTAATTGTAATAAATTAATTTATTCTCACGGAATTATTTTTTTGCGGTTTCGTAATAAGTCGTATTTTGCCCCTCAAAAACTCATGCACACACTTGCAAGCCGACAACCGGTTGCTAGTTATGCCCATAGGTCCCCTTGACATACTAAAACAGGTTTTAGGTATGCACGCTCGAGTGGTGACGGAACCCTCCTTGGCCACTCTGGCCAACTGACTATCTTGAATAGTTTAATATGGTCTGATACGGAGACGGTCTAATATGGTCTGATACGGAAAAAATTTAAACAAAATTTGACTTTGTTGATTTGGGCGAGTTAAATCTTCACAAATTACTATATGTTTCTCTTTGAGTTTTCGGTGATTTCTGAACACGTTGTCACGTTTATACCCCAGTTGTGCGTCCATGAGTTTTGTCAGGATATGAGAAAAGCCAGCGAGTTTAAGACGAATATACAGCGTGTTATAAATAAATCAGGTGTATAAATCAGCGAATACACAGCGTTTCTACAACGCGTAGCGCGTTAGCAGGGCGACGAAGTTAACGAATAGCCTACACCGCGCATCGCCAGCGCGAGGCACGAATAAGTCAGAAATCATTCAGCTCGCCCCCATATACGTTATACGTTATATGTGCGCTCGACATGCGTTAGGAACACGTCGGATGGGCGTTATATGCGCGCTCAGTGCCGGCATTTTCGAGTTTTTTTCTGACCGTAAGGCTCAGTCACACATATTCGACGCACGCCCCACGCACTGAAAATTTCTTATTTTTTGCCAGAGCGTCTTTCGTGCGTCAGCACTCGTTACTGGTTCGTAGAGGGCGCTGCACTAACGCTACGCTTATTTTTGTGCGCGGTGTAATCGCCAAAGGAATTCGGTATGTTTAAAGTATTGAACGCATATGAACGCATAAATGTACTCGACAGAAGACCGCCAGCAACACGTAGGGCGCGCTAGAACAACGTTATATCAACGCCAAATACGTTTGCTTTGTAGCACATGGCTGCACGTTGAGGGCGCCGGGCAGTCGCGGGCAACGCGCTTGCTGTGCGCTGCATGATCACTGGAAGTAAACGCTGGACATACGCCCGCAGTTCGCCCAGCGCTCGAGCAACAGGCTGTGACTATGTTATTTCTGCAGCTTAACCCTTGGAGCTCTGGAGAACGACATTTAAAAAAAATAATTTGAAGCGGTGTTTCACACGCTACACGGCTTTAAGTGCAGAATTTGTTTTTAATTTGTCGAAATTACGTCCGAATGTTATCATAAATTTAGGACACATTTTTTCTTTTAAAAATGGTTACATTTGTTCAAAACAAACTGATAAAATTTACTATAATCGTCGACATTAGCATTTTAGGGTTCAATGCGCACTGTATGCGTCCAACGCGTCAGGAAAGCGCTGTTCATTTGCCATTTGCGTTGATAATACGCTGTGCATTCGCTACCAGCTTGCGACGTTTTTCACAAATCCGGACACAAACTGTTATTTTTTATTTTTTTTATGCGTGGACTGTGCGTCGTTTATGTGTGACTGGGACAAACCTCGGTCAACGGAAACACAACGAATTTAGAGCATGTGCTCTACTTGTGCCTAGCGTTAGGCTAGCGCCGGTCTGCCGTTCTTTTGAAAAACGCTCAAATTTTTGAACATGCAAAAAATGTGCGCAGAGGTTGACGCACACGATAAAGAATAACGTTCATTCGACGTTCTCGTCAAATCATCAACGAATTCTGACGCACGCCCAGCGAATCACAACGCACTGACCAACATTCTTCATTTATTGGTGCGCTGGACGTGCGTGATGGTATGTGTGACTGGACCTTATCACGATGACGAATCACAATAATGCCGAGCGGTGGTGGAGGGCTTTTGCCTTCATATTATCTCTGTTGTCGTGGTGGGGACAGACGATGACAAGCCTCGATGTCCTCAGCGGTCACCTCAACGCTTTTATAGTTTGTCTTTAGCAATGTCCGCAATAATGGCCGTGATATTCTCATTGTTGTTGTATGGGACACCAAACACTCTTATTGAGGTTCGTCGATTGTATTGTTCATTATTATTGGCTTCAAAACACGCCTCATTTGCTCGCTGTTCACAATTTTCCATTGACATTTGTATTGTGTTAATAGGTCACTACTTGAGGTTTTCTCACGAAGTGTGACCATCTCTTTCTTCAACTCCGTGTTCTCGTCTGTTTTTTATCGGCGGTTTCGAATCGCGTGACACGTTCCTCTACACTTGCAATAGGTTCAATTATAAGCGTAACCAGCTTGTTATTCCTAGATCCATGGACCAATAATTGATTTCTGTGGTCCTCCTCAATCCTGCGGCGATCTTTCTGCAAGTTTCCATTTGTTATCAGCCCGAGTTTCAGATGCGGTTTCAGGCATTTTATCAAATTGATTTTCTCTCGTAATAATGACATCGAGTACATAGTTCACATTGAATCAGCCATTACATTTACACTGGAACGCCCGCAGTTCGCCCAGCGCTCGAGCAACAGGCTGTGACTATGTTATTTCTGCAGCTTAACCCTTGGAGCTCTGGAGAACGACATTTAAAAAAAATAATTTGAAGCGGTGTTTCACACGCTACACGGCTTTAAGTGCAGAATTTGTTTTTAATTTGTCGAAATTACGTCCGAATGTTATCATAAATTTAGGACACATTTTTTCTTTTAAAAATGGTTACATTTGTTCAAAACAAACTGATAAAATTTACTATAATCGTCGACATTAGCATTTTAGGGTTCAATGCGCACTGTATGCGTCCAACGCGTCAGGAAAGCGCTGTTCATTTGCCATTTGCGTTGATAATACGCTGTGCATTCGCTACCAGCTTGCGACGTTTTTCACAAATCCGGACACAAACTGTTATTTTTTATTTTTTTTATGCGTGGACTGTGCGTCGTTTATGTGTGACTGGGACAAACCTCGGTCAACGGAAACACAACGAATTTAGAGCATGTGCTCTACTTGTGCCTAGCGTTAGGCTAGCGCCGGTCTGCCGTTCTTTTGAAAAACGCTCAAATTTTTGAACATGCAAAAAATGTGCGCAGAGGTTGACGCACACGATAAAGAATAACGTTCATTCGACGTTCTCGTCAAATCATCAACGAATTCTGACGCACGCCCAGCGAATCACAACGCACTGACCAACATTCTTCATTTATTGGTGCGCTGGACGTGCGTGATGGTATGTGTGACTGGACCTTATCACGATGACGAATCACAATAATGCCGAGCGGTGGTGGAGGGCTTTTGCCTTCATATTATCTCTGTTGTCGTGGTGGGGACAGACGATGACAAGCCTCGATGTCCTCAGCGGTCACCTCAACGCTTTTATAGTTTGTCTTTAGCAATGTCCGCAATAATGGCCGTGATATTCTCATTGTTGTTGTATGGGACACCAAACACTCTTATTGAGGTTCGTCGATTGTATTGTTCATTATTATTGGCTTCAAAACACGCCTCATTTGCTCGCTGTTCACAATTTTCCATTGACATTTGTATTGTGTTAATAGGTCACTACTTGAGGTTTTCTCACGAAGTGTGACCATCTCTTTCTTCAACTCCGTGTTCTCGTCTGTTTTTTATCGGCGGTTTCGAATCGCGTGACACGTTCCTCTACACTTGCAATAGGTTCAATTATAAGCGTAACCAGCTTGTTATTCCTAGATCCATGGACCAATAATTGATTTCTGTGGTCCTCCTCAATCCTGCGGCGATCTTTCTGCAAGTTTCCATTTGTTATCAGCCCGAGTTTCAGATGCGGTTTCAGGCATTTTATCAAATTGATTTTCTCTCGTAATAATGACATCGAGTACATAGTTCACATTGAATCAGCCATTACATTTACACTGGAACGGGCTGGGATCATTTTCAAAAATAATATCTTACAAATTCTCCATGTTTATTGTTTAATCCCAACCAGTTTGTACTCAAATAGTTACAGTTCTTCCACAAAAATCCAGGCAGACAGGACGTTTTGTTCACATAATCAGAAAATTATCTACATTGTCAACTCACATATAAACACTATAACCGTAACAAAGCGCGATGCGCGGTACACAAATGGCAAATACTTCTACACTTACTTATTTTATTGATTTTAATTTCCACAAAATATTCAAATATGAATAAAATTAACATTATAAATAATACATCAAATAGAAACTAAACAATAATGCAAATACCCTTATCATCCTCCAGTTTAGATACAAACATCGCCAATAAAGAGATACTTACATAATCATGATTTTTCACGTGTACAATAGACATACATTACCTTCTACATTTTTTATTGCAAAAAACATTCTACATGATTGATATTTGTCAAGAAAAATCATATACCGGGTAATAGAATGATGCCAACAAATAGCTTCTAATTAATGTCAGTCAAATACTACACTAGTTTAAGTGTTTATGATGTCATACATTTGTGCCCAATACTGAGGGAGCATTACAGCCAGCAGTGAAAGGGTTAATCAAATGAAATGAATGGGGTTGTATGCCACTTTAAAGTTTGTGCACATAATTATAGGCTGAACTGGGACGGGAGAACATCGTGAGGATGGTGAGATAATACTGCCCTCCAGACACAAGACTCAAAGTTCGAGCCTTGGCGGTCTGAGGTCGAGCACGCTAACTCTGGGTCACAATATAGATTGTTTATGAGTGAGCGGGAAAAAACATTGGTGTTTCTTTTAAACTTGAATGCCAGAGAGGGGGACGAACCCGCGATCCCCGACTTCACAAGCTCACTGCTCAATTATTGTACTGACGTCATTTCATGTGCATGTCATCGGGACCTATAATGATGATGATTCAGAGCACCTAGTGCTACAGCAGTTAAACCTGAAAATAGTTTTCATTTAAACTTAACTTCGTGATAGCTTGTGTATGTAAACATGACACATGATAATATCACTGAGCTTGGTTTGATGGGATACAGATTTCAAATATTTTATTGTTTTACAGTTGTGAAGAAATCAGAGGTAAGCGGATGGAAAATGAAAATGGAATTGACATAGTAGAAGATGACATGCATTGGAAACAAAAATATCAGAAGCTACAGATCGAGTAGGTGTTTCACGTGCTTCAAATAAATATCAACTTAAACATTTGTTATACGAAACCTTCTCGATCATCTTATCATCTTCAGTTTCATTTATTCATTCAACGAAGATTATGTAAAAAGGAATATACATTTTATTTTATCATACGATATAATTCGCCTAGAGACCTCAATTAAGACAGACACATGTGTTGTTCTCATATGGGCCACCCTGTATGGCACAATGTCATAGGCCCAATGTCTATCTGACCTCGGCCTGTCGTCTAAAAATGTGTCAAATCCCCCGATAACTAAATGAAATGAAATGAATCGGGCTTTAGGCCACCTTTGTGCACATATAGGCTAAACTGGGCCAGGAGAACCTCCTGAGGATGGTGAGATGATTGAGATGACACTGTCCTCCAGACACATGATTCGAAATTCGAGCCCTGGCGGTCTGAGGCCGAGCACGCTACCTCTCGGGCACGGAGGCTCCCCACAATACTAACTTTCACACGTGGATGGGGAAGAAACAATTTTGTTTCTTTCAAACCGCCGAGACCGGGAACCGAACCCCGGACTCTGGCGTGAAAGGCAGCGGTGCTAACCACTACCCTAGGGCCCCCGCCCCCCCCCCGATAACGCCTAGCCAGTCTCTTTTTTTTCTCCGACCAAACTGATTTTGTGTTACTTCAGCAACACGCCATTTACTTAGTTATTTTTTTCAATAAATGATACAAACAAAACTGATGATTGTCTTTGGTTCAATATTACCTTAGGCTACTCGTTTACGGATGTGTCATATTGCGCTTGGTCGTATGATATTAAAATAAAACACTACCATTAGTGTGTAATCATTTT
The DNA here is from genome assembly GCA_964017125.1 of Flabesymbios commensalis. Taxonomy (NCBI): domain Eukaryota; kingdom Metazoa; phylum Annelida; class Polychaeta; order Terebellida; family Flabelligeridae; genus Flabesymbios; species Flabesymbios commensalis. The sequence goes on from OZ024902.1 coordinate 102,532,125, forward strand.
TCACGTCACGCTTAAAATCAATAAAATCGTAGTTTTTCAACTGCGTTAAATATTTTTATTCTTTTTATCAAAATAAGAAGAATTTATTTATATAATTCTTTGTCAGAGAATATAGTACAATCCTATATATTTCAGCACAGGAAAGGATTTAGCTAAAGATGTCTCAAAAGATGGGACAAACTGTGAAAATATAAATTCCAAATACCGTCCCTCTGTGCTGATCGAGCAGTATGCACATCTCACTTTCCAGGCATCTAGCAATATTAGAAGTGCGCTTATGGATAGCCCAGGTCTTCTTCCCAAGATGTCTGAAAAGGTTGCCAGATATGTCGTATGTGCTCTTTATAAGGTACTGTAGAATATCTCAAAACGTTAATCAATGCTTAGCATGTGAGATGTAACATAGTATAGTACCATATTTGCCACTGTAATTAAAATATTTAATAAATATTTAATAAAATACAATATATATAACTCACCTACATGTAACTCGACCAGTTTCTTTTTTTTCAATTACAATTCCCAGTCTAATTCCAGGAATTGAAGTTGAAATTGAGCTCAATTGTAATCCAATTCTGGAATTGACACCACCACCGCCTTTAACAATGGCTATATTTTATTTAAGACCATAAATGATAACAAAATAAACGCATGATACCAATACACTCGTTTAATAATCAGACCTGTTGTAATATCCACATTAAACATGTTGAACTAACATTTAGCTTGTAAACTGCATAAACATCCTCACTATAAAATGCTCGCCGTCTCCGCCTTTTGTTTTGATGCAGCGGGGATGTGCTGATTCATCTCTTTATTTATACAAAAGTCTAATGAAATCGTTATTTTTAAACAGCAGACTGAAAGCATTTTTCCACAATTGACAGATAGGAGAACCACTTGTTCAGAGCAAAAGTGTACCGGTAGGCCCTATTAGATTCATAAAATAACGCTAGCTGAATTGACAGTTTAGCGATGCTCCTAAAAACGTGGTATTTACCCTTCTGGGCCCGTATTCTCGTACAAGTTACGATATATCGTAGGCTTCTGATTGGGCGAGATGGCCATCTCGACCAATCAGAAGCCTACGATATATCGTAACTTGTACGAGAATACGGCCCCAGATGCGGGTAATTGTGTGTATTGAGAGCTTGCGGAAATACCTCCCTCGTTCCTAATGAAGTTCTCAAGGTGGTTTATTTTACTTTCAGGCAGCTGAAAATCAAGCCACATGTACACTTGAGAAGATGGTGAACTGTTGTTATCATCTCATGACAACTGGTCATACTCCTGCGAATGGATCAATGGAAATATCAAGATTTGTATGATTCCTTATTTCCATTCCCATGCGCTGATAAACATGTTTCCCTATTTACGAATGAGATACTGATTCCGACTTCTTAGCGATTTGCTTTAGAATAAATAAAGATTAGATACAGAATGAGACGAATTTCCATTCGTCTCAGTCGCCAATCGGTCGCAAATGAAATGAATCGGGCTTTAGGCCACCTTTGTGCACATATAGGCTAAACTGGGCCAGGAGAACCTCCTGAGTATGGTGAGATGATTGAGATGACACTGTCCTCCAGACACAGGATTTGAAATTCGAGCCCTGGTCTGAGGCCGAGCACGCTACCTCTCGGTCACGGAGGCTCCCCACAATATTGACTTTCCCACGAGGATGGGGAAGAAACATTTTGTTTCTTTCAAACCGCCGAGACCGGGAACCGAACCCCGAACTCTGGCGTGAAAGGCAGCGGTGCTAACCACTACCCTAGGGCCCCCGCCCATAGGTCGCAAGCCCGGTGAGATACTAGCTGTAAAATGGCCTCAGCGCATGTTGTGCGAATGCTTAGCAAATGCTTGGCTAATTGCTCGCAGATTATTTGCAAATGCTCTCAGCGAATGCTAATCAAATGCTTAGCGACTGTACAGCGAAGTGTGATCGATAATTCGCCAAGATGACTGTGGACGTACCCTTGCATGCAAAACACACACTGTGGACCTTGCATATATTTTGAACAACATGAGATGAAAACCTCTCTGATACTTTCGTACATGCACACCGTTGTCACATGAAAATCATGCCGGATATTATTATATGATTTTTCAATGTAATGAAGTTTGAATATTGGCACAATGACTGCCAATGCCCAGAGCATACTCAAGGTCACAATCAAGCACATGCTTGTTTTTGTACGTTTTAAAAAAGTTGAATATGCTGTCCATCTTTAGTTTAACATATATGTCAATCAGCTGACCTTAATTATTTTACTTGATAAATTGGTTACAAATGTGAAACTAGATGGCTGCTTCTGAGAGGGAATCTGAGGGAGTATTATTCAGTTAAATAAGCCAATAATATTAATCATCTTCGACGAATGCTCGTCGAAGACTCTCGCTGAATACTTGGCGAATAGACCTACTGCAAAATGATCAAGTCTTCCGGCGTTTGTTCTGAGAAAAAGTATATTAGGCGAATTCTTGGCGATAAGTCGCCAAGGGCGATTCATCAAGCGAATACTCGCCTTGCATTCCCCGAATTTCTCAGCCATTGCTCACATTCGCCATGCAATCGCTGATCATTCGCAATGCATTCGCCGAAATCACATTTTTATAAGGGTGATTATAATAAAGTTTATTATTGATCTAGCTAATATTAATATTCTTTTTTACTTGTCCCTATTAATAATTAGTATATATTTTGTTCGATCGAATTCAAAAATGAATGAATGAATGAACGAATGAATGAATGAATGAATGAATGAATGAATGAATGAATGAATGAATGAATGAGTCAATCAATCAATCAATCAATCAATCAATCAATCAATCAATCAATCAATCAATCAATCAATCAATCAATCAATCAATCAATCAATCAATCAATCAATCAATCAATCAATCAATCAATCAATCAATCAATCAATCAATCAATCAATCAATCAATCAATCAATCAATCAATCAATCAATCAATCCATCAATCAATCAATCAATCAATCAATCAACCAATCAACCAATCAATCAATCAATCAATCAATCAATCAATCAATCAATCAATCAATCAATCAATCAATCAATTAAATAATCCAAAACTGCAGTCCCACCAGATTCCAGGATATAAAACATTATTTTATTATTATTCAATAACCCTCCATGCCCTTTCACCCCACCGTCAAACCATCATCAGTACACCATTTTATGTAGACAAAATATATTTTATCATATTCTGCAAAATAATTAATGGTTTTATAATTATAGGCTTGTAGGCCTTTACACCATACTTGGTATCTATTGTATTCTAGGTTATATCATAGGCCTACCGTAAAAAAGTTATATATTAGAACGATGTTTTTTTAGTGATTTTATTCGGTACATGCCCTATTTATATCGTATATAAACATTGATATGTGAATGTAAACTTCTTATTGAATTTATGCATCGCACCATGGTAGCAAAAAGTATTTGCATTAATGATAATCATATTAAAAACATAAATCTGTTGAACCCCATATACATGATATAAGCCTACTTTTTGCCTATTAGTTGTTTTGCTTATTTTACCTAGAAATCTGCTGAATTTGAGGAGTTAAAAGAACTAATTAGCAGCATACAGTTGAGAAATGTATCTGAAATCGACGTACCCTTCACTATTCAGGTACTACTTTTCACAGAGTATACTAATGATAATGTGGTCCTGTTGAAGGATAAATAAATACATATTTATTGGCAGTCAGACTAAAAAACGCTCAATGTTTCACATAGTTCGTTTCGTTTCTTACAACTTTATTAAGTTGCCCTTTAACTCACAAGAACAACTTGAGGCACACTTAAGAATATTGGGCCTCTGTGATTTTTTTGTTTGATGGCTGTAGAGCAGCTACGTTGTTGTATGAATGCCGCACGAATGTTTACGAGAGTCAGCAATTGTGTTTGACTAAAAACAGCTGGTTGTCCTAATCAATGAGAGCAGCGATGATTAATAACATATACGAAGACATACATTATGCTATGCGGAATTGTAAAGATACCAGCCCACCACCTAGCTTCGTAATGGATGTCTAAAAACTCTAACGTTGTCTGGTGCATTAACAGTTGGTGATTTTTATTGCTGAAATATAATTAAACTAAAACATTCTAAAAGTGACAAAATTGTCCTTATTAAATTATATTATTTTAATGACGAAAGAAATATAAAAGTGATGTTCGCAGTAAACAGAAAACATTTTTATAACATTTATGCAATGTTGGGCCAGGTTGAAGACGTTGGACCGACGTTGTATTAATGCTATGCAAATATTTTGTGTTTACTGGGTTGGCTCAAAACAAACATTTATATATCGTCATACCGGGAACCAAGAAGTGCCAATTGTCCACTTTGTAAAGTGACCATTTCAAATCTGACGGTAAGATAAGGGGATAATACATTTTGAACCACCTGAGTTTATGTTGGAATGTAGCTTCACACTACATCTGGTGGATAAAATATATAATTTTACTAACCATGACAACAGGTATTTCTATTCTCTGTATAACTGGGTGAATTGCTAAAACATGCTACTGTATAATCATGCTCATAATTTCTTATATTATATACACCAACATACATACATATTATGTGTTTATCATAGGAGAGCATTGCCGAAGCAGTTGCAGCCACAGAAGTCTATGCTCGAGATGAACAATGTACAGAAAAACTGAGTGAATTTATACTTTCTAACGATGACATTAAAAAATTCACACACGACGTAAATAGGTTAGCTTGGTGTATGGCACTACAGAAACCTCCTATGTATTTTGACGAACTTGACACAGATATCGCTTTACGAGTGGATTATCAAGAACCAATACCAATAAAAGGGATGCTTATAAATAAAGAAACTGAGTTGTTGGTCCATTCATATTTAGAACCAACTTTACTTCACGGATCTAAAATAGTGAAAAAAGCACGGGTTTTTGTATATTCACCAATAAAAGACAACGAAGAGGAGATTACAAGTGACAGTGAGCTGAAAACAGCAAGTATAAGTGACATACAAGTTGACGAAACAACTGTAAATGAAGATCAACTTAAACAAGGGAGTGACGGTGATAAAATACTAGACGAAAGTACCTTAAATCAGGGTGAAATAAAAGAGGAGAGTGAAGGTGATACAAAATCAGTCGCAGATACCACAACCAAATTTGAACCAAACAAAGGGACTGGAAGTGGTAAAAAATCAGACGAAAGTATCACAAACAAGGTTGATCCAAACAAAGGGACCGGAAGTGCTAAAAAATCAGATGAAAGTACCGCGAACAAAGGTGAACCGAACAAAGGGACTGATGGTAAAAAACCACACGACAGTACCACAAACAAAGGCGAACCAAACAAAGGTACTGATGGTAAAAAATCAGAGGAAAGTACCGCGAACAAAGGTGAACCGAACAAAGGGACTGATGGTAAAAAAACACACGACAGTACCACAAACAAAGACGAACCAAACAAAGGTACTGATGGTAAAAAATCAGAGGAAAGTACCGCGAACAAAGGTGAACCGAACAAAGGGACTGATGGTAAAAAAACACACGACAGTACCACAAACAAAGGCGAACCAAACAAAGGTACTGATGGTAAAAAATCAGAGGAAAGTACCACGAGCAAAGGTGAACCAAATAAAAGGACTGATAACATGCATCATGTATATAGTTCATCACAATATAGAATTAGTGCAACCAAAGGTGGCGCAAGAGCTGATGATACGGAACAATTACCCAATATCAGAGACACAATAAAACTGTTTGATTCACAAAAAAATCAAAAAAATCATGATAATGACACCATTAGTCCAAGTAAATAAAATAATTCAGTTGAGCAGGTGAGAGAAAATACGAAAAGAAAATGGCGATAACTGCCAACGCATGATGTCCTAATCAAAATAACAAAAGTGCTCTACATGTGATTACACAGTGACTTATATTTAGATGACTACTTGCTTTAACAGTCTTGCGTCTGATATCTGAGAAACATACTCGAGCTTTTTGAGTGTGCAACGGAAATAAATCAAGGAACAGATTGACAACAAAAGTTTATGTATATAACACGTTCATGGGGAGATTTACTAGCAGCAACTATAGCATATAATTTTCAATATGATATCAGAACAAGGTCATTTTATTTGCTACATTTGTTATTTATGGACAGTGATTTCAATGAGGACTTCATAGCTTTGGATACCTTCATTTTGTATAGCTATTTAATTTTTAATTTCAGATATTACTGGTCTGTTCCACGCATGCATACTGACTCCCTGAATATGATAATTAGTCTAGAGGTTAGCACTAGGTCTAGCTCGTCATTGAACCTACAACTTTAGTCCAAACACTTAAGCACTGTTTAGTTTTATTTCTCAGTCACACGTGTCCCTCCGAAGACTCCGCAGGGAAACACCAACAGTTAGTGCTTTATTTCCACCCTTTATCCAGGCAATTTTCTTACATTGAAATTACTAGAGCAACTACATGTACCTTTCTAATTCTTAAATAACTTCTCCAGACGCGATACGTTGCATTTTTGCACTGTTGCTCATGTTTTCATGTGTGAATAATTCATGGTATATAATAAGATGGCCCATAATACCTTTTAGTATTATATCATCTTTTGTCATTGAGTCGTTGTATTTTGTATGTACTGATTGTATATCACTGATTAATTGTGTATAGACTGATTTAGATTTAATTGTTTTTTTTTGTAGCATTATATACTGGAACTATACGTACACCCGGTGTGCATCTTTATTCGCTACTAGTTACTAGAAAAGCCATAGCATGGAGCGCACCAGATCAAAGCTGTGTGTTTGAATATATGTTGGGCATTCACAACTTATTTCAGCGTCCTCGACGTAGGCCCCAATGTATGTCTAATTTTCAAACCAAAAGGGCACAAGACCTACAGAGTGCTCGACAAACTTTCAGACCAACCTCAGACACGCTGAAAGCTCACGCTCGACATTCGTTGTTGTAGTTGTAGCGCAAACTTGTTATAGATAACGAACACCTGACTTGTTTCTAAAGCATCTTCAGCGAACATGCAACGATATAATTATTATATCAATCACCTGATAAAATTATATCATGTATCTAAAATTACGAGTTTAAATGCGTTGATGGTGCGTCGTCTTGGCTATTAACATGTGGGTGACACCCTTTTAGTCAGAAGGCCTTTTAGTCAGAAGGCCCATTAGTCAGAAGGCCCGTTAGTCAGAAGGCCCGTTAGTCGGAAGGCCCGTTGGTTAGAAAATCAGTTAGGCTTTTTTGTTAGAAGGCCCGTTAGTCAGAATTTGTTCATTGGGCAGTGAACAATGTCAAAAAAAGATAATTATTCAAAGATACTTAAAAATTGCTGCTGGAGTCCACACGTGTTTTTAAATAAATTCAGTAGTTTAATAAATACTTTGAGGGAGAGAAACAGCCATGAGAATTATATCTTGTTCCTATATGTAGAAAATTGACTGTTATTTACAGGCACCTTGGCAATAACCACTTACTCCAACAATTACTGGTATTTTTCATTCATTTGAAGCGGGAAATTACGTCAGCAACATTAGATTAAAAAACATGAATGAGTAGCCAATTATTAACACGACCCTTGTGAAAGTGCTAGACGTTGTTACTGGCACAAGTGAAGAAATAAAGACAAATAATTGGTCATAGGGTTCTTCACAAATGATAGTTTTTTGAGGAGGTAATTATCTGACTTTCTGACAAACGGGCCTTCTGACTAATCCTCCCTATTTATTTTCTGACTAGCAGGCCTTCTGACAATCGGGCCTTCTGATTATTCATCCTTACTAGTTTTCTGACTAACGGGCCTTCTGACTAACGGGCTTTCTGACTAATGGGCCTTCTGACTAACGGGCCTTCTGACTAAAAGGCGGACACCAACATGTGGCTGGGCCAACCCTAAGACTTTGAAAATACAGTACAAAGAATACAGAGCGTTTGTTCTGCGTGTAGGTAGCGTTAACCTAGCGTTGATTTGGTGCGTACAGCGCCCTAATTTTTTTAAATATTTTAAACATAATTATTTTGTATAGCTTCACGTGCACAGTAATTGCATAACTTTGTCCCAACGTCCTTGAAAAATCACTAGTAAATTCCGAAACACGCTCAACGAAGGACAATACACTGTCCGATATTGCTATTTTTTCAATGCGTTAGCCGTGCGACACTGTAGAAATGTGACTGGGCTTTATAATATCAGGAAGCCTCAAAAAGGCCCCTACCAATCATCTTCTTTATCTAGTCAGCAAAATACACAATATATTAGTGATGACCACTTTTAAATATGTCTTTATCTTTGACCAAGGACTTGACACGACTATATAATCAACACTCTACTGAATCGATTTCTACTGCCAATACGGTATATTTTCTGGTCATGTGGTGTTTCCTAATATCTGAAATAAATCAAACAACGTGTCGTGTAGGATCTATTGTCAGGTAAGTTCAACTTCAATAGATTCAATAGATTTATTGCCACAACAACAACATAAGCCTAACAAGTACAATACACAATCATAGCCTAGCGTGTCAAAAGGAACTGACGCCTGGTGACGCCTTCATCCTGAGCAAGTTAAACAATAATAAATTCACACCGTTTCGTAAAACTAACGTTAGTGTGCGAGGGCAAAAAAAAGATGTAAATTTTCCAATTTTTAAAAATATACTGAATGAAAGTATATAACAGTGATAATAATTGGCACAACTAAGCAAACACAATAAAAATTATGAAACAAATTGTTGCAGCACAGGCAATATATTAGACTAAACATAATGATTATTTTGATAAAATGATAGAACGAATCAGTTTACCTGATTCACAATATAAGTAGCAAAAAACAAAAGACAATGTATTAAGAAACGTATTATTTAGGATATTGTTTAAGATTAATTTTACAAGTATTACAAATACAAGAATGGTCTATTAAATATGTTACTGAAATCCAAAGAATAACACCATTATAAACATTTCATAGATTTTTTCCTCTCAAATCTCGTATTCACAGATGACCAGTAGTATAACAGGGGTTGAGTTTGTGTTTTTAAACTCATTTATTTCCAATCCACCGTATTTTGATGAAATTTCACAGTAATAGAGGAATTGAAAAATACGATGTCGAAACATCTAACACGGAAATCGAACTCACAACCTCTCTGTCACCACTGTTACAAAGTGCCTTACCCACTACGCCATCAGAGGTGTATCTGTATCAACTTTGTTTATCACCTGGCGACACACCTAAAATTGTGACAACTTATCTGGGAGATGTCAATACATGTGGATGATCATATGATTAGTGATATTGTTTATATGCTCATATAATTGAAGTAGTTTTGTGCAAATAATTGACATTTTGCCGACATAGATCGAGAATTATATAACCTAAGTTACTACACCTATAAATCGCATAATTGTGTGACATTCCTGTGAATCAATCCAAGCTAATGGAAAACTTTAGGATCAGACTGTGTGTAACTTAATATTCTAACCATTATATTGATTCATTCTGATATTTCTGAGATATCTATCGAATTTCATGCTTTGTCCTTAACTTAGATAGCAACATCTATAAACTCTCGCATTACAACATATCTATTACACATCACTGTTGAATTTGTTTCGTAACATTTGATATCTATAATTATGATCCAGCCTTTCATTTCTGGAGCGACTGACAACGAAAAGTTCGTAAGTTTGTTTGGGGGATAACTTTTTCCACCGATCTTGTTTTTGTTTCACATATTTGGCAATATCAGACAACAAACAATTCCAAAATGGCTGTTCAGTTGATATTTTATTTTCACTCTGTGGAATGTTGATATAAAAAAATGCTAAATAGCCTGACAATAAATATTTAGCAAGAGGCCAATTAGTCACCATAATCGTGATTTTTCAGGGTGCATCCTCCCCTGAATTCTCACGTCCTATTTTACAGTAATGGTCTATCTATCTAGCACAGTTTTCCATGTATATTGCATAAATTAAAGTCGGACATTTTTTTTTTAGACGAAGTTGATATTTTCAGGACATATCCCTCCCTGAATCCACACATTTTGTTTCAAAGGAATGGTATAGATATATGGCGCAATTTTCTCGATATTATCCGAATTAAAGTCAATGATGGCTTAAGGTCGGCCATTTAACCTTTGATCAAGTTTAAATTTTTCAGGGCATATTTCTACCTAAAACCACCCATTTTATTTTATGGCAATGGCACAGCTATCTGGCGGGGTTTGTCAGATATAAGGCATATAAAAGTTTATTATGGTTGATTCTCGGCCATTTTGAATTTAAAAGAGTTGCAATTTGTCAGTTAATTATGGCCGACGGTCGCCCATTTAAGTCGGTCAGTATGAACTCTAAAAGGCACATCTACACCCCCTAAGCGATGTGTGCGTGCAATATGAAAGAAATACCTCCATGGATTTCCGAGATTTGCTTCGGAAAAAAAAACGCGGACAGACGGACGGCCGGACATCCGAGTCGACGCCATAACCCCCCGTCCAAACTTCGTCGGGCGGGGGTTAAAAATGTAAAGTGTCATCAGAAATAGATCTATTTCTGTGTCATGCATATTTGTATTAACACATGGACAATATAGCAGAAATATCATCTGAAATGACCGACTGGTGGTCATTTTTACTGTGTTTTGGTTTTTATCTCGAGCATTTTCCATGATAATTTGATAATTGCTATCAAACAAAATGTGTTATGCCTGTTGTTATACAAGAATGATAATGGATGCAAATGTGCATATTATTTTCTTATCATTGCATATTTGAAAAACAATGCGAAAATGGACGACCACTGTATTATAAGACCTTTCTTGACACAAAAATACTATATAATATTTACAAAATATAAAAAAACATGCAAATTTATCAATTGAAGAAGTCCAAGCAAGAACATGCTAAGTCAAGTTAGCATGTATTCATTTGCTTTATCGCATAGTGTTTATTTCACATCAGAATCAGAATCAGAATCAGAAATGTTTTATTTGACCTAGATATTATATACATATTTCATACAATGTGTTTGGTATACAAGTGATCAGGGAGACTCTCCTTAAGGTCAGTAAATGACCGCTGACAGGAGGGCCACCCTTTAGAAAACTTAAAGATACAATATATATTTTTTCTTTGCGTTTACAAAAATAATATATAATAATAAAAATTGAACGGTAATTAACCATTTAACGGTATAGAATAGATTTAACAGTAATCAGAAGAGCAATATTGGTTTTATAATGACACGTGTATGTATCGTAGCTACAGACCCAGCAAACACGACACGTTGACCTAGCGCTGGGCCAATGCTGGCCCGGCGTCGCAGACGGGTCAACGTGTCGTGTCTGCTGGGCTATGAAAGCACAGACCAGCAAACACGAGACGCTATACCAAAACCGGTCCAATGTTGGGCCAGGGGGCACTGACCCTGGACCAACACCAGCACCGGCCAACGTAACATGTTCGCTGGGCATGCATGGTAAATCGAATTACGGAGGCAATGACTAAATAAATACCTGTAAGAAGACTCGTTCACTCCGCGCTGGCCCAACGCTGGGCCAGTGTCATAGACAGTGGACCAGCACCGATCCAATGCAGAGCGAACAAGACTGTGTGTCGGGAAAACATGTGGGGCAAATTTATAGAGGCCTGTCCAGACAAATATAACAGTTATCAATATTACATTCATCTTTATAAGTATTCAAAATGCTATTTTGTATATATATTGCAAAACCGTGTAGGCTGTGAGTTGTAGTTTTATTTAGTATGATTTGATCAGTATTGTTTAATAAATATCGTAAACTGTTGCGAACACAAAGATTCGCATATTCACGTCTAACTCTATGTGTTATATAGTTTCTCCGTCTTGTATTATGTTCATGGTTTTCAAAATTAAAAACGAGATCCAATGAAGTAAAGTATTTGGGGGTTGGATTATTAATTAACTTATGATAGAATTTGAGTTGTTGTATTTGATGTATATCTTTCATTTTAAGAAGCTTCAAATGTTTGAATAGGGGATCAGTATGGGCATTATATTTACTTAATGAAATTATTCTGACTACTTTCTTTTGTATTTTAAATATTCTTTGATGGTTATATCCCCATGCCAGAATACAATAGTTAATGTGTGGAAGAAACATAGAATTATAAATAGTTAAGAGAATGTACTGAGGTAGGAAGCGTTTCAATTTATTTAGGATACCAACACATCTAGATAACTTGAGAGATATTTAGTCTGTATGACCATTCCAACTTAACTTTTTATCAATTGTAACTCCCAAAAAGTCAAAATTAGCTACACATTCTATGTTAACATTATTTATATTTATTATTGGTATTTCTACTCTTTTTTGTGGCATATGAAATATAATAAATTTAGATTTAGTTGTATTTAGAGAAAGTTTATTTAATTTGAGCCATTTATCAATCTTACATAGTTCCTTATTTATATTACCATTAAGGGTTTCATTTTGTGATTTAGGTTTAAAAGCATTGAGCGTGCTACAAAGAGTTGTGTCGTCTGCATACATTATTAAACTAAAAAGTGTGCTTGCTGAAGGGAAGTCATTTATATAGATGATGAAAAGTAATGGCCCTAAAATTGAGCCTTGTGGCACTCCTGTTTTTATGTCTGTAAAATTAGATGTTGTATTTAAATATTCCACATATTACTTGCGGTTTAATAGATAACTTTTAAAAAGTGATAAAGCAGTATCTTTTTCCCCATAATAGCTTAATTTGTCCAAAAGTATATCATGATCGAGAGTATCAAACGCTTTTGAAAGATCTAGGAAAATTGAGATTGGTACGTCACCTGAGTCCATATGTTTTATGGTTTTGTCTACAAGTTCTAAAATTGCAGATTCTGTAGAAGTTTTTTTCTAAAACCGTATTGACTTTCAAAGTACAAATTGTGCAGATTAAAGTGATTATGTAATTGGTCAAAGATGACACGCTCAAATATTTTAGAAAAAACCGGAAGTAGTGATATGGGACGGTAATTGTCCAAAAGTGTTGGGTCATTTTTCTTAAATATCGGGACAATTTTCGCGACTTTTAACTTGTCTGGAAAAACTCCACTTGCAAGAGATTGATTTATAATAAATGCTATTGACTTTGTGATATATGGCGTGATTGTTTTTAGTAGTTTTGTAGTAATCTTATCAATACCACAGCTATTTTTCGAGGAAAGGTTGTCGATTATTTTTATTACATCGGCTTCTTCAACAGGTTTAAAGTTCAATACGTCAGAACACGGGTTATTCAAATAATTTTTGAATGAGCCATGCTCTATATCACCTATGTTATTTACTACATTGGGCCCAATGTTACAGAAAAATAGATTAAACTTATTTGCAATCGTCTCTTTATCGGAAACAGTACTCCCATCTATTTTAAAGTGTTCAGGAAAATTATGTTTATTATTACTTTTTTTGTTCAATATGTCTTTCATAGAGTTCCAAGTATTTTTTAGGTCATTTTTATATTTAGTGAAACATGAGTAATAATATGTCTTCTTCGCATTAGTTTTTGTAGTATCTTGTTATAAGAACTAATATTATGTTTAACAGCTTGATATAACATGGTATTGCGGGGGGTTGTCTTTAGTCTATGGTTTAGGCTATCTCTGAATTTTATTGACCTTATAATTCCGGCAGTAATCCATTTTGTATTTTTATGTATGTGTTTGTTATACTTGACTAACTTGGCTGGGAGATGTTTTTCATATTTCTCTTGAAGTTTGTCACTAATTATATTGTAGTTTTGATTTGGATCACCTACAGGGTTTAGATTAATTAAATTGTAGATATTCGCTTCAGCAACAGCATTAACAAATTTTTGAACAGATACTGGATCAGTTTTTTTTTTGAATATGAACTTTGGTTTTTCGGGGGGTGCTCGGATTGACTTAAATGTAATAAAATAAGGGTGGTGATCAGAAAGGGTATGAGATACAATACCTGCTGTGGCATCAGATATATTAGCAGTGCATTTACACAAAGCATTATCAATCAGAGTACCCCTTCTGAGAGAAAATCTAGTAGGTAAAGTTAATTTAGGAAAAAAATTGTGTGATATAATATTATCTAAATATTCACTGAATATTGGTCTCTCGTTTGTTTTAAGAAGATCTATGTTAAAATCACCTAAAATAGAGCATTCACAATTTTTATTATTAACGAATTCAAAAATAGGATTAAGTTCTATGATAAATGTATGATAATTTGCATTTGTATCTCTCGGTGGTCTATAAATGTTGCCTATTATAATATTACGTTCCAGCTGGCTGCCCGATATTTCTATGAATTGTCCTTCCCAGATATCAGATTTCTTTTAAAGTGATAAATGCATATAATGGAAACGAGTGCTGATATATATTACGAGGCCGCCATGACCGCTACATGTTTGACCTTGCGATAACATAGTATACCCGTCTAATTGAAATAATGAAGTGTCTGAGATATCGGACAGCCAGCTTTCCTGTAAACAAATTATACTGAACTCACAGCTATGGGTTTTCAATAATTCTACATATATTTTTAGTTGATCAAATTTTGTACTTAAAGAAGCTATATTCATACTTAAGATTGAGAAATTTTGCCTTTTCTCTCTTAGGTGCGATAGAATTTGTTCATCTGAATAGTAGAAAGAATGTCTGATCAAATCATATAAATCATTGTTATCATCCTCATTAATATTGCCGTCTGGCGCAATAATATTATTTAAAGAATTTTCATCAAAACCTCCGTAATTCGATAGCATATCTTCATTCACTGACATTTATTATTATTTTTGCAATTATTATTATACCGTGCCGTTTACCAATATAAATATCAATTCTGTCATTTAGGAGGTTATTCAAGGAGCAAAATATAGGTACAAGTAGTATGTCAAAATAACAAAAATACACACACATAAAATTGCGGAAAGAAAAAATGAAGAAAAAGAAAATCAAACTGGTCACAGGTCCATTGTGACACACAAACTGTGGCACATATAATAATAGTGGGTGTACAAAAAACACACACGTATTAAGATATGGGTGTGTTACCGGGGCAAATAATTTCAAAGTATATATAATAGTATTGCTGAACCCAGAAAACACGAAAAGGCTACCCAAAGTCGAGCCAATGTTACACCAACGTCACAGAAAATGTCACAGCGCCGGTGCAACGCCTCGTTATTTTCTGGGTTCTCGTGTAGAAAAGAGCCGAGGTAATTATTTGGAAAGTATTTGGTAGCTTCACAGTATGAATATTAATAAACCTAAACATATATAATTTAATGGGGACAGTAATTAATCGGGGTGCTTCAAAGTCAACCATTACAAGTCAGCCTGTGTGGGTACACAATATATATATAATTTACATATTTATATTTACAGAAAAATATACACGACGAAAGGAATATAGCGATGTTCTTTTTGAGCTGAGCAGTGCAAGAATGGTCTGGTGAAGGAATTGCAATGAATATTAATATTTAAAATATGATAGACACAATGAAAATAAAATGAGAAGTAGAATTTTTAATAAGCTATTAATTCAGCTGTGAGGACGAGCCTGAAAGTATATTTCTAGAGTAAAACCTGCTTGTTTACAATGTAAACGGGTAGAAATATAAAGGGTATTTTTGGAGATGACAAATGTGACGGTATATACAGATACTAATAATTAATATATCTCGTCTTTAGAGAAGTCCATCAGCTCAGGAGGGTGAGCAGACTGGGCGAGGTGGAGGGTCGTACTTTGTCTCTGCACATGGGGATTAACTGGTCGGTGCTGTCTGTTGACTCGCGGCCAGCCAGTTCTAGGGAGTCTGTGGTCATTAAACCCAACCCAGAAAGCCGGGGGTGGCTGTCTGGGCATACCCCAGCGGGCAGGCGGCCCCCGTGGACGCTGCGGTTAATGGGTAAATGAGCCGGCTTGCGAGTTGTTGTTATTCCTGGTGGCTGGTGTGTTGGTAATTGGGGTAGAGTGTGACACTGGGCTGTGTTGAGCAGGTTCAGGAATGTCATTTTGAGCACGTGCAGTACCCGAAGTGGAAGGGGTCTGTGTGTCAGTTGATTGAGCATTTTCAGCCTGTTGAGTGGGTTTGAGGGTGGGTATTAGTTTCTTGTTGGCAATCAGCTGATCACATGCTTCTTGCACACTTTTATTTATAAGTTCAGACCGCTTGACAACTGTTGCCATGCGGCCTCGGAGCTGTTTGGTTATTACAGCTGTCACATTGTTTAACCCTTTCTCTTCTAGGTACTGCATAACAAGTCGCCCAGTGCCATGCTCCCCGTCATCAATCCAACCCTTGCTGACATATTTTCTACCTGTTTCTTGTACTCTTTAAACTAAAGTGTTGTGGGCTGCGGATGCAGTTTTTGGGTTTGAAAATGTATTAATATAGGCTGTTCTGACATCTTGTATCGATGATGTGATATATACATTTGCCTGTACAGAAAGTCCGTTATGTTCCACCTTGCCTCCTCTTTTACTCACTACATCAGTATTTCCATTATCCGATGGAAAAACACAGTTGAAATCATGAACTTTTAAGAGAGAACATAGTTTGTCGTTATTTATATAAATATTGTCCTGTTTAAGATGCACCATCATCGCTAACAAAATCAAGATCTTACGAGCAGCAGTTTTAATGCTGTCAAATATTATTGTTTTCTCACATTAGCGTCTATGGTTGCAATGGTAATTGATGTAAGTCAATGAAATATATATTAGGCATAAACTTACTATCAGAAGTAAATGAAATAAAATCAATGAGGATGGTGAGATGAGTGAGATGACACTGCCCTCCGGACACAGAATTCGAAATTCGAGCCCTGGCGGTCTGAGGCCGAGCACGCTACCTCTCGGTCACGGAAGCTCTTCACAATATTGGATCTTTACGAGTGAGCGGGGAAGAAACATTTGTTCCTTTGAAACACGAAATTCAGACATATCACTTGCGTGCAAACTCTTGTCAACCACAAGGAACAATGTTTTCTTTAAATTAACCGCGAGGGTAGAAGTGCTAACTATAAACATAATACACTCGCGAAATTCAAGCAAATTAATGTTATGTAAAGATGACACGCGATTTGTTTGAAAAGCGTGGGCCTCATACATATGTCGTCTTCGTAATTCAACTATTAGCATGCACAAAATTGATGTATTGTTGTTTTTATGTGTACTAAACATTATTTTGTGGATAACTTCAACGCTTAATAAAGTTATCATCATCACTTTGCATTATCTTGTATGATGAGCTTCTCTCATTTTCTGTCAATGTCATGTCAATTTTGAATTTTTGCTTAAAAAAATCATAGCATATTGAAATTTGTTCATGTAGCAATAAGTCACGAAACGAACATTTTGGACTTATTTCAACTCCCAAACCCTTTGAACAACTTTTTCTCAAAACGGCCTAAAACCACTTGAAACGTTCCGATTTTTCCCAAAATAAAAGATGTGTGTATGTGTCTATTGATATAAAAATAGGAGCAAAACTGATTTTGCTGACACGTTCGTTCACATTCAAGATTCATAAGTTTGCCATATATAAGGTCTTGTGGGATGTGCAAAATATTTTTCTTGAATATAAACGAACAGAATTCAATGTAACTACATATAATATGCAAATGAGTTTATTGGTATATTTATATTACATATGAGATGGGCGTATTATTATCTTTAATTTTCCATAAAAAATGAACTAGATATTCGCAATAACTTTTAGTAGTCATGAATATAAATATTTTACATGGTTGCAATATACCTGCCACATCACATTATTATTGGCCGTGAAAGGGGGTGAAAAAATAAGCTACTATGTCGCATTTAATTAAAGAATGGCGGGGTCACGTAGTAGTGATAACAAAACAACAAGGTTGTCACATTGGAATAACCACTGAATCTTGTTTGCAATTGTATACTGATGTTGCAAACCCATATCACCATGACAACCTGGTTAAATCTTTTATCTACTCCTTTCCCATGCTTTTTATGTTACATATTCTATTTTAAACTAGCAATCGGTATTAATCAGTCGCGAAGCAGTTATATGCCACAAAACAGTAGGCCTACAATTTACCACAGATTCATAAGCTGTGAAAATACACATATTTAGTAGTTCCCTTGGTAACGCACATGGCAGCTAAGCGACATAATCAATAAGATGTATTGCCCAACATGATAGTCATCAAGTCTCTGACTGATAAGAGGTATAAGCCTGCAAATGATATAAAGACACACAATTATGTGTATTGTCTCAAAAGTGCATGCCAAAATGCTACACATTTGGCGCAAAAATGCACAAAGGCCGTTACCACATGGCAACCACACAAGCTGAATTTTGTACGACAGACCAAAATATGTCAGTAAGGACATTTTGATACCTTTGATAGCTTTCTGCACGATAGGCGGATTAAAGTCCCCAAAATCCATCCTTGGTGGCCCCCCTAAAATATATACACCAAACTTATGAATCTGGTTGTGCAATAACTACTTAAGCCTACTTGTTATCCATGGGCATCAAATATGAAAATGTTATTATGTAAATTTGATTTTGAATATGTTTGGAACGCACAGGGTGTACAAGATGAAAATGCGTTCTTGTGTGTCTTTGAGGACAGGGTTAAACAACATTTTGTAACATTATGGCGAAGTGAAGTATTAAACTCAAGAATGTTATCTACATGTAGTATGTTTAAAACAGAGTTTAGTCTAGAACCGTATCTTGATGTTTTAAAAATAAAGAAGCACAGATAAATATTTCACAGGTTGAGATGTTCTAATCATTCGCTTGTAATAGAGACAGGTAAAATGAAATGAATCGGGCTTTAGGCCACCTTTGTGCACATATAGGCTAAACTGGGCCAGGAGAACCTCCTGAGGATGGTGAGATGATTGAGATGACACTGTCCTCCAGGCACAGGATTCGAAATTCGAGCCCTGGCGGTCTGAGGCCGAGCACGCTACCTCTCGGTCACGGAGGCTCCCCACAATACTAACTTTCACACGTGGATGGGGAAGAAACATTTTTTGTTTCTTTCAAACCGTCGAGACCGGGAACCGAACCCCGAACTCTGGCGTGAAAGGCAGCGGTGCTAACCACTACCCTAGGGCCCCCGCCCAATAGAGACAGGTAGACACACTGGTAAATTTTAGAAATAGCTGAACTTGTTTGTCCATTGTGTGTCAGGGACGGTCTATTAATTATTGAAGATGGATTCCTTTTTGTATTATGCTGCCCATCGTATTCGTATATCAGAGAACACATATCATTTATCCTGGAAAAGATGTAGTAAGTTTTGTTTATATTCTGTCGTCTACTGATCCAAATGTAATCAAACCATTGGCGTCATATGTATATCATTCTTTCAAGCACCGTGATGCGATTCTGTCTGATACTTGACCTTATTGTTTGTTTATCATGTTTACCTTATGACTATGTACGTATGTGTATACAATTATCTGTATTTGTATCATGGTTGTACTACGGGCCGATGGCCTTACAATACTAAATCAATCAATAAATCAATAAATCAATAAATCAATAAATCAATCAATCAATCAATCAATCAATCAATCAATCAATCAATCAATCAATCAATCAATCAATCAATCAATCAATCAATCAATCAATCAATCAATCAATCAATCAATCAATCAATCAATCAATCAATCAATCAACCTACTTGTTAGCCATTGTCTTGCAGAATTTTCAACTAGCATTTTGATTTATTTGACCCAGCTTAAAATTACGTTTTTAAATGACATCACAATTCTAATTTAGACTGGGCATCTAACACAACATGTTTCATGAATTTTATTGAGTTCAAAACGTCCATATATATGGCGCCAGGATAGCTCATTAGTAGCGTGGTTGACTCAAAGCCCAGAGGTACCGGGTTCGAGTCCCGCTGCGGCCGATATATTTCCTTGGTGCACACATGCAGTGACCCAAACTGTTCAAATTCGTGAGATAATGACAATCAAAAGTATAACAGATTAGCGCCGTATCAAAAAATACATGGTAAAAAAGAAAAAGCAAGAAATAGAAGTATCAATAATGTTGGTCAAGGCTATATAATAGGTCACTTCAATCGTAGATAACTCACGCTGATCATGATGTCGAGTTATTTATCCCAGGCTAGTCCTTGTTAAAATCCAAACAATTAACATGGAATAAACACTATTTTATACGAGTAGCAGATGACTTTTTTTGGTGTCCAGAATTGCCCCCGATGAATTATCACAGTGCTACCAGAACGTGTGATCAACGTTATACAACGTCAAACCAGCTACTTGTGCCACGAGGGAGCGTAAATATCAATATTTGAATTGATTGTAAAGGTGCATCAAACTGCTGCCCACTCGACACGTGATGGTTACCAGGATTATGGTACAGAACACAATCATGCATAAAAGCGTGTAACATTTCACATACAATTACACCATCCTAGCACACACTGGACATTCAACCATTGTTGGGTCAATGTTGAGCCGGCGTCGCATACGGTAGGCCATCACTGATCGAACATTGGGTTGATAATATTCTGTGCTTGCTGGGAGGGAACCAGATCTTAACAAATTATATGCCTAAATCATGATTCAGTCAGCCACCAGTCGTAAATATAACTAAATCACAGGGGGCAACTGAATCGCAAAAAATGTATTCGTTGATAATAAGTCATATGCAAGCGACTTTTTGTTTAAATTTAATTAAATCGTTTCACAGTCTGACATGAAGTAGCGGGTGTATTTTAATCAACCCTTACAGCGCGGGGATCGACTTTAGTCGTCAGAATCTGACGTCTGTAGACGTCAGATGCTAGCGACCAAAGTCGATCCCCGCACTATAAGAGTACAAATATTTATAATGACCGTAGACCCCTAACATAGGTATTCAAATGAATCGAGAAGAGCTAACTAAGACATTTGTGATGATTTCCAATTGAAAAAAATCCATTTTGTTGCGATGTTTTTTACAAATTAATACAGGGCTTTAAGGGTTAACCAATCGTCACTTCACAGGAAACTTAAATTTAAATTATTTGCAGGGATTCATCGTGTATTTGTAATTTAGCCTTAGTTGCGCTTATTGAATGTTGATAAAGAACAAATGAGCCGTTATCACAAACGAGTAGAATATACACCTTGGCATAGCGTGAGATGTGCTGCTTTTAATATACACAAGCCACTAAATTATTGATAGTAAGCGAGGGGCAGTGCTCGGACAATTAACACTGGGCTTGCTGTGCTGTGCTTGATGTTTTCTATAGGCCCCTGTATATTTTACTAAAATAAAACATCATATTTCATGTCAAGGGCTATGTTGCATAACACATGGAAGAATAAAACGTCGCCTCGGAGCTAAAGGATCCTATCTGCCACTCTAACGAGTGTCAGATAGGATCCTTTAGCTCCGAGGTATAGTATAACTTATAAGTCTTGTACTGAGATTGTCCATCTGACGAGCATTAGTGCATAACACGTACCTATAAAGTTTAGTGCAACATCGTCAGCGACAGCTACTACACGAATAATTAAACAGTGTCAGAGACTAAATACAAATGTAGGAGTCTAACAGTTTAGAAAATAGGATATAAGGCACAACTTGAACTGAAAATTGATACAACGTCGGTGTCTACTAAATTGGGCTTCGGAAGGATTATTAGCCGTGATTGAGATCCGATAAAGATACTTTAAAGAAGGAGTCGTACAGTGGTCCTGGATGAAGATTATCTGCTGCTTGATTTGTATTTGTTGGATTACTGACGTGAGGGGTAGAGACGTGACCGCAGACTGGCGGTCAGCAGGGTCACCATGGAAACAGGTCAGGTTGAACCCTATGTATAATGTGTACTTTATAATCACGTAAATATTCACTGAACTATATAACCTGGTATAATGTGTTTGTTCTTTAGACAATCAAAATGGCTTAATTCGTGTGACTCAACTTGTTTTCCCTTTCAATCTGTAAGTTGTTGTTGTGGACGAAGATATTAGGTAATTCGAGACTTTAGTATTTAAAAAGTGAGTTTGTTTTGAATCACTGGATATAGGCCTAGTAGCTATCTGTGCCATTATTATCCTCAATCAGCTTGGTCTTCTCGTGAGGTTAAATAAAAACGATAAAATTAATTGTATGTTCAGTGGGTCTACTCAATCAGAGACTACAAGGGTTTGCATTCCAAATGTATATCATGCAGGTGTAACTACTTTCAAAATATAGGCCTTACTCAGATTATTCGCATCAACTACATTGTAAGGTATTCAAATGAAAGAGTGTCTAATGATGCTGTCACATGATGTGATCAGCTTGCCACCGCCTCCAGTCAGTTTTTTATTTAAATTTCTAGAGGATTACGATACCTGGATATTTAAAAACCTTCTCCATATTCGTAATTTATTCTAATGGCGTTAGTTGAAGAATTACCTTTGAGCAACAGTTGAACAATTTTGAATCAAAATGTGTAAAAATATGTGAGAATCGTTTCAAAGCTCGAAGTATTCAGAATCCTGTCCGAATACTAATCGGACAAACATCAGATGCCTGCACAATCATACACAACGCATCCAGAATGAATAAATGTATGAATAAATAAATGAATGAATAAATGAATGGGACTTAAGGAGACAGGGCCATGAGACCCCCTGTTAAAATGGAACAACCCTGGTGATTGTATTTAGGATAGGCCTACAAGGGTCGACCTAGTTTTCCTGCAGAGTTTTCACCACCTTTTACATTATTTCCCAATGTCTGTTCAACATACGCTGATGGCATTTTAATGCCAATATGTATTCCCCTCAATATGTGAAAAATAACAAAAAAATGTTTAAAAATTATCAGACTTTGTAATTGTAATCCACTGTGACAATTATATCACTTCGGGCGAAATGTCTTCTGGATTTACGCTCTTGGTCTATTTTGTACATTAATGTGGCCACCTTTACAATTTATTGTACACTATAGGGCTATGTTTAATGTACAGAGGATGACCATTTAGTGGATCTCCCATATCGTCTCAATAAAGCGTCTAAGGTTGTAAAGCTTGTACTCTGTAGCTTGTGATTATCCTCTTTCTAAGCACCATATCAATTATGCATCTCATTTAGCTTTGAGGTCAAGGAGTTGTAAACATTAGTCTGTTTCTGTTGTCGGTCTCAACAAAACTAATTAAGTCGTTGGCAAATAGGTTGGTTGGCATTTGTTTAATTATATATTTTGTTTGGCAAAACAAACGAAGAACATTTGTTCGACTGTATATGCTGTTTTAGAAACGATAATCGTGACTATTCTGATTCAAGTGATAGTGAGCTTAAACAATTAAATTATACATTGAACAGCATCTGTTTCTTCATTTAGATTGCATACACAAACTAATAGAATTTCGTATTCGTCGGAGCATATTCAAATAAAATAATTTTCATATTAATGACATCAGCAACAACCATTTTTAGGGATATTAATTCCCTTTGACATGTCATTAACTGAACAAATGGTCATGATCTAAAAGACTACCTTGTATCGAAATTAGAAACATAGAACATTTATTTTCCCCAATAAGGGACCATACAGGAGGCGTGTATGAAATAATCTGTAGAGCGAAATATAAATATATTAGTATTGAGTATAATAATTATGAAATGGTGCTGTCTTAATTTGAATTCTAACGTCTTGCTCTTCACATTTGTAACGTTTTACTCCTCACATTTCTAACGTTTTACTTTTCACACGTGTAACGTTTTACTCTTCACATTTCCAACGTTTTACTCTTCACATCTCCAACGTTTTACTCTTCACATTTGTAACGTTTTATTTTTTACATTTCTAACGTTTTACTCTTCTCTTTTCCAACGTTTTACTCTTCACATTTCTAACGTTTTACTCTTCACATTTGTAACGTTTTACTCTTCACATTTCTAACGTTTTACTCTTCCCATTTCTAACGTTTTACTCTTCACATTTCCAACGTCTTACTCTTCACATTTCTAACGTTTGAGTCTTCCCGTTTCTAACGTTTTACTTTGCACGTTTCTAACGTTTTACTCTTCACATCTCTAACGTTTGACTCTTCACGTTTCTAACGTTTGAGTCTTCACGTTTCTAACGTTTTACTTTGCACGTTTCTAACGTTTTACTCTTCACATTTCTCACGTTTTACTCTTCACACTTAAGTTGTATTCTTCATACTTCTAGCGTCTTACTCTTGATACTGTTAAAGTCCCACTCTTCACTCCTCTAGCGTCGTAGTCTCCACGCCTTACGTGGCTCACTCTTCACACTTCTAACATCGTACTCGTCCTCGTGACACTTCACGCATCTAGCGTCACACTCGTCACACCACTAGCGTTTTACTCTTCACGTCTCCAGCGTCGTATTCTTCAAGCCTCTTGTGTTGAGCTATTCACACCTATCTAGCGCGGTACTCTTCACACCTATCTAGCGTCGTACTCTACGGGTAATGGCGATCTTGTCCCACGACCATCTCGGACCAGGTGACCTCGGCCTACATTTTTGCGAGTAACTTCAGCCCACTTTGGTGACTTCGGCCCAAAGTGGTCTAAGTGACCTAGGCCCACTTTTCTGAGGCAGTGTTACTGGGCTGAAGTCACCAAAGTGGGCTGAAGTTACTGAAAATATTGTATGTATGTATTTCATATTCCATTTCATAATATAAGGCCCAATAATGAAATTTAAGACGAGAAGGTCTATACATGTATGTACGTTTCGAGTTTCACTATGTATTAAAATGATCTTCTTTTGCATAACAGATTGTGTTAGACAAAAGCATATTAACACATCCCTCGATCGCTACTTTTTATTCAGCTATAAATGTTTGTGGAATTAAACTAGTGATAATTGGACATCATTTTTCTGTAACACCCACAAATGTGTTTTTATGTTGTTATTATTATTATTATTCAATCCTAGGCCTTATAAGGCCTAGGATTGAATAATAATAATCATTCACACTTTAGCTTAAAATCACGACGATTAGATTACGGCACCGTTTAAACCCCATGGTAAACAAAATAATGGCGTTAACATATAAACTGGCGATCACGCCCTAACGCAAAATGCGCTAAAATGTGTTAGGTCAACACACGAAAGTAAAATATATCAAAATATAATGAAATAAAGTGAATTTAAATTGAATGGAAAATGCAATTTTTACCATAAATGCTAGAATAAATAAATTAATAATAATGACAGGTAATGGATAAGACGATCGACACGATCTGATACACAAACTACATAGCGTGGCTATAGTCAACAGTATTTTGTCAAAATCCGAATCTGAAAAAGTTACATAATATTATTTTTCCTACCACTGCACCTTTAATCTGGTCGATACCACCCCCCTTTTCCGCAGGCCTAATCACCATTACGTAGCGTCATAACAGTAAAAGTTGTCGGGGAGGCAAAGGACGACGGCTAATCCTTTTGACCCTATACGTCCTGCCGCGTGTCAATTGTCTCGGTTATGCCTTAACTGCTAAGTACACGCAATTTGGCTGTAATGTTTTACTTCAAACGTATAACAGCTATGGTGAATCAACAGGTACTGCCTACGCTGTTTTTTTATGGTTAACACTTTCGTAACGGAATAAAAAATGATCAATTCATGTAAATGAAATTTCATAGAAGTTATGAAACAAATCGGTCTCACTAATTAATTGCATGGAAATGTGGAAGTCCGGGAAAGTATTATTTACTATTACAGTGCAGCCGTGTTCAGCATAAGTTCTAAACATCTCTCAGAACAATGCTCTTTAGAGAAGCCGACAACGCTTACCTTCACGACTGACAGTGTACCTCGCATACTTCTTTTTGCCACTCTATGCTCTAGCATGGTACTCTATACGCCTTCAGCATCGTACTCTTCACGCCTCTAGCGTCGTACTCTTCACGCATCTGGCGTCGTATACTCTTCACGTCTCTAGTGTCGTACTCTTCAAGCCTCTAGCGGTGTACTCTTCACGCATCTGGCGTCGTATTCTTCACACATCTGGCGTATTATTCTAGCGTCGTACTCTAGCATGGTACTCTTCACACCTATCCAATGTTGTACCCTTCACGCCTCTAGCGTCGTACTCTATGCGTCTTTAGCATCGTACTCTTCACGCCTCTAGCGTCGTACTCTTCACGCATCTGGCGTCGTACTCTTCACGTCTCTAGCGTCGTACACTTCACGCCTCTAGCGCCGTACACTTCACGCCTCACTTTAGCATATCACTCGTCACACTTAAATAACATCCACTCTTATGAAGTTATTCTCCGTACTCTTTTTATCCTTCTTATTCTTGTTACGCTTCTTGTGATTCTCACTTTTCTTACGCTTCCTACTCTTTTTACTATTCTTACTCTTCTTTATAGTCTAAATCTTTTCAACCTTCTTGTTTTCATGTTTCTCTCCTTAGCCAAATTTACTCTCTATAATTATAGCTTTGCTCTTCTTACTTTTTATTTTCTTCATACCCTTCTTTCGCCCTTTGTTCTTCTTACTATCTTCACTCTTTATACACATCACGTACTTCTTACTCTTCTTTTTTCTCTTTTTTTAGACGTTTCATTCTTTCTGTTCTTCTTACTCTTCTTCACTCTTCTTTTATTCTTGTTATTCTTTACACTCCTCTTAGTCTTTTTACTTTTCTTGCACTTCTTACTTAACTTCTGATTCTTCTTGTTCTTCATAATCTTCTTACGTTGGTATCTTACTCCTTGTTTGTTTCTATTCTTCCAACTCTTCTTACTCTTGTTACTCATCTTATTATTCTCATTCTTCTTACTCTTCTTATTCGTCTTGCTCTTCTTGTACTTCTTACTCTTTGTATAAACATATTTATGTCAATGGGATTACAAAGTAGCTGCAAAACAAATATATACAAGTGGAAGTGTGCAATGCCATAATAACAAACAAATACCCTTTATTCAAATATTGTGGACCAGTAAAGCGACAAAAGTGGCAATGGGCATTTATGCAAATCTAGCCGAGTCTGAATAAATTTTAATACCTCAGTGGTGAGAAAATGGTTTAAGCTGTTAGGTCTGAGCTACCATGTAGCATTAGATCGAGCGAATGTGGGTATCCTGGAGGAATAAAATAGTTACGTTTAGTAAGCTCAGTAGTTCTCGGTATTGATCTTGACAGCTTAAACAATGAAAAGGCTTTCGATGCAATTTAACGAAGAAACATTGAGCCTAATTAATTTCACATATATTAATTTGACCTGTTCTGTCCCCAATATGGAATTGCATAGGCACTTTAGTTTTAACAATTTGAATAATTTAGATTTTCAACTGGAGAAAACTGTTCATGAGCGAATATTTGCCGGTAATTTATTCCAGATACTCACAGAATACGATAACAACGAGAGACGAAACTGTTCGGACGTACATTAAAAAAGTCTGAAAAACTTACACGTTTTTAACCTGGAAACTCTAGATTCACCCCCGCTGAAATTGGGCATACTGTTCTCTAGATAAGAGGGACCTTGGTGAATAATGAGCAAATACAATTTTAATAATTTATGAAATTTCCTTCTATTTTGCCTTGTTTATAAGCCACATTCTTTCAGTAACAGTTCGCGTGAGGACCTTTCTTCGCTCCTGTCACAATAGTCCATGGGCCAGATAGGGTTACCGTGCACCCCCCCCCCCCCCCCAGGACAGTCTGAGACCAAGTTTTTATTGTTCATTGGACCTCCCCGGATATCAAAAGTCGATGCCATCAAAAAAAAGTTGGGATGGACTACCTGTTTTGGGCCATTTTCAAAATGGCCGCCATCGAAATCTGGAAATCACCTTTTGTGCCATAACTTGAGTTCTAAGGCAGTTAGAGTCACAAAATTAGTGTCTATGTATATGTTTTTGGGGGTGAGGAATCCAATTTTGCCAATAAAAAATGTTTCTGTCTTGTGGAAAATTTATAAACAGCTATTCCAACGTATTTTTCGTGCATTTTTGGTCATTTCTTGTGTTAGTCCATGGGACAGAGAGGGTTACTGTGCACCCTCCACCTATGAAAGTCTGAAACCAAGTTTTTTTTGCTCATTTGACCTTCCCCAATATCAAAAGTCGATGCCATCAAATAAAAGTCGTATGGACTACTTATTTAAGCCATTTCAAAATGGCCGCCATTGAAATTTGGAAATCACGTTTTGTGCCATAACTTGAGTTCTAAGGCAGTTAGGGTCACAAAATTAGAGTCTATACATATGTTTTTGGGGGCGAGGAATTCAATTATGCCAATAAAAAATGTTTCTGTCTTGTGGAAAATTAATAAACAGCAATTCAAACGTATTTTTTGTGCATTTTCGGTCATTTTTTTGTGTTAGTCCATGGGCCAGAAAGGGTTACTGTGCACCCTCCACCCATGAAAGTCTGAGACCAAGTTTGTTTTGCTCATTAGACCTCTCCCAATATTAAAAGTCGATGCCATCAAATAATAGTCGGATGGACTACCTATTTTAGGCCATTTCTAAATGGCCGCCATTGAAATTTGGAAATCACGTTTTGTGCCATAACTTGAGTTCTAAGGCAGTTAGAGTCACAAAATTGGTGCCTATACATATGTTTTTGGGGGCGAGGAATTCAATTATGGCAATAAAAAATATTTCTGTCCTGTAAATAATTTATAAACAGTTAGATAAACGTATTTTTCATGTATTTTTGGTCATTTTCGTGTATTTTAGTGCGCACTCAGAAAAAAACTAACCTTAAAATAAAACTTGTAACTAGTGTTATTTTATTCCGTGAATAATGAGCATAACAGTGTTGAAAATTGTAAATAAAAATTAAACTTTGCTTATGACTAGCATGATAAATAAAAAAAAACTTAGTGTAGAAAATATTAAAATAACAAAGTGGTGACTGTTCCATGAACCTACTAGAAGTACATGTAATCTTCATCCATATTATAAGTGACCAGCAGCTGAGTAGAATATTTCCTTCCAATACTTTCACACAAGATCATATAGCCACTTTAAAATTTAAAACGGTAGATACACCCTTTCAATTCCAAGGGGAAGATTTTGTTATTGACAGTCATTCTTATGTATTGCACACTCATTTCACCAGTTTATCTAACACCCATTTAAAAACAGAGTTTCTAACATAATAGTTGCCATGTCATCAAAATCTTATAGTGGTGACAGCAGAAATGGTGGTAAAGCGGTGGTAAAGTCCTTGTTCCACCAGAATATGAAATCAGTTTGCACTACCATAGAACATAAAATAAACATATCGTAAGCTACTGATTAGCTAAACCTAATCCTCATCACTGTCACTTTCAGCTACTGCACTGTCATCAGACATCACTTCTTCCTCTGATGAACCTGCTACATCGTCATCACTTTCTAATGTATCATCTTCCTCTGCTATGTCTATTGGGATAATTGGACCTTGACACAAGATGGGCACAAGTTTCCCATTGTTTTCAGTCTATACGTGACCATTAATTGCCAGAGGAATATTTGGCTTAGGAATATGGGCTAATTTCCAAATTCCAGTCTGATTTACTCGTCTAATATGCTGAGACAATGTCTTTCTACATGGTGTAAATTGGCTGAGGTCAATATTGCGCTCGAGATTAATGCACTTCTACTTCAAGATAGAGTAGCGAAGATCATGTACACTCTTATGACGACTTTTTCCATAGATGGCACATGTAAACTCTTCTAGGTCGATCACCATGTCATCAGAGATATGCCAAACATCAAGTTAATTTACATCTTGAAATCTCACTGTCTTCTGACTCAGTTTTATTGGTTTAATTTTCCCCACGCGTGAATGCGCAAAGAGACAGAAATGCAGTGCAGAGCTTCCAACATTGTTGGATATGTGAATTACAATCAGAAGCCTTCTTGTGTTGTCTGAGCCAGTATCAAACGAAATAGTGATGTCTAACTTAAAAGCATGGTGCAGCAATATGAAAAACACACCACTGTCAAAACTGCGAATGCGAACTGTATCATAGCCTTGCTCTTGTGCATAGAGACAGTATCAGTTTCTTTTTGATTTGAGAACAATGATGTAATCTCAGTTTTATTAACTGTTGTTCCATCTTCAGACGCAAGAAGGTAGCAGTTACCATGAGGGACAGTTATTAATTTTTTCTATGCAAGTTTTTGAGCAAAATCATGAGAGCACCAAACATCATTCATAACATCAACTAACTGTGATTTGTTCTCACTGTTCATCAGAAATGTCTTCCAATCAGCTGGCTTTTTTGCAATGGCCCACTTATGATCAATGCATCACTGGTACCAAGCATCTGTCTCTCCATTTGCTTAATCGAGCCTTCTGTGCTAAAGATAATGTCGCTACTCTTTGGTATGCTGTCAAATATTGCACGTGCAATGAGTTGCTGGTGTTGTTTGACATAACATGGAAGAAAGCATTGTCATCTTGTATGACCAGAGTACTGCTTAAATCACTTGGGACTGGTGCATCACTCACATCCTGGACAAGATACAACCAGCACATTCAAAGGCGTAGGGAAAATTAAACCATAAAACTGATTCAGAAGATTATGCGATTTCAAGATGTACTCTGTAAATTAGGATATGTTTGGCATATCTCCGATGACTCGGTGACCGACCTAGAAGAGTTACCATGTGACATGTATCGCTACTCTATCTTGAAGCAGAAGTGAGCAATATTGACTTCAGCCAATTTCCACTATGTAGAAACACATTGTCTCAGCATATTAGACGAGTAAATTATCAGACTGGAATTTGGAAAGTAGCCCATGTTCCTCAGCCATATATTCATTTAGCAATTAATGGTCACGGATGGACTGAAAACAATGAGAAACTTGTGCCCGTCTGGTGTCAAGGTCCAATTATCATAATAGATATAGCAAAGGAAGATGATACATTAGAAAGTGATGACGATGTAGCAAGTTCGTCAGAGGGAGAAGTGTTGTCTGATGACAGTGCAGTAGCTGAAAGTGACAGTGATGAGGATTAGGTTTAAATAATCAGTAGCTGATTATATGTTTATTTTATGTTCTATGGTAGTGCAAATGTGTTTCATATTCTGGTGGAACAAGGACTTTACCACCATTTCTGCTGTCACCACCATAATAATTTGATAACACGGCAACTATTATGTTAGAAATTATTTTTTTAAATGTATGTTAGATAAACTGGTGAAATGAGTGTGCAATACATAAGAATGATTGTCAATAACTAAATTTTCCCCTTGGAATTCAAAGGGCGTATCTGCCGTTTTAAGTTTTAAAGTTGCGATATGATCTTGTGTAGAAGTACTGTTTTTTTGCAATGAAGGAAATATTCTACTCAGCTGCTGGTCAGATCTAATATGGATGAAGATTACATGTAATTCTAATTGGTTTATAGAACAGTCACCAAGTTATATTTTAAGGTTAGTTTTTTCTGTGTTCGCACTAAAATACACAAAAATGACCGGAAATACACGAAAAATACGTTTATTTACCTGTTTATGAATTATCTACGAGACAGGAATATTTTTTATTGGGATAATTGGATTCTTCATCCCCAAAAACATATGTATAGACACCAAGTTTGTGACTCGAACGGCATTAGAACTCAAGTTATGGCACAAAACGTGATTTCCAAATTTCAATGGCGGCCATTTTGAAATGGCCTAAAATAGGTGGTCCATCCGATTTGTATTTGATGGCATCGACTTTTGATATTAGGGGAGGTTTAACGAGCAAAAAAAAACTTGGTCTCAGACTTTCATGGGTGAGGGGTGCACAGTAACCCTATCTGGCCCATGGACTGACACAAAAAATGACCGAAATGCACAAAAAATACGTTTGAATAGCTGTTTATTAACTTTACACAAGACAGAAATATTTTTTATTTGCATAATTGAATTCCTCGCCCCCAAAAACTCATGTATAGACATCAATATTGTAACTCTAACTGCCTTAGAACTTATGGCACAAAACGTGATTTCCAAATTTCCATGGCGGCCATTTTAAAATGGCCTAAAATATGTGGTCCATCCGACTTTTATTTGATGGCATCGACTTTTAATATTGGGGGAGGTCTAATGAGCAAAAAAACTTGGTCTCAGACTTTCAAAGGTGGAGGGTGCGCAGTAACCCTTTCTGTCCCATGGACTAACACAAAAAATGTTCAAAAATGCACGAAAAATACGTTTGAATAGCTGTTTATAAATTTTCCACAAGACAGAAACATTTTTTATTGGCATAATTGAATTCCTCGCCCCCAAAAACATATGTATAGACCCTAATTTTGTGACCCTAACTGCCTTAGAACTCAAGTTATGGCACAAAACGTGATTTCCAAATTTCAATGGCGGCCATTTTGAAATGGCTTAAATAAGTAGTCCATACGACTTTTATTTGATGGCATCGACTTTTGATATTGGGGAAGGTCTAATGAGCAAAAAAAACTTGGTTTCAGACTTTCATAGGTGGAGGGTGCACAGTAACCCTCTTTGTCCCATGGACTAACACAAGAAATGACCAAAAATGCACGAAAAATACGTTGGAATAGCTGTTTATAAATTTTCCACAAGACAGAAACATTTTTTATTGGCAAAATTGGATTCCTCACCCCCAAAAACATATACATAGACACTAATTTTGTGACTCTAACTGCCTTAGAACTCAAGTTATGGCACAAAAGGTGATTTCCAGATTTCGATGGCGGCCATTTTGAAAATGGCCCAAAACAGGTTGTCCATCCCAACTTTTTTTTGATGGCATCGACTTTTGATATCCGGGGAGGTCCAATGAACAATAAAAACTTGGTCTCAGACTGTCCTGGGGGAGGGGGGGGGGTGCACGGTAACCCTATCTGGCCCATGGACTACAATACTTAGCGCTGGATATTGCAAATTTTCAATCATCGCTTTTTCATATTTAAAACAATTATCACAAATTATGTCGGCATATAATATTAGGCGGCGTACCAAAGAAAGAACATCGAAAACGTATATATTTTCTCATAGAATACTCAAAGGCGCTTAACCTCTTGATTCACATGCGCGCTTGGAAGCGCGCTGAATACATAAATAATGAAGCATACATATATAATAAGCCTAAATAGTGACGTCACACACGATGTATAAAATCGCACACTTGTGACGTCATATCTTTTATCGTCGCACCTGCTCATTTTGTGTCGTCATATATTTTATCGTCGCACCTGCTCATTTAGACAAGCGCCTGTTTCACAAGCTAGCACAAGCTGGATTCAGCACAGTTGTGTAGTCATCATGAATACGTCTACCTTCTGTGGAAATAGGCAGGATACATTCAGATGGTATCTGCGGTATTTTACAACGATGGAAATATAAATGATGGCGACATAATATACACATATATTGAGTTCTATATAGTTACCAACCGTGAATAATTATTGTGCAGTGGACAATGAAATTATGCGAAATAAGCGTATTTGTCATGTTTTCCAGGGATTCGTTGCCATGGTAACCAGAACAAACATTGCCATGGATAACGAATATTTCGGTAAATCAAGTATCTGTATATTCCTAATATTACTGCTAAATATTGTCACTTTATCTACCCTAGTGACAGTGTAACACTTCTAAGAGTATGCTAACGTCATATTTTGCCAAAATAATGATGTGACTCAAAGAGTTAAAAGATGTATTTACTTTTTGCTTTGTAAGCGATACATAGTATGTGTTCAGACCACGATGTCTGTGAGGAGAAACTGAAATTAAGTTGATACCACTTGGAACAATTGGGGGTGGTAAAGTCGATATTTGTTTTGTTTGAAAGTAACATGTTTTTGTGGACTAAGAATAAGAAGCCAGTACTTGCACCACTTTTTTATTCTCTATTATGTGTGTTAATGTACGTGTGATAGCTTTTATCATTAAAAAAATCAACTGTCTTCAGCAAAAAGATAAATCACTGGTTCTATGCCATGCCACAAGTCATTAATGCATAAAATAATCAGAAGTGGTCCACGGACCGATCCTTGCGGGATCCCCGGTTGGAATCGGTCTCCACATTTGATTAGGCATTTTGCTTTATAACACGATGTTCCCTTCCGCCAAAGTAACTTGCCATTTAATTAAGAAAATGTCTCCACATGCCTATGTACTTTATATAATAAGCCTTAGTGCCAAACCTTATCAAAAGCTTTAGATAAATATAGGAAAACGGCACATATTACGTTACCTTTGTCAAATTCATAAAAAAAATTGTGACAGCTTTTTGTAATTGATTTACAACGTAGCTTAGAATTCCTTGGAATACAACTTGATTGTTTTTCTGAAAGCAGACTGTGCAATTTCAAAAAGTCGTACATATGTTTTTATGTACACTATTGCACTTACCAAATCAAATATTCAACTCTCGTGAAGTTAATATAAGCAAGGCAACAAGCAAGGAATAAAACGCCAGGTTATTGGAGATATGAAAGTCTTTTTTATTGTCAAACTTAATTATAAATCTATATACGCAATTATTTGCAGTGGCCCGTCAAAATGAAAATACATAGACTTATGTTTTGGCCACTGTATGCGAATAAAAAGTCTTTCTGTTGTGTGATGTTACAAGTAAACAATTTACTTAAATGCTCTGCTAGCATGCGACTCGATTCCATTAGGATTAGGTTACCAATTTGATCTAGACCACTTGCTTTATTTATATTAAGAGTGTTTAGAATTTGAAAAACTTTATGAACAACTTTATTTGATATGTTAGTATTACGAAAGCGGAAGATAAGGGATAGTGGGATACATATATTTGAGTCATCAATGCTGGATTGTTTTATGAAATAATCGTTAATAAATTAACCATTAATTATTTACCCTTTGTTATCTGAAGGAGAGTTTATTCTATGTTTCTTATCCGTTTATTTTTATTATATTATTTTATTACCAACAGGACAGGTATTATAAGAAGAACACCCTTCTAGCTCTTCTATTTTTTCTCATCCTTCTTGTTTTTCTTACTATTCTTCTTATTGTTACTCTTCTTGGCTTTCTTACTTTTCTTGTCCTTTTGATCCCTTTTGTTGTTTTTCTTGTCTATCTTACTCTTTTTACTCTTCTTGCACTACACACTATTCTTGTTCTTCTTTTCTTCTTACTCTTTTTACTCACCTTGTTCTTCTAACTCTTCCTACTCTCATCACTTTCATCTTCTTCTTACTATTTATACTCTTGTTTATTGCTCTTTGTACCTTTCTTACTTTTCTTAGTTGTCTTACTCTTATTTTTCTTGTTCTTTTTACTCTTCTTACCTTTTTTACTCTTCTTGCTCTTCTGACTCTTCTTTGGCTACTTTTCTTATTATTATTCTTCCTACTCGTCTTTTTTTCGTCCTCTTTTTCATTGCTCTTTTTACTCTTCGTGATTTTTTTACTCTTTTTCTTTTTGTCACTCTTTATGTTCTTCTTGCTCTCTTTAATTGT
Source organism: Flabesymbios commensalis (assembly GCA_964017125.1). Classification (NCBI taxonomy): domain Eukaryota; kingdom Metazoa; phylum Annelida; class Polychaeta; order Terebellida; family Flabelligeridae; genus Flabesymbios; species Flabesymbios commensalis. The sequence continues at coordinate 102,567,588 of OZ024902.1, forward strand.
ATTCTTCTTCCGTCTCTTCTTTCTTACTCTTTTTGTTTTTCTTACCTTTCTTGTCTTCTTACCCTTCTTGTTATTCTTGCTCTACTTGTTTTTCTTAGTCTTCTTGTTTTTCGTACTCTTCCAAACCGTCTTATTCTTCTTGCTCTTCTTGTTCTTGTTACGCTTATTGTTTTTCTCATTCTTCTTGTTTTTCTTACTCTTTATGTTTTCCTTACTCTATTGTTTTTCTTACTTTTCCTGTCCGTCTTATTCTTCTTACCCTTCTTATTCTTTTTGCTCTTCTTTTTTTTCTTACTCTTCTTGGTCTTCTTACTCCTATTGTTTTTCTTAGTCTTATTGTTTTTCCTAATCTTTTTATTTTCCTTACTCTAATTTTTTTCTTACTCTTCCTACCCGTCTTATTCTTCTTACTATTATTGTTTTTCTCAATCTTCTTGTTTTTCTTACTCTTTTTGTTTTCCTTACTCTTATTATTTTTCTTATTCTTTGTGCCCCTCTTTTTCTTCTCACCCTTCTTGTTTTTCTTACTATTCCTACCCGTCTTATTTGTCTTGCTCTTCTTGTTTTTCTTGCTGTTCTTGGTCTTCTTACTCTTATTCTCATTCTTCTTGTTTTTTTTTGTTTTCCTTACTCTTATTGTTTTTCTTACTCTCCCTACCCTTCTTATTCTTCTTGCTCTTCTTGTTTTTCTTACTCTTCTTGGTCTTCTAACTCTTATTGTTTTTCTCATTCTTCTTCGTATTCTCACTCTTTTTGTTTTCTTTACTCTTATTGTTTTTCTTACTCTTTGTACCCCTCTTATTCTTCTAACCCTTCTTCTTTTTCTTACTCTTCCTACCCGTCTTATTCTTCTTACTTTTCTTGTTTTTCTTACTCTTCTTGGTCTTCTTACTCTTATTGTTTTTCTCATTATTCTTCTATTTCTTACTCTTTTTCCCCCTCACTCTTAATGTTTTTCTTACTCTTTGTACTCCTCTTATTCTTCTTACCCTTCTTGTTTTTCTTACTCTTCCTACCCGTCTTATTCTTCTTGTTTTTATTACTCTCCTTATTCTTGTTACTTTTATTGTTTTTCAAATTTTTTTGGTTTTTCTTACACGTTTTACTTTCCTTACTCTCACTCTGTTTTTCGTACTCTTCCTACCCTTCTTGTTTTTCTTACTCTGCTATTTTTTATTTAATTTACCCTTCTTATCTTCTTACGCTTTTGGTTTTCTTCTCTTTCTTACTTTTATAATTATTTTTGTTTTTCTTATAGTGTAGTGGTTAAGCTCCCATAATGAAACAATTGTGCATTTTATGATTAAAGCATGAAACTTCCACCATTATTAGTACATATCCTGGGGTTTATTTTAAGATGTGGAGGTAAGTTAGATTTGACCCCCGGTGACCTCTAGAGGTCATTGACCTCGAAAGGTCAAAATATCCAATTGCGAAGCCAAAAGTGATGAAAATTGTGTATTACACTATCTATATGATGTTTTTGTATTCCAAAAGCGTGCCAAATACTCTAAGAGACCGATGTTAATCAAAAACATAGCACCAAGGTCATGTCAAGGTTACTTATGGGTTATTTGGAGGTCAAAATGGCAACACATAGCAAAAATATCCACTTTTAATCAATTAAAACAATACTAGTGGTGCAGTCATCTATTACAAAGGATTGGTTTTGACACAGTCCTGGTCAGATATCTTTTCCATGCGCATTTTGGGAGATTTATGGTAGTATATAACTTGGGGAGGGAAAATACACCCTTAGTATTCCCCTGACTACACCCCTTCCTCAATGTTTAATTGGACGAGCAAAATGACAGTGTGCAGCAGCTGTTAAACATCAGTTTGGGTTCCCATGGCAAACTATTGATACATAAATGGGCTATGAAGTCTGACATGGGTTGGGATTATGTGTTAACACATATCCTGATCTTTAATTTAAATTGTGAAGGTAAGCTACATTTGACCCCTGGTGACCTCTAGGTGTCATTGGCATCGATATGAAAACACACACCCTTGAAATGATCTTAACTTGACCTTGGAAGCCCAATCTCGGGAAGCCGAATGGCGCCCTCTTTGTATGTCAACTGTAGCCTTTTGTACATCAATTGGTTTATACAAGAGTGAGAGGCAACGTTAATCAGAATTTCAAAATATACAGCGATATGATGTTATCCATCATATCGTGACTAGGGCTCTACCACACATTTAAACCAATATGTATCTATTTCGCGAACGTTCCGAATTTGTTACCGACGCTTACAAATACACGGCGAGTGTTGCGAATTGTGAGCGAATTTCAAATATTTTAATTGATAAGCACATTCGCTAACATATTCGCCTATCTGTGAGAGGGGGGGGGGGTATATTTTTCACACTGGAGCAATATATTTATTTCAGTTTGTGTGTGGAGATATATATTTACTTCACTTCACTTCCTTATGTATTTTTCAGTCTACAAATTTGGATCCCAAGCTAAGCCTAGCCTTCCTCTGGAGGCAAACAACCCGAGCAAAGCGAGGCTTCACAAATTTAAAGGTCATTTAATGATGCCGGATAAATAAGGCTCAATTTTTTGGGGATTATTAAATTATGTTGCTCATAAGCTGAAATATTTTTTTTTTTCAAATTTTATTATTTATTTACAGCATTGAACGATTATTTACTTCACGAAAATTTAGTTTGGATATATATATTTTAAAAATAGTCCCCCTCCCTTGTAATTGAGGTGTCCCCCCCCCCCCCTTATGTAGGATACAAGTGAACAAGTAGATTATTACTGTTCATTGTCTTATATGTGTAATGATGTGCTATTAAGTAATTATCACGTCGTGTAATGCTCTGAGAGAGGGATTTTCAATAAGAAAAATTAGCAAAAGCATAATAGTTTCGGCGATTTCTTGGCAGCCATTTTTTTTTTCAAGGATAAGAGTTCTACATCCGCCCAGATATCAATACAGGTGTGGGTAATTCAAAGGAAAAAAACTTTCCTTTTAATGTCTACTAATCCGCTATAACGGTCTAGTAATACCGTTGAAACGGTCTACCATCCCGTTATACCGGTCTAGTATCTCAGTATAACTGTCTACTATTCCGTTATAACCGCCTAGTCTTTCGTTATAACGGTTTACTATTCCGTTATAACGTAAAGTATTTCGTTATAACGGTCTACTATCCCGTTATTACGGTCTAGTAGTTTTTTATGACGGTCTAGTATCACGTTATAACGGTCTACTAATCCGTTATAAATGTTTACAAATCCATTAAAAAGGTCTACTATTCCGTTATAACGGTCAAGTCTTCCGTTATAACGGTCTACTATTCCGTTGTAGCGGTCTAGTATCTCGTTATAATGGTCTACTTTCCAGTTATAACGGTCTAGTATTTTGTTTTAACGGTCAAGTATCACGCTATAACGGCTTCCAAATCCGTTATACCGGCTTTCTTATCCGTTATAACGGTCTACTATTCCGTTATAACGGTCTAGTATTTCGTTATGGTGGTCTACTATTCCGTTATAACGGTCTAGTATTACGTTATAACGGTCTACTATCCCGTTATAACGGTCTAGTATTTTGTTATGACGGTATAGTAACTATCACGTTATAGCGGTCTACTAATCCATTATAACGGTCTACTCATCCGTTATAACGGTCTACTAATCCGTTATAACGGTCTACTAATCCGTTAAAGAGGTCTACTATTTCGTTGTAACAGTCAAATCTTCCGTTATAACGGTCTACTATCCGTTATAACTGTATAGTATTTCGCTATAACGGTCTACTATCTCGTTATAGCGGTCTTGTATTTCTTTATGACTTAAGTCTACCGTTATAACGGTCTACTATTCCGCTTTAATAATCTAGTAACTCGTTATAGCGGTTTAGTATTTCGCTATAACGGTCTACCAATTCGTTATAACTGTCTACTATCCCGTTACAACGGCCTACTCAGCTGTTATAACGGATTAGTAGACCGTTATAACGAAACTCTAGACCGTTATAGCGAAATAATAGACCGTTATAACGATATAGTATTCCGTTGTAACGAAATACTAGCCATTTATAACGGGAAAATAGACCGCTATAGTGCAATAATGAACCGCTATAGCGGAATAGTAGACCGTTATAACGGATTAGTATACCGTTATAACGAAATACTAGACCTTTATAACGAAATGCTAGACCGTTATAACGGGATATTAGACAATTATAACGGATTAGTATCTCGTGATTATGGTCTTGTAGGTCGTTATAACGGTCTAGTATTTAGTTATGACCTTGATAACGGTCTATTATTCCGTTATAACGGTCTACTATTTCGTTATAACGGTTTATAGCAAAATAGTAGGCCGTTATAACGAAATACTAGACCGTTATAAAATGATAGTATACCGTTATAACGGATCAGTAGACCGTTATAATGGATCAGTGGACAGCTATAACGGACTAGTAGACCGTTGTAACGGATTAGTAGACCGTTATAGCGAAACTCTAGACCGTTAAAGCGAAATAATAGACCGTTATAGCAAAATAGTATTCCGTTGTAACGAAATACTAGCCATTTATAACGTAATAATAAACCGCTATAGTGCAATAATGAACCGTTATAGCGGAATAGTAGACCGTTATACCGAATTAGTAGACAGTTATAACGAAATACTAGACCGTTATAACGAAATGCTAGACCGTTATAACGGAATAGTAGACTGTTATGATGGATTAGTATGCGTTATAATAAAGTAGTAGACCGTTATAACGAAATACTAGACCATTATAACGGAACAGTAGATCGCTATAACAGATAAGTAAACCGTTATAACGAAATAATATATCGTTATAACGAAATACTAACGAGATAATAGCCCGTTATAACGGAATGGTAGATGTGCAAAGTATGTAATATTATATATCCTATTTGATGGCTATGAAAGGTTTAGTCTAGTAATAATGCAATTGTTGCCGACAAGTGGAGGAAAAGCGCAATGTCCTAATAGAAAATAATGCAGTATGAATTGAATACGTACAGAACGATGGAATAATCTGTTTTATATATATCATGCTGACAGGGTCTTAATTTGACGAGAAAATGTGGCAGTCATGACATCGATATTTTGCCGAGCTTTCTGAAAAATTGATGTAGCCTAGAAATTAATTATAGTATCCGGTATATTGAAAATTGTAAAATTTGACTAATTTCTTGCAAAGTTTGAGTTTTTGCAGCCACAATAAATTATGAAGTTGATTTGTGGCGGCCATTTTAAAATTCAGTGAAATCTTTTAATGAATTGCTTGTACATCTCCATGTCGTGGGGAATGTGATTGTAAGATTTGGATCATTTCTGATTAAGGTTTTGAGTTTTTCCGCTCACAAAAAAAATTGATTTTGAACTCTGGGAGCTATTTTGGTAGCATGTTTAATAACTCACTTGCTCATCCCCAAGTTGTTGAGAATGTGATGCCTCACGCTTGATAGATCCCGGCGCGAAAATCCCCCTTCCCCTACGGCCGTGGGATAAAAACCGGCTCACCACTTCTATAAGGATATTAGTGTCACGCTAAGAATATAAATAAAATTCAACATTCTAGTCGAGCAGTTATAATCAGTATAAAAGGCCGTCATTTCCTCTAAATTTATGTGGTCTTCTAACAACGTCCAGCTATCTGGAACATTAGACTAGAGAGACCAGATAGAGATGATGGCATTAACGCCATACCCATGGCTCGCATGGCTTACATTATGCATCTATGTCTATATATAATGATGTGGTCCCGAATTAGAAGACACTGATTTGTTGACCAAACTTATTGAAGGAGACATATGATTGCTACATGGATGCTAGTAAATTTCTAACCAATAGACATGAAACCAATTACATTAAGGTAAATTACAATAATAAAACTGAGCTGTCTTTAAATTATCAGATATGGCTCACCTGCATAAAGTTGGGTTGATGTAGATAGATGTGATTCTAGAAAAATTGTATACAAGTGCAATCACCAGACTGGATCTCGGGCTCCTTTCATGGTAACAGTTTTTGCCAGTTTGACCTTGAAATGACCTTGACATGACCTTCAAATTGCTTTCGGATGGTACTCCAGTAAAACACAACCCCATCCTATGTCAAACTTCATAAACCCAATTATTTATCAATATCTAGCTTTGGGAGCCCAGACTTATCTTTAACAATGCTGCATATTTGTAATTTGGCCCGCTCAACTAAATAGTGAGGAAGGAGCGTAATAAGTGGAAGATAGCCTCCTTCCCAAGGTTGATACTGCCCTTAATGTCATAAAATGTGTGTGGAAAATACATAGGACGAAGGATATGTCAAAACCAGTCCTTTGTAATAAATGACTCCACAAACACAGTGTGAGAATTGATAAAAAAGTGGACATTTTAACTATTTCCTGCCAGTTTCACCTTCAAATGACCTTGGTGTGACCTTGACATGACCTTAGTGTTATGTTTATGATTCAGAACAGTCAAGACGAGTATTTGACACACGTTTGGGACACAGAAACAAATCATAGACATTGTTATATATAATTTTCACTACTTTTTAGCTTTGCCAGTGAATATTTTGACCTTTCGAGGTCAATGACCTCTAGAGGTCATCAGACGTCAAATCCAGTTTACCTCCACATCTAAAAACGACCCTTAGGATATGTTCTACAAGTGGTGTAAATTTCATGCTTTAATCATAAAATGCACAATAGGTTACCTTATCTACTAAACTATTAATATTTTTATTGTACTTTCTTACCCTTCTTACTCTTTTTGTTATTTTACTCTTCTTGTTCTTATTACTGTTGTTACTCTCCTTATTCTTCTCGCGCTTATAGCTGCATTTAGTTTTCTAGTTCTCCGTACTCTTCTTGTTTTTTATTATTTTTGTTCTTCTTACTCTTCATGTTTTATAGCTTGTTATTCTTTTTGTTTTTCTCAGTCTTCTTGTTTTTTGTACTTGTTCTTATTATCCAGCTTATTTTTCAATCGTTTTTGCTTTTCTCCTTCTTCTCATTCTTCTTACTCTTCTCGTTTTCTATTCTTCGTGTTCTTCTTCTGTTCTTCTGTTGTTTACTCTTTTTACGCAAAAAACGGCCTAGGTGTTTTTGTAGGGGTAAAGGCGATTTCATCACATATTTTGTTTCATCAAGATGTCTAATTTGCAAAATAATATGTTTCCAAATTTTCTTTTTTCAGAATCGCCCTTTTGGCGGCCATTTTGTTTTTATCAGTCAGAAATACCAATATGACCTTAACTTTTGTACTATTTGTCAGAAAAAGATGTGTAGCACCACTTTTCAAATTGTAATTCGCATGCCAAACTCATTTCTGCCACTCTTTTTAATTTTGAGTTATTGTTGGTGCATAAATCCAAGATGGTCGGACACTGCCATCTTAGAAAATATTTTTTTTCACTTTTCGTTAGAAAACGATGTGTAATACCACTTTGCAATGTGAATTTTGTATGAGTAAGTCATTTCTGATACTACTTTTAATTTTGAGATTTTGTTCATTCAAAGATCCAAGATTATTGTAAGATTATATATTGTTCATTTGTTTGGACAGAAAACGACATGTGATACTACTTTTCAAAGTATATTTCGTATGAGAAACTCATTTTAGATACTAATTTCTTTTTCAGAAATACTGTAAATTCAGGATGGCTGACACTGTTTGTTAGATATAATGTTATATATCATTAGCAGTAAAAAATATAACACTATATATATATTACCATATTTCCAACTGTTTTTTGCGCACTATAAACTTCTTCACGGGACTACTAGAACACGAGACAATCGACTTCGTCAAAAAAATGTGTGCCATGAACTTGACACTAATTCCTGTGCCAAAGTTGATGGTAAACAAGCGTTTGGTACACGTGCCCCAGAACTTTGGAACAAATTGCCACTGAGCATTAGGACAATTCGCACACACTACAACATTTTAAGCAAACATTGAAAACACACTTATTCCAGTCTGCATATAGATTACACTGATGGCCCACGTTTTTAACCTTGTTTTTAATAAGATTACTGAAACTTTTATAATAAATGACTTTTTTATTCTGTAAGCGCTGTGATCGGCTATGCAGCTGGATACAAGCGTCTAAAGAAATACAATAATAATAATAATAATAATAATATTAATAATAATAATAATAATAATAATAATAATAATAATAATAATAATAATAATAATAATAATAATAATAATAATAATAATAATAATAATAATAATAATAATAATAATAATAATAATAATAATAATAATAATAATAATAATAATAATAATAATAATAATAATAATAATAATAATAATAATAATAATAATAATAATAATAATAATAATAATAATAATAATAATAATAATAATAATAATAATAATAATAATAATAATAATAATAATAATAATAATAATAATAATAATAATAATAATAATAATAATAATAATAATAATAATAATAATAATAATAATAATAATAATAATAATAAGAAGAAGAAGAAGAATAAGAAGAATAAGAAGAATAAGAATAATGATAAGAAGAAGAATAATAATAAAAGAGACTGTTTTGTGACTATGAGGTCATGCTCATGAAATTAATCAAATAACAGCTGTCATCACTATCATGAAAAACATTCAAACCTTTAGTTTTTTTCCTCCCTTTTCACCCCATGCTCTTAAACATTTACACTTTAAACATTACATAGACTAGTTGATTGTTTTAGAAAGTCTACTCTACCTCAGTCCAGACCGTGCTAAACTATTCTATTATTCAATCATATAGGATGTATAATTAATCAAAGAATGTGAAGGAAGATTTGTTTAATTCATTCGTATAGGCCTATGTACACTATTCCACACAGATAAGCATTACGTCATATCAACAGTGGAGATTGCAGTAGCTCATTAGTGCACACAACTTTAGTATCCTCGTAACAATTGCGTCTGTAAACATGTAGAGTGTAATCCTCCCTAGTTATACTAAGTGGTGCCGTGTTATATCTCTCTCTTATCCATATTACCATTTCAAAATGCGTGTGAGCGCCAACCTACAGATGATCACAATTATATATATACGTATTATAGAATGTGCGATATTGATACAATAGCGGCAGATATTTATGTCACAATATATACATTTTTTGTTTTCTTTCCATCTATCGGTATGGCAGGCCTACACGCTGGAGAGCTAGAAAGAAGATAAAAAGTAGTCTTCCAGATACTCTTCCAGCAGTTCTGAGAGTCAACCACGCTAAATGGTACCTTCTTATTTACAGAAACGTATGAACATGGGCAGGTCTCTTTTTGAATAGTGTGGCAAACACTTCCCGAACCTAATTCAATAGCAACATATATTGTGACATTGAAGGGTCATTTTCAGCTATTTTGATGAAATGAAAAACATTGCAATTTTTTATATAAATTATTCATATAATTCACCATCGTAATATGCCTAGTCCATTTAGAAAAATGATAAAAGGCATTCTTGCTTTTTTTAGTGTGACGTTATGATCATAAACTAATTCAATAGCAAAATATATTGTGACATTGAAGGGTCATTTTCAGCTATTTTGATAAAATGAAAAACATTGCATTTTTTTTCATATACATTTTTCATATAATTCAACATCGTAATATGCCTAGTCCATTTAGAAAAAATGCTAAAAGGCATTCTTGCTTCAATTAGTGTGACAATATGATCATAAACTTCATCTCGAAGCAGATGACTTATACATCGTTAAGAGGGAATCTCATAGGATTACAAAGGAAGCAGGGACGTATACAAGAGGAATCAGAGGGGTCCTGATCCCCCCTTTCGAACAATTCAGCATATTTTTCTAAATTTTATCTCATGAATTCCGCCACATGCACACGTGATTTTAATAAGAAATTAGTGTTCACATCAACACAAGTAGCATGTTTCAATGTGGTATTTAAAAACATACTTTACGTCAATACGGATAAGTATGAGCATGGTAGGCCTACTTATAATATATCTTGGAGCATGATGCCACGTATTTAGAAACATAATATTGCGTTTTGTTGGGACAGGAGTAGAGCAAAACAAGCAACTAGTTTATGACAGGCAGAAAATATAGTTTAGATATCATGGGCATATTTCAATTAATTCCTTGTAAAACGAAATGGATATTCATATCTGATCTTTGTCAACTCTTTGAATATACATGAAATGCATAACAAGATCATGAACATTGATCAATGCTTTGAAATTCGATTAGATTAATTACACGGATGTCTATATAAATACACAAGGGAAGGATATTTAAGAAAGCATATATCAAATGTAAATTATTATTTATAACGGGATGGAAATATTAATACAATGCTTACCAATATAAGTTTCTCGGAGTGTGAATGTTAATATAATTTTGAAAATGTGAAAGGTAAAGATTCGTAAAATTTAATCTCATGTTTGAATGTTAAAATTGCTTTTTTTAGGACAGTGATCAGGTGTGATGATATCAAAATGACAAAACAGTGTCGAGAATAAGTGTGCGAAATTCACACTGATATATATGTGTTAATATATATATTATATAAAGATTTTTTTAAGATAGTAATGTTGTACGACACGTAAGGGGTCTTGTCAAGTTAAAAAAAATCCAAGAAAAACTCAAATTGGCCAGACCCCAATCAATTTTTTGGAAACATGTACAGCAAAAAAACAACACAAAAAACACACAATTCCAAAAAAAAGACAAATCCGAGTTGAGGCTAGGCCCACCCACCCACTTCCGAGTTTTTCTCGGATTTTTGTATTTTTTTCAACTTGACAAAACCCCTAACTAGCGCCACATGGCTGCAGTGCTGTATGCTCCCCGAGGAGTTGAAAATGGTACAAGAACGAACAGGTCCAATGACCAGAGATGATATGATGTAAGGCGCCATGAGCAGTACTAGGATGGATATGTGTGCCATATGAATACTCACACATTAGCTGATTAGGGGCAGACCACTTAATACTATAGGAAGGGTATGGTTTTTCTTTCTAACCAATTTATTTGTTTCCCTCCAACAAGAAAAGATCAAAAACAAACAATTTTTTTCCTAAGATGTCACAGACAAACTTTTTCACAGGACATGTTTAAAGATGTATTCAACTGCGAAACGGGCATGTGTGGGACAGTGACGTGTAGGTCTATGCCTACAGTAGCCTATAGAGTACAGACTGATGGCATTATTATCAGCAACTAAACTGATTACAAGATACTACTCAAACGAGACATTGACCCAATGTTGTTTCAATGCTAGACCAACGTCTGCGACGCTTGCCCAATGATGGAATTATTAAATCATAGATGTCGATCAAGTGTATATGGACTTGCTATGATTTGGAAATTGAGGCCTAACCACGGGTAATTTTGCATTCTGAGGGAACCATGTCTTACAAATTTTACCAGTTGACTATAACTTTAATCCCATAAATTAAAAGGCAGGTGTTATTTCTCAAGCTCATTCCAATGTGCCAGTATGATACCTATACGCATTATACGTCTAACCGAGCGGAGCGAGGGAATTTCTGCCTTTCTTTGGCAGTTCCTGGCAGATTTGGAAAAATCTGCTGGCTGTCAACAATCAATTTTTTTCTTACACATAAATGGTCAAATTATTTTTTTCCCACACTCTATAGAGCAAACTTTTTTTTCGATTATATATGTTTTTTAATAAGTTGGTGATAGCGGCCATATTTGATTGATCATAAAATAGTACATGTACTTCAGAACAAGAAGATATTGTATAAAATGAGTTTCACATGCGAAATATACTTCGAAAAGTATTATGTGTGAACAAGGCCTCAAGGTTAAGAATAATTTTAGAAATTACTTTCTCATACTAAATTCACAGAGAAACTTGATTTTACACATCGTTCTCTGATTAAGAGTGAAAAAACAGTGGAGGCCATCTTGGATTTATGCACGAACAATATCTTAAAATAAAAAAATAGTGACAGAAATGAGTTTAGCATGCCGATTACATTTCAAAAAGTGGTATTACACATTTTTTTCTGACAAATAGCTATAAAGTTTTAGCCATATTGGTATTTCTGACTGATAAAAACAAAATGGCCGCCAAAAGAGCAATTTTGAAAAAAAAAAATTAGGAAACATATCATTTCGCAGATAGGATACCCCAACCAAACAGAATATGTGGTCAAATCGCTTTTACCCCTCAGAAAATACCTTTCGCCATAAGTGATCCTACTATCACTTTTCTTACTCATTTTACTCTTCTCATTTTTCTTGTTTACTTTATTATTCTTGTTTTTCTTACTTTTCCTACTCTTCTTATTATTCTTGTTCTTCTTACCCTTCCTACTGTTCTAGCTCTTCTACATTTAGTTTACATTCCTTATTCTTCTTACGCTCCTTCTTTTTCTGCTTGCTCTTCTTGCTCTTTTTATTTTGTTGCTCTTCTTATTTGTATTGTTCTTCTTACTCTACCTACCATACTTATTCGTCTTACTCTTCTTATTCGTCTTGTTCTTCTTGTTCTGCTTGTAATTCTTGTTCTTCTTACTCTTTTTACTTTTCTTGTTTTGTGGCTCTTCGTATTTGTCGTGTTCTTCTTACTCCCTTCACTTTTCTTTACCCTTGTTTATCTTCTTTTCCTCCTTATTCTTCTTAACCTTGGTAATTTTCTTTTTATCCTTTTTATTCTTACCCTTCTTAGTCAGCCAATTTAACAAAATGGGCTATTTTTTGACAAGGCATACAACAAAAGGATATATATTTTTTTATAATATCAGGTGTTAGTTTCGTCGTGGTGGATCAGATGTACAGGGTGGACCCTTTGAGGTCGAGTCTATCCCAGTAGCGGGTAAGATAAATATGCAAACACTGATGGTAGTTGATATGGTGTTTTTTTGTCAAGACATCCACATGGTCATTTCATAGTAGCAGTACAACGAGCGACAACAAGACACAAAGAAAAGAAGAAAAACAACCTGTGGAACAATAATATCACAATCCCCAGTATAATAATTTCATTAAATCGGTATACATGTAGTTAGGCTAAGTCAACAGCTTACCCCCACTATATCCAATATGGACGTCACCCACATGTAACATCACGGACTAGTACTCGGCAATCCAAACTAAATTTAATTAAAACAACGTTGTACTACTGATAAACTTTCACATAAAAAAAGTATTTAATAATAATAATCACCAACTTCACCAACTTAAATTTATAAATGAACAAAACATTCGCAAATAAACATTTTGCATTTGATATTTAACAATTTGACTAAAATACATAATCTAAAATCCTAGTACAATCATTTTTCATTCACCACATACCTTAAACATGACGGATGATAACAGTCATGATGAACACGACAAACACGCGCAATGCGCTTAAGCAGCACAAGAGATGTGTGCAGGTCTCTATCGTGCGTTCAAATGAAAGAATTGATGGTACTGAGCGTTCAATTTACACAGATCACTCTGTAGCCTGTTCCAACCAGACACAGACGGCCCGCGAGTTTCAAAACGCCGACAGCTCTCCCAGCAAACACGAGGACTTGACCCAATTTTGTTTCAATGTTGGTCCAGCGCCGCTGGCAGTGGGTCAATATTGAAAGGACATTGGGTCAAATACTCATGCTGGCTGAGCTCCACACAGGTTTCTGTCTACACCCATACCTCCCCCTCCACAATATATTCGGCAGCTAATCAGGGTACTTCTAGCAGGACAGCCGGCCAATCACAAGCTTACTACAATACTTGAAATTGAGAGTGGGGGAGATATGACGTCAGCTGTCTGCACATTTTAGCATGCGGCAGAGCAGTGTCTAGCGGCGGGCAGTGTAGTTCAATTTCACGTTACAAAAATTCGTCCCAAATATTCAAAATAGTACCACGTTATTGCGCGTTTAATGGATTATATGCAATTAAAACAATAATTCCGGCCACATTAGAGACATGCTTTTGAGTTATCATCAGGGGGGGGGGGGGGGGGGGGGCGGGGCGTGTGTAGAGTTTGAAAGTGCATTTATTTGTTATTCAAGATGGCGTCCACGATGGCAGTGTAATTTGGGCAAATTTTCTGTTGTAGTACACCATTTTAACTAGTTTAGAGCCAATGGATCCATTTAGACCACTCCCAGTCAATTCCGATCATTATATAACCCTCTCACACAATATGCTTTTTATCAAACACTTCCGTAATGTCAATTGGGACAAAAAAAGTATTTATAATAATTATTTCGTTTTTAATGGTGATGTATTGGTTTCAATACAATTACTATGGCAATGGTTATTGTGTAAAATAATCAATTATTATTTATAATAATTAATTCATTATTATTTTTTAGTGATGGAATAGTATCAATACAATAACTATGGTAATCTGATAATGGCAATCGCGTAAGCTGGTCAATTTTCGCTGAGATTACTTTTGTAGTAGGAGCCTACACTATTTATTCTGTTAAAAAGTAACAGTTACTTATTGCTTATTCGTTCGAATAAGGAATAAGTAACTGTTACTTATTCCTTATTGAATAATCCTTATTGTGTGAGATGTTGAAAGCAAGATAACGGTGGTTAACTGCATTGTACTATTAGGTGATGATTAAAGCTGATGGCTATTTGCTTCGACAACCTGGGAAGGGCAGTGATGAAATCGTATCAATCAAACCACCCCCAAACTGCTGCTAGATTTCAAGTACAAAGTTTGTAAGTCAAAATATTTACATCTACCACGCAAGCAGACATCCAACCAACGAGAGCCTGATATCCTTCATTATGTGATACCCAATAGCTCATAGGTCGGTGTCTCCACTCAGCAGCGGTGCTAATACAGAATATTAAGTCTATTGACAGTAGAACTAGAATAATAAAAGTATCCTTTTGATGCATAACAACAAGAGTTAGAGCTTCAAGTATAATAAGTTGCACTAGCAAATGTATTTGTTTACGTACTGTTATTGTATATACACAGGTGGCACCGGGTGTATTGGGTGTAAGGCTAGATGGTGGTATTATCAGACAGTTTATGGGTGGTTATCGCCTTGTCACACAGTGCGCCTTTCTTTGTCTTCAGGTGAGTAGGAACTGTTTGTTCAAGATGACAACAGAGAGCAATCATTATATACAATTACAAAAAGACAATATTGAAAGTTCTATTTTTAATGAAGGAACAATAAGACACGTTTTCTGTTTGTTTCTTATCTTTCATACTGTTAATGATATAAGGCTATGTGTAATGTTTAGTAAAGATTCAACATTTTTGAGTAGATAAATAAATAAATTTAGCACGTCATATTTTACCCGAAGATTTAGCTGTTTGAAATAATTATTGTAACTGGAATATATCTTGTTTACCATATTTTCAACGTGTTTAACACTTTCTATGTATAATGTATTGTGTAATCTGTGTGAATTTACATTTAGATGGTGTTACATTTTAATCACAGAACATGTCAGATCCAAGATAATTTGCGTCTGCTTTTCAAAGCCCACACTATGAGATCAATAGCAGACTAAAATATTGGTGAACAAGAAGAGACTTGCAGCGATGAATCACTCGCACCTGCAGTTGAGACAATAATGTGTGCGAGGGGTGTCATAAATAGCCTCTCGTTATATATATGTTTTTATTTGCAGATGCGAATGAAATATCACCTAAATGTTTCTTTCTGAAAAGTTACTGGAATAGATTAACATTAAAGCTAGACTACAAATTAACAGTGATATGTTAAGGCCAATTATACAAATATTGAGATCATTGCACTGTTTCAAAACAATAGCACTTCTATTCTAAGCATGATGTCATAGGTAAATTTAAAAATACTATTATACACTGTATAAACATATCACGGCACATATAAACACTTTCATTTGCTTTCTATTACAGGATTATGCATGTCAGTCGTATAGCTTTTCACCGGTATCATTGACTCAAACCCAGAATACTAGTCAGAGTGCCACATGTATACTTCACAACGCCACAGATGGTGAGATTTCTCTCCGTGAAGATGTGGAGTTTACATTCTATCTTCGCAGATCATTCTCAATCACACAGGTATGACAAATTATGCATTTAATTGCTTGAATAATTTGTTATCATTACGGCAGCTCTATCTTTACAAAACCCCCCTTTGTACCGCACATAATATCATCTTGAATGACAGAGCAAACTACTCACTCGTTGGTAAAAAATATTAATACGTAAAAATCATGTAAGTAGTGAGAATGTACTCGTAAACGGATAAAGCCATGTAAGTAGTGAGAAACGGAAAAAGCCATATTAGTAGTGAGAATGTACTCGGATAATCTTACCTGTGAGAATGAGATGTAAAATCACGATAAATAATTATCGTTCAGCATAGGTTGTCAGCCCACCCGCGCTGCATGATCAACATTGTAAAGAGAAGGAAATATTATGAATCAGTGAGTGAGTGAGTGAGTGAGTGAGTGAGTGAGTGAGTGAGTGAGTGAGTGAGTGAGTGAGTGAGTGAGTGAGTGAGTGAGTGAGTGAGTGAGTGAGTGAGTGAGTGAGTGAGTGAGTGAGTGAGTGAGTGAGTGAGTGAGTGAGTGAGTGAGTGAGTGAGTGAGTGAGTGAGTGAGTGAGTGAGTGAGTAGCTGAGTGAGTGCGTGAGTGCGTGAGTGATCATATATTGTCCTTGATGGCTTTGTTGCTCTGTGTTTGATCATCATCACCAGCCTCTATGTCCTTACATTTATCAATGTGTATTATAAATTATGTTACAGTCCAAATCTTTATCAACAACCTGCACATCTGAGGGCATTCCTGTGATATTGACTGGTCAATCACGAGCTACTTGTGCTTGTCCTCCAGCAACCAAAGGGAGGGAATGCGAAAATAAACGTGAGTCTGAATACGTGTAATATATCATGTTTAGGCCACGAACATTTATAAAAGGATACCCTTTTTTATATGAAATTCAATATTTAATTCTTATCAAGGTTTCCAGTTGTGTACATTGAGATGGATACTTGGTCGGTACATAGCCTATTTTTGGAAATAAATAATGACATCAAATTAGGAAAACACACCCAACTTTTGAACAATTTGTCCCAATAACATGATAAATTTTATCAATTTGTACATGCTAGAAAACCTATTTTTTAATTACATATAAGCTTCGTTCAACTATTGAACTAAAATTATTCATTATTAAAATCTGTGATATTAATGTAATTAATACATGACTATGGACACATATTTAAGCATAAATTATTTTCATAAATTAATTAATTCAACAAAATTACGCGTTTTATTTGGCTTCATCCCTATTTCATTTTGAAGCAAAAAAAGTGAGAAATCAATTTATAGCAAAACAATGTACAAAAAGATTACTGACATTGCAACCTACACTATGACATCCAATTCACAAAATTGCATACATAACATAGCTTTAAATCTGTAATCTATACTCTCCAGTCATATAAATAAACAAACCAATATGATCAATATTATGTTATTCCAGGTGAGGCATCATGGAAAGAGTGGTCAGTTTGGGGAGAGTGTGTGGGTACATGTCACAGCAGTAGACAGGTATACCCATCCAAATGATATATTGTACATCTGACTGACAGCAGACCTTGAGCCGATGTTGGTCTAATGTCGTACAACTATTTGCATTAAATCATCATTAGGTTCTAATTTTCGTCTTTGCTGGGTCTCCGATAGACATTTTCACCAACAACTAGATTTTCCAATTTAATGTGTTGTAGTTGCAGGAAATCAAGATGACTAACACTTCTAAACCATTTTAATGAAAAACTGTTTTGTCTGCATGCGCAAATTTAAGATGGCTGCCACAATGCAATCACTATACACTTAAATTTACTATAATGATGACGTACGTAGACCTGTATCCTTTTGAATCCGAGATGGACAACTTAAAAACTTTTTATTGTGTGATCAAATTAAGATGCCTCTACTTGTCTGGTGGGACATTTAGGTTGTCTGCCTGGGACATTTAGGTTGTCGAACGTTGTGAATCTGTCCACCATAAGTTCCTATAAGGGAGTCAAATTTAACCACTTTCTATGTGAATCTTGGAACCATGAATAGCTTTTTATCCACAATTACTGCGATGTTCCTGTAGTTGTAACTTAGCCCGCAACGGTGGTTGCTATAACAGACGATCTGTATGATTTTGGGGATTATAACGAGGGTGCATTTGAGAGACAATATGCACAGCAATCTTGATTAAGGGAACAATGTATAGACTACATTAATTTGTGCTTCTTAGTATATCAGTATGTATGTACATCACATTCGTAATTAGCAAATCCATGACATAAGATACAGTCTATTATACTACATTGTACATACAGCATCTTCAAAATTGGCAATTCTCTTTACCACATATAAATCTGAAACATCCACATATCTAGTCACATTCACTTTAATGATATGATATGAAAGAGTTTGGTCTCAAATAATTTTACAAATAAAGCTACAGCAAGCAAATAGAAGCGCAGCACAGTATTACGGTGTTACATTTATAAGATTGGTGCATAAGATATCTTGGATTTCTGCACTAGTAATACTTAAAAAAAAGGTATATTTGGAGTACACACAAATTTCATGGAATACATCCGCATTATATGCCATAGATCTTTCTAATTTTCTGCATATACTAATCCCAACCCAGGTCCCTCTAGATGTAGCACCACTGTTGTAAGCTGTAGACACGCAATACCGCCAAATACATTAAAGTTAACATTTTAACCATAATTCATCATCATTTTTATTGGAATGTATACAATTAACAAGATATGAAGAGAGACAAGGAGAGTTCTATAGAGTTATTCGGAATTTTGACAGAGACGACAAAGGCAATGTGTGATCAGTCAGCAGGAAGTAAATCCATCTTCTTGTCACGGTCGTCATGTGGAGCTTAGACTATGTCCTTCCAAGGGGTGTCCAGGTAACACATTTTGCCATTTGACCTATATGGAAAGTGATATCATCGAATAAAAAGACCAGATTTTAAAAAAATCGAGAAGTAGCTAGATTCTATTTTATCAAAATAGCCTTTTATTGTGGAAATCTGGGCAGATCCAGTGTTTGAATGTTAATGTATTCCTGCTTTTAGTGTGGAGCGCGTGGACTACGTGGTCTGAATGCAGCTCACAGAATACCTGTGGTTCTGGAATAATCACCAGGAGGCGACAGTGTCAGCGTCTCCATCAACCTACGGCACAGTCTGAATGTGTAGGTGTATCACAGGAGGCAAGAACCTGCCATGTCCCTTCCTGTACTGGTAAGTGTGACAGAGAAATAAACTTTAAAACACTGGCGTATGATTCAGAGGACGGCATGTTATAACATACTACATAATAAAAATGAGCATTCCACACATCTAATTATTTCTTGTAATATTTTCATTTTAAAGTTTATTGATCATGATGTTCTCGTTTTAATCAGTTTGCGTTCATTTATATATATTTCAATGATGTGTGTGCCTCTCAGTGTGCCTGCAGCAATTTCCGATAATATTATCGTATGTTTACCAGGCTTTTTTGTAATGATTTGTCGCCATATTGTAGTCAGGTGGTTTAGTTAAATTATAGTTACCTGACGGATGAAGGCTCCAAATTGTGCATGAAGCTCTCCTAGGATCGACTAATTAACAATAGCCTAGGAGCTCTCTTGAAAAGTGTTGCTAAGTATTTTCGATATGCAGATGCATGATTTTGGTGTATTCTTTGAAATTCAATAGCCTTGACCTCCAATGTTTCCACAGAGCTAGCTAATGCAATGAAATATAGGGGAGGAAGTCTTATATAACATTATTTCACCGAGTAGCCATTCAAAAGGGTTTCCGGTGAGTCAGTGTTTTATTCCGCTTTTCTGTGTGTATCAAATATCTTAATCTTGGGTGGAATTGATAAAGAATTGACTTTATAGGAATTGGAATTGAATTGGAATTGATTTTTGCAAAAAACAAAGAAATTGGAATTGACTTTGGAATTGAAAAAAAGGAATTGGAATGGAATTTTGAATTGTAAAAAAGGAATTGACCCCAACTCTGCCGGTGACGTCACTGCGTTTCATAGGATATGTCCGATATTGTGGTGTGGCTGGAAAGCTAGAATTGGCTAGAATTTAGACATTGCATTGTGGGTAAATCCAAGATGGCTTGCATGTGTAGAGGTTAAGCAAAATGTTGAATTGATATCAGTTTCGACAGAATGGACGCATATTCATAATTTTGGGTAACATCAAAAATGGCCGCCAATTGTGCTAGATAAAGCCAACAGAATGGAAGCAGATTCTTGAATTTGGTATTTATTGAACTACCATAATCGAATTTTCATATACACCTTTGAAAATTGAAACAATCATCTTCGACACAGTATGGATACCAAAAACCAAGATAGTGGTCATTAGCAGAAACTAAATCCCCCCCCCCCCCCCAGAGGACAATGACAGAGCAAAAAATGTACTTTTTACTCGAATTAAGATAGATCAATGATTTAGTATTCCAGGAACGCCCGACAAGTGGTGCTTTTATAAATAATTGTAGATATGGTGGAAGCCAAGAGAGAAGCCTGAAGATAAACAAAATGATCGTCGCAGATCCACGAGCGAGCACGAACTGTGTATAACTTTAACAGGAATCGATATAGATCAATGATTTTGGTGTTCACCATAGACTTTTCAAGTACGGCTCACATTGTGGTATTAGCAAAAATATGCCATCAGAGATGGGAATAGCCCCTATGAGAAGTTGACGTTAGCAGGCAGACGTTATTATGGGACTATTATGTTGGTGCTGACGTTTATGCACAGTGGCCAATGAACATACATTCATTAGACCTATTTTCCATATTTTTGTTAATATAGATAATAATAGAATTTTAGGTTGTGGGGTTATTCGAGGCTCCCCTTGTGGGAATTAAAGCCAACTTTTTGGCTTCGCCTCAAATGACTGTTAATTACATGCGCTATGGTCTTTGTCTGGAATCCACAGATAGTAACATCACAGTTTACAGGTCTTGGCGCCAAATTTGGCTAAGCGTCTGAGCTTTTTAAAAAGGAAAGTAATCTTTATGCCATTGCGCAGCAATATATCAAGCTTAGTGTATTTTGGAAGAAAGGTTTTCTACAAAGAGCTAAGTAACGAAATAAAAGTAACGAAATAAAAACTAAACCTGGGTCTCGGTCTATAATTTTACTGTATTGAAAACGATGGTACAGCATGACATTTATATTCCTGGGGAAATATGGCAGTTGTTTTGGATTTCGTATAAAACGTTTGAAAATGATTCGAGGTGTATTTTCCGCAGGTTCTTCATTTTGTTCTAGGGCCAGTCTGCATGTTGTATCCGATATCTACAATGCGTTATCCAAAAGAGGGAAGACGTAGGCCCTACAATCTTCTGTTTAAGACAAACTGATAGGGATATGTGTTGTCCTGTCAGAGCCATGTGGCACCCAATTTGGTTTCCTACTGGCCACTATATTTGCCTTTATATTAACACCATCACCATGCCTTACTTTCATTATGATGACGCCACAATGTGTGTCAAATCTAAAAAAAACTATTAGGCTATCAGTCACCAGAACCGTCGATCTATATCCATTGCATCAATAGCTATGCACATTTTTTGTTTAGGTCATGGCATTGACGCGATCATTTTGTTTGCCTTGCGGCCAACCATGAGGTTTTAAACATCTTGATCATCTCTTTCTGATGACTCCATTATGCGCGACCTATACACATTTTGTACATGGTCATGTCTCTGTGATGGCTATTGTTTTTGTCTTTAGGCTGCCATCGACCATTTCGAAAGTTACTATAGATGACACCACGACGGCAACCTATCCGAAACTCTATATGGTAGACATGTCATGTATTCTGTCATGCCCCCCCCCCCTGTTGTCTAATAGCCGCCATCTTGGTTTCTGGAATCCAAAGTGTATTCTGGATAATGTAATACCTATCATACGGTAGACACTAAAATCATGGACCTGCTTCTATTCTGTATATATTATTTTTTGTTCATAAACCATTAACATTGCCTAATTAGTTTTACGAATTTTGTTAGACCTTGCCGAATGACGACCATCTTGGATTTTATCCGCAATGCAATGTCTAAAGTACTCTCTGTCCACCCAACTAAGGGCATCCCCGAATAACCTATGACAGATACCGACATCATGAATCTTCTTCTATTATGTCGAAAATTATATCAGTGTATAGTTTGACCTTGCACAAATGGCGGCCTTCCTGGACTTCACTCACAATGCAGTGTCTAATGTAATTTCTGATCTCACCACTATGTCAGACATACCTGAGGACCCTATGGTATACAACAAAATCATACAACTGCGTCTATTCTGTCAAAAAATATATTAATTTAGTGTTTAACCTTGAATGAATGGCGGCCATCTTGAATTTTACATACAATGTAATCTCTAAAGTATTTTCTGACCACACCACTATGTCAGACATATTTAAAACCATATAGTATGGTAGACACTAAAAACATAATTTTGCGTAAATTTATTCACCTTTCTTAAAAGGCGGCCTTCTTGGCCTCTTGAAGAAAAAATAATTTCAGGCTTCTAGACTAACTTTTATCAGGATAGGCGACTGAAAGCTAAAAAAAGTGATGATTTTATCCGCCCGTTAACGATAATCCTAAGATTGATGTTAAGTCACCTGTTGCAGTTCGCCTGTTATATGTACCGGGTTTGCATATTTAAAAGAATAGGGCATAGTCTCAAATTCGTATGCCCTCCTGACGTGATATAGCCAAAACGCTACGTAAATTCACATTCGCACAGTCGGCCCATATAAACAAACAACTGTACAAGTCAGCTAACTGACCATTAATCCAACTGAATACGCCCTACAAACACCATGGCATGGGTCGCAGGTGTCTCATACGCCATAAGTTCACTTGCCAAAGAAAGAAGTATTTTTGTATGTTATGGAGTTCCTGGTAACTTCCTAAAATAACAAAGTTATATCAGATGATAAAGTCATTTCATTTCACAGCCGAAAAAGGTCAGAAAATTACATATAAAACACTGTGATTCATTTACTATCCTATGCAATGAAGATTGAAAATGCTGTAATTATGCTGTTCACTTAATTTGATGTTCAAGGTATTTATTTTACTCCAGCTTCTATAAGATTAATCGGAAGTAAGAATCATGGAGAAGGACGAGTTGAAATCTTTGATGACGTCAGTAAGGCTTGGGGTGATGTAGCAGCAGATGGATGGACCCTGTCCTCGGCAACTGTAGTCTGCAGACAACTTGGCTTCGTCAAAGCATATGAAGGTAAGCAGAATAAATAGTTGGAAGTAGGTCTATACTCGTTGACAGGATGGTATTTAAAAAAATTTATCTACTTAATAATATTGTTGCATATTAAACTATGCAACATTTTATTGCTTTATGTCATTGCTCATTCGAACACGTGATGAGAATATGAGAATATTACAAAAATAATTATTTGAGTTATTTGGCCACAATCAACTATACTAAACAATATTAGATTTTATATCCCAACATATTTTACAGTTTGGAGCTGACCAAAATGTAGATGTGGGAGCTTTTCGCCTAAAACAATTTTGCCATGTAAGGTGCGTTACGCTATGTGACGTGCGTTTACCAAAAATGCATGTGTCAGCCATATAACGTGGAAGTGATTTTGCATAAAAACTTTAAATATCAAGTTTGAAGAGTGCACTTACCTGTTTACAAGAGGAAGATTTAAGTTTACAGACGGGAGAATATTCGTCGCAATCAGGAAAACGTTCAAGCGATGTGAAAACACACATTACTTTGACTAATATAACGCACCTTACATTGACACGTTAGAGCTTTCATTACAATTTTTTGTTCTGTAATATGCGTTACACGTATATGATAATGATAGCCTTTTATAATTAGAATTTAACTTTATGCATCATCGACAGATTGCAAAATGGTTTTCCCGGCTGGGTTTTACTGACCAGCTTTAGAAATTGACACTGAAAATGTCATGCATTTCGAAAAATGTCAATTTTAATGTAACGTGCGTTTTGTCCATGAAACATTCCTTTGGCTATGACACGTTTGTTAAAACGTTGGGCTGGTTAGTTGCGATATTTTAATTTTATTATTATTATTAATATTATTATTATTATTATTATTATTATTATTATTATTATTATTATTATTATTATTATTATTATTATTATTATTATTATTATTATTATTATTATTATTATTATTATTATTATTATTATTATTATTATTATTATTATTATTATTATTATTATTATTATTATTATTATTATTATTATTATTATTATTATTATTATTATTATTATTATTATTATTATTATTATTATTATTATTATTATTATTATTATTATTATTATTATTATTATTATTATTATTATTATTATTATCATTATTATTATTATTATCATTATTATCATTATTATCATTATTATCATTATTATCATTATTATTATTATTATTATTATTATTATTATTATTTATTATATTTAATTATTATTATTATTATTATTATTATTATTATTATTATTATTATTATTATTATTATTATTATTATTATTATTATTATTATTATTATTATTATTATTATTATTATTATTATTATTATTATTATTATTATTATTATTATTATTATTATTATTATTATTATTATTATTATTATTATTATTATTATTATTATTATTATTATTATTATTATTATTTATTATTATTATTATTATTATTATTATTATTATTATTATTATTATTATTATTATTATTATTATTATTATTATCATTATAATAATTATTATTATTATTATTATTATTATTATTATTATTATTATTATTATTATTATTATTATTATTATTATTATTATTATTATTATTATTATTATTATTATTATTATTATTATTATTATTATTATTATTTTAGTAGTAGTAGTAGTAGTAGTAGTAGTAGTAGTAGTAGTAGTAGTAGTAGTAGTAGTAGTAGTAGTAATTAAATAAGAGTATAATAACATAACATTTATCGATTTAAAAACACCAACATCATTATAGAAATAATATTTGGCAACATTTACTTCTCGACATTGGCTGGCTACAAAACAGCTTGTCACTCTCTTTCCAAATAGTTTTGTTTTGTGACTTGGCAGCACAAAAAAATGTTCAAAAAAATATATTTTGTTGAGAAGATATTTTTTTTTAATGAACAAATAAAACAAACTTTGAATAAAGATAATTACCGTGCTTACCTTGTGTCAATGTAATGTGCATTATGCATATTTTTGTCCAAACACATATGAATATTTTACCTTTTCGCTTCAGGTGATGTATAGGCCCGTGTTGTATAGGAGAACTAAATATTTATAATAAAATATGCATTACAAATTGTGTTGCAATTTCAATCTTTTAGACGCTTGGAGAGTCATTTTACTTTAAAAAATACACACGCATCTGCTGTTTCTGACAATTTGGTATTTGGTA
The DNA here is from genome assembly GCA_964017125.1 of Flabesymbios commensalis. Taxonomy (NCBI): domain Eukaryota; kingdom Metazoa; phylum Annelida; class Polychaeta; order Terebellida; family Flabelligeridae; genus Flabesymbios; species Flabesymbios commensalis. The sequence continues at coordinate 102,593,085 of OZ024902.1, forward strand.
TGGAATAGTCTAGATTTTTCGATTTTTCTTCCTACAATTTGCATGCGTATTTAAAGCGACGCAATGAAGCTAAACTCATTTTGGTTTCTTAATATGACCATATGATGTAAACATGTCCATAGACTAGAACTGCAAAAGTTAAAAAAAAATTGTGCTGCCCATTTACCAGTTTCTTATTTCGGACATGCATGTCCCAAAATAACAAAACGCAAATTTCGTCTCTATATCTCGCTTAACTGGTAAATGCGCAGCACAAAAAATAAAAACTTTCCTAGTTCTAGTTCTAGTCAATGGACATGTTGAAAGTTACTATATTGTGTTTTAGCTATCACTGATGACCGGTATGGATCGAGTGGTTCTCCACCAATGCTCAGCAATATGGCATGTTCTGGGCTGGAGGACAGCCTGGCAGCATGCACTCATTCATCTTGGACATCTAACGTTACCATCGATAAAGGCAGGGTGGCTGGAGCTATATGTACAGGTCAATATACATATATGCGACTATATTTCACTGTAGTCAGTGACTAACGTGGTTAAACAATATATTACAGGGCCCTGTTTTAACATCGCTTTACTCGAGTTTTTAACCTTGTAAGCGACAGGCCAAGCTAACGTAATTCGTTTTGGCAACAAATCTGAATCCATTGGTAAAACTGGGCCCTGTTACTATTTAGCAGGAATTTGAACTAAATGCTGCATTTTTTCTGAATCTGTCCAACACTAAAAATACGTTGGAACCCTCTATGTGGCCAACTCACTGAGAATCTAGATATTTTTTAGAATGTTAGAATATGCCAGCCTCCATCGAATTACGCCGTAGTGGATTATCGCTAATTCCGATCTTGAGAATCTGGTGAATTATGTGATACATCTAGGAATGTAGAAACGCCTCTCATTAAGTTGAATGTCTCACATGAATGCACATCCGACATGGTCTCAGTAATCGTGATGTACCTCCTTTTGCAGGCATGCTGTAATACATGATTTCTTCTGTTTTTTCATCGTCACGCTTTACCGTTTATTACCTGGTACATTTCTATAATATATATCCACTGACATAGTACCAAGTTAAAAATGATTGATATTTTGCGTTCCGTTTTTATTTAAGATATTTTTTTATAACTCCCAGTATTACCCGCGTTAAAATTGTACTATTGTGATCGGGTTTATTTTATTGTTAGACATTAAATAATTATACTTTAATTTAACATTATTTAATTTAGCCTAATGAGGCGGGTTCATCACTTTTAAGAAATGTATTGTCAAGCAAGCTGTGTTGCTTCTTTTAAGTACTTCGTTAAATACACAATTTTACATTCACAAATGAAAAAAAAACAATTACATAATCCAAAATAACATTGCCTCTCCTAATGTACATGTAATATGAACATGGAAAGATCATTATTATGAAAATGCCACACATAGCTGTAGAAAAAGCTTCCGTACAAAAGCTCCTTCTTCAAAACTAAATTAATGAACCTAATCAGATACCCACTCCCTCAGCTTCTCCTAAAAAAAACTTTTGTATCTGACATCGCTATTTTGACCTGGGCAATTAGCCATAGTTCTGAATATGTCAAGGAATCAAACTTGTGTAGCGGCTAAATTACATGCTAAAATACTTTATGTGAACAAAATACTGTAACAACAAAGACGTGTAACCAGGTAACGGCTTCTGGTTAGGCCTACATATGACTACATTATCAGATATCATTACTTTGGACACTGATTAAAACTTTAACACGAAAAATGTCATAGGAACCCATCATACAGCGTGTACTACATGTGTTAATGTTATTTCGGCTGTATATATTAGGTTCCGAAAAATAGCTACAGACGGGCATGAACGTTCAACCTACTGGTAGTCCTTATTTTATTCAGCATAATTATTATCAAAATAATTCTTTACCTAACCTATAGCTTTTTATTCTAAAGGTATAGTTCAAATATATTTAAATACCACCATGTTGGCTAATTGCTTTCCCTTGCCATTCATAACTCTCTGAAAGTGTCTGGATCGTCACGATTCACTGAGCACAGGTTGCATGCCCACCCGCATGGGCAGAATGGCCAAAGTTTTAAGGAGTGGGGTCCGTCATACATGTAAGTAAATATTATATGTCTCAGTGAATCAAAACGACTGAGCTCCTTTAACATGTTTATTATATCTATAAGGGATATATCACACCGAATGCATTAAACGTAGCATTGTCACAAAACATGGTCACAAACAGTTATTTCATATCACATCACAATGTTATTGCATATGCTATAATTATGTTTTAGTTCATGGTGAATGGAGTAGCTGGAGTGTGTTTTCGGCGTGCTCGGCGACCTGTGGTGAGGCCACAAGAATGAGACAGCGATTATGTGATCATCCAGCTCCTCACGGTGGAGGGGAGATGTGTGCAGGAGAGGAACCTGGTGAACATGGATGCAACTTCACACTGTGTCTCTGTAAGTACGATATTATATAATTAACGTTAACCCCCGTCCTGCTGATCACGACTATTGTCGCTTTCAATCTGTTTTATTAGTCGACCAAATTCATGTTGATCGGAATGAAATGTGTGTTTAAGTATCAAGATTTGCAAATAATTGTGCTTAAATTAAACAAATATAAGTACTTTTTAGCCACTTGAAGTTATCGCGACGCACAACTTCAAGTGGGTGAAAGTTTAAATATATTAACTTAGCAGGATAAGGGTTATTATACTTAATAAAAAGTAACACTCAGACTAATACATAGTAGTTGCTGTATGTGTGTTCACGCCCAAAGAAGGGCAGGGTGTGGTGGGTAAAGCAGCCCGCCTGTAAAGTTAATGCTGGTTCAATGCTGGGTTAATGTTGGGCTGACGTCGGAGACGGTGGGCCAACATTAACCCGGGATTGGGTCTCCCGCTCCGCCGCTCAGGTTTCCCCGCCCACTTGTGAAGATTCAGTATTGTGGGGAGCCTCTGCGACCCAGAGGTAGCGTGCTCGGCATCAGATTGCCAGGCTCGAATTTCGAATCCTGTGTCTGGAGGGCAGTGTCATCAGGCTCACATGGCCCAGCTAACCCTGTATGTGCGGTTCAGTGCCCTATTAATTTATTAATTAATTCATTCATTCATTCATTCATTCATTCATTCATTCATTCATTCATTCATTCATTCATTCATTCCTTCATTTATTCATTCGTTCGTTCGTTCGCTCATGCATTGCTTCATGCATTCATTCACGCCCAAATATTGTGTTTATTGTAGGCCTAGGCCTACTGTACGTGAAAAATGATTATGTTTCGTTTCGACGATCATCACTGATCATCTTTGGAAAATAAAATCAACTACACGTCGTCATTTCGTTGCGTTTTAATGAATGTTTGAACGAGCCTTACTGAATCCACGTAAGTTATTTACTAAAATACTTCGAAGAAACCAAATTGAAGGAAGTACGAGACAACATTTGGGTTAGCATGGTTTTTAGCATCTGAAATGTGTCTGTGAGCCATAGAATAGGCTTTAGACCACATGCATACTGACTGCACAGTGTATTTTTCTTCGTTACATACCTGTGACATGTTGCACATTCGTACAGGCCCTGGCCAGCGAGGGTGACCTACAAGGTATGGCCCCAGAAGCGTAATTTGTTTTATTCTAAACAAATTCCACAAATATGGCATTTGTCAATGTCCGCAAATAGTCGCCACACCGGTAAAATTGCATCTTGCAGTCACACCATGCTAATTTATTCAATCAGAGAACAATTGTCGCCAAATCTTTGTCGATATTTTTGTCGTTAAACATTCGCCAACTTCGCCACTTATTGCCGCTTGGTGTGATTTCTGCCTTAGAGTCATTACAATCGCGGTCCAAAAATAAAACGGATTGCGTTTCTCAGGATGATTATATTCACTGACATATTTCAGATGCCTGCGGTTGTTCAACTCTAACCTTGGCCATCTTCAAATTTAGTACAAGCCTCACCCTCTCACAGACACCCTGCAGTTTAGAGACTAAACATTGTAAATACATGTGGCATATCAATGTGCCGCTTACATATATGGGTGAAGATGGCGCTACATGTCACGGCCGGGGTTTTCTTCCAAACGAATGAATGAATGAATGAATGAATGAATGAATGAATGAATGAATGAATGAATGAATGAATGAATGAATGAATGAATGAGGTTTTAGGCCACCTTTGTGTACATAATTATAGGCTAAACTGGGCCAGGAGAACCGAACCTCCTGAGGATGGTGAGATGAATGAGATGACACTGACCTCCAGACACAGGATTCAAATTTCGAGCCCTGGCGGCCTGAGGCCGAACACGCTACCTCTCGATCACGGAGGCTCCTCATAATACTCAATCTTTACGAGTGAGCGGGGGGTTTGTTTCCAACTTGGTCGACATTGTCTCCACTGTGCACATAATACAAACAGTGATACATAACCTGATAACTGTCATGTTTCTTTGCAAACACTATATACTTGTAAGTTGAACTGAGATAACTGATCCGTCAATGTTTTATGTGGTACTTTTGAAAAAAACAATAATCTACTTATAGAGATCTATCTATGAGTTAATGTGTTATTGAAATCGACATTTTATTTAATCTCTGCAAGTCCGGACTGCTGAAAGGTCAACGAACAATTTAATTGTGTACAATATACTGTGCACACAATACATACAATACAGTCTATGATACCCTTGTAAATTATATTTTACTCGTCAAATGATTCCACAACTACGTATGCAAATTTTCAAGTTTGTGAAAAAATGAGCTTAATTTATCTTCGTTGCAATTATTCTTCCCGTTGCGATAACTCTACCTTCACACGAATAGGCATTATTTGATCATTTTGTGTATCACTTACTGCGGTATACAATAAATATATTTTTTTAATAAACATGGTGTTCAGTGATAATAATAATTAAATGTTTAAGCACTGATTTCTTCTCAACATGTTTATAGTGGATGTATTTGGAGATTACGCGCAGCACAGAAATTATATTTTTTGTAACTTTAAATGCGTTCTAGGTCTATTTTTCACTGGAATACACATTAAATATTTAAATAATATTATCTGGTTCATTTTAGTTCAATTATAATAATATCCATACATATCTAGCGTTCGTGCCATGCTGATTCAATGGTGATATAATTGTATCCTGCGCACTGAGAAAAATGATTTGATTCACACCAGATTGCTACCCAGCGACATGATGCATTTACCAATGTTGTTTTAATGTTGGGCCGACGTCGTCCCAGATGGGATTACTAATATCAGTGGCGTACATTTATCGTAGAGCCTTGAATCTTCGGCTGATCACTAAGACACCTATAGTTGCCATGGCAATAAATGATGCCAGGTTGGTAGCAAACCATGCCTCCCAAGGGAAATTATACCACGACCGTGGCGCCCTCCACGTCGTCCAAACCATGCTCCCTCCAAACGATGACCACAAGTTGTAAATAATTGAAACCATAGTGCTCTATTCATAGGATTAGGAGTTGTTTGTCTTCCTTCGCCAAACAATGTCTTCCGACAAATAACTCTTCCATGTTTATGCCTCGTTCTGTTTTTCTCACTAATTTGAAACTTGGACGGCGCGGCACAAACTGTGATTAATTATTTATTATAGATTTTTCTCACGCCATGTTAGAAATATACGCTTCAATGCTGTGCATAAATCAATACCAACAGAACAATTTAATTTATGTCTATTCGCTCAGTATATTTGAATAAAACAATAAATTAAGGTGTCGGTTCTAGCCTTCCTAAGTGATTTTTTCTAAAATCATCGCGATTTGGAGTATATACCTAACAACTAGCACGATAAAACCATACAGAGTTTTAACAAACCGAGGGGAAAGACTTATTGTTTGCCAAGAAAATAGATGATTGCATGATGACGCTCTCAGCCTGGCCATTCTAGAATAGAAACGAGTCAGCTATATAATATTACACACTTTGCTTTACTACATGTCTACTATCAGTGGCTATGAGCATTAATTGCCAGCGCTGCTATTGCTAAGACACCTTTTATTAGCCTACATGTCACAATCGCACCTGATGTGCTCGAGACAAAAAGGTGAGCCTCCGAGAAAACACAGGCGAGTCGTCAAGGGGCGTGTGCACGAGCAGTAGAAGGCTTTGCCAAACACTGATGAGATTACTGCACGCAAGGATCTATTGATTTTGACAAGAAGTATCTGGATCAACTAATTTTAAGTCCCGTAGACGTACACTGGTACATGTCTTTGCAAATATTTGAAATGATTGTAAACAAAAATGAATGCTACAGTTTAACACTATACTGTCGGATGTAATCCATTATACAAATACAATTTACAGCTAGTGGGACTGGGCAGCTTCCGGTGTCACGGTGGCGTTGTGCGCCTCGCCACCGTTACACTGGAAATTTTGCCAGTTTCATACTGAGAAAAGCTTGTGCTAATATCCAAAATTATATTACATTCGATGAGTAAGTAATACCTTGCACAGAAACAATATATGCACATATGGCCACAATAATTATTTAAATTGTGATGTCTTCCATGACAATTCCGTGAGTTGAGTTGATTGATCCGCAGTAACGTGTGGGAGGGACTGAGATTGTGCATTACCTGCCGGCTGCCAAATTGACTCTGAGGATCATTGTTTAATCATCCTTGATGCCACAACTCTGACGAGAGCTGACGTAAGAGACAGGAGTAGGCCTACACCTATTTATCCGGACACAAGCCACAAGGCTCCTCTAAATCGCCCATCACGCACTACCGAGAACAACTTAATGAAACAATAGTCGATTTTTGAACTAGAGGATGTTTATTTTTTGTTTGATTTTGAAAGCATTCATCACAAACAAAAGGACAATCAGAATCAAGGACGTTCCTAACTGAAGTGGCAACAATTACTGTGTTTTGAGATTATTATCAAACACAGAGAGTCATGTTTGTCAGATGTTATTCATTGGATGGACATATCCATGCTGCATTCTTACATGCTGTCAATCAGTCACATATAACACATATGTTTTGATTAATAATGTATGCTGAAGTGTGTAGAGGTTGTGAATACTATTATAACCATGACCACTAACGACCTGCTACCTACCACTTGTGCATGTGGTCATGATATTATGGTGACTGCTAGATATTATATAACCCGATCGTTAGGAGCGCAAGCAAGTATTGTAAAAAGTTTATAATGTAGTGTTTGTTCATTACAGGATATATTATATACGCATTACACAAGGATAATTGCATTCTAAGTTATATAATAATAAAAATAAATACTAAAGTATTGATCACTAGGTCATCTCTATTTGTATAGCTCTAAATCATTCAATAATAAGCGATTGATATAAAGGTAAAGTAGTACATAATTATGGTAATACTTTTAACATGATAGTAAATTAGTATATAATCATGATACTAAACAATGCATTTATTTCAGATTCGTGAATATTTCACTAGTGTTCACTTTTTAAATATTATCATAACATTAAATATGGTATTCGCTGATACGATACAATGTATAATTGTATTTTATTTAAACTACATTTTTGTTATCTTACAAGAAAAACACATTGTTCCACAATGAGTCATGTGATATGTTTGAGTTGTGTGTTGATGACTAAGAATATTATCCTAAACATTTGTATATAGAATTTGAGTCATATTATTGAATAATGTTGCCATGCATTTTGATCATTAAATTAATGTATTGATTATGTATTTTGCTGGGTACACAATGTGTTGATATATGGGAGCGCATGAACAGTCATGTAAACTTCAAAGGCAAGGTCACAAATGTGACTGCGTCTTTTCATTTTATAATGTTCATTTCTGTATGTGGCAAACTACATCTTTTTATAAAAAAATGCTCAGTACATGCATTTGTATTGATTTCCAGCCTATGGAGAATGGTCAGTCTGGGAGGATTGCACAGTGGAGTGTGGGGGTGGTGAACAAAAACGAACACGTACCTGCACCATGGGTGAAAAGTGTATTGGACCTGACACTGAGACACAGCAGTGTGGTCTAGCCGACTGTGACGGTCAGTATACAAAAAACTACTTAATATAATAGAGATAGTTAGCCTTTATCCTGCTAAGTTAATTTATTTAAATTTTCGCCAACTTGAAGTTGTGTCTCGCTACCGCGATCCACAACCTCAAGTGATTGAAAATTACTCATATTCACTTTAGTTGAGATCAGCCATTTACAAATCTTGATGTTTAAGCACATATTCCCTTCCCAATATCAGCGATTTGATAGACTAATAAAACAACTTACAAACGACAATAGTCGTGATCAGCAGGATACAGGTTAAAAAGTAGTCGACGTTGTCTGCTGGATCCTCAATAAACACCTCTTTGATATTTGCGCTGCTATATTAATAATCAGTGTGGATTGTCTCACCTTCCGGACTAAATCTCAACTGAGCCAATCTGTCCAGTCAAAGAAGATGGGTCGTATCAATGTTCATTGAACACAGTTGTTGACATTATTATATTGATCTCGTTGTGACAAAACTCCGAGAACTTACCCAGCAAACACGAGACGTTGACCCAGTGCTGGGTTAATGTTGGCCCACCGTCTTCGACGTTGGTCCAACATTAACCCAGCACTGGGTCAACATTTCGTGTTTGTTGGATAGAAAGAGAAGGGGTGTCATTCACGATGCGAATAATAATCAGTGAATCCGGGCAATTCACCTCTTTCAGAATGCTATGTTGTTTTTATCCAAAGGATTCATCTGAAATCACCATCAACGAAAACTGAGTCTCTGCGATTAATAAATTTGATAACGGCTCTGTCATCGACAAGGATACTATCCACACTTCAAGTCCATCAGTCACGCTACATCAGCTTACATTAGTTTTATATCTAGCCTGATTTTTCCTGAGTAAATGTCAACTCACATAGATATAATTCACATAACTCCTCAGTATCTCTGGATGTTAGATTGCCCGTGAATTTCCAAAGTCTGAACTATCAAAATAAACTGTTGACATTTATTTGAAAAATCGGTACCGTAGTTCAAATCACAGTCTCATTAATGTGTCTCTATATTTAGCTTCGTTGTGTTTTTGTTGTGACGTGAATGTTGTGTTCAGGTGACTTATCTGATTGGTCGGAGTGGACCACGTGCTCTGTCACGTGTGGAGGAGGTGTTCAAACTAGAGCACGCGACTGCGTGCCACCAGAAGCCACTCCAGGATGGTGCAGCGATTTCGACATGGAACAGTCCCTCGACTGCGAGCCGGATCCTTGTCCAGGTACAAATACCAAATATCCCGTATGGGAATCAAAATGTCATTTCTGCCACAAAAAAATACATTGACTCCCGGGAAATTGCATGCTAATTCATTCAGTGTTTCACGAACATGCATAAAACACATTTTTATTTTAACATTGCATACCACAATTTAAAGACAATCAGTTACATAATTATTTAAAAATAGATGTTTTAATACAGAAAGAAAGTGTAATATTCCAATATTGATTTTAACACTGCTGACGATGCTACAGAAACATATAAAGGGACCACTTTTGACCAGTCATTAAGTTTGTGCAATTATGGAAACTATGAAATATATGCCAGTATTCATTGAAGGTGAAAATTAAAAGAAATATTTTAAATATCCAGTGATTTCAAATATTAAAGTCATGCAAAATACAGCCCAACGTACAGAGAGACCTCAATGATCCGTCCTCCGGAGTTCTAACAATTTTTCTACATCTGTCACTATTTTCACGGGGATAGATCTGCTTGATGTATTTTCTGCTTCTAATGTCTTCCTTTGTCATCCCAGTGCCCGCCTCTGTCATCAAATTCCGGGGATGAAATCAAAGGTCAAATGAATGCATAGATTTTTCGCTGTTCGGTCAAAAGACAGCCATCACAAGTAGCGTCACAGAGATTAGTGTGAAGCTAGCTGGCAATGCACCATGCCAATATCTCTTGCATTGAAACACATCTTGATGCTATTGGTGTGGGAAACATATTATGCCCGCATCTACATATCATGCCAATATTTCAAAAAATAACACATATATCTATCTACATGTATATTCTGCCACCGTCTCATGTTTGTGTGTAATTGCCTATGTCTAGGTGGGATTCTCACCATTAACATCAGCAATTTTGAGTCAATCATTATTCGACGGGGAATAATCTAACGTTCAATTAGCACTTTGCATGCTCTAAATCATAAAAATATTCACATGATATTAGTTGCTAACAATTTCGAAAAATATCTAACGTGCATAAAACAACTTGTAAATAATCACATCATCGAATATGTTGAGCATATTAGTTCGCAAGTAGTTGTAGTAATGGAACTTGTAGTAATATAGAAGTAACAGTAATAGCTGTCTTTCATCTGAATAATACGCTGAGCATTACATAGGCATATTTTGTGGACTATTTTATTCAGAGAGATTTTATGTAAATATCCTGGCCATAACAATTAAAGCTGCTCCTTGGGATAACATCACTTTTCGTTTTTATTTTTGTAATGAAGTAGTGATCATGATTTTATGAGTTTTTAGATTTTAAAAAATATTTTTCATCAACATTTCTATGAAACCGCTTAAAACCCAAACAAACTTTTTGTATACCTAAACACTTGCTAAAGGACGGTTGAATGTTCCTACAGCATTGGGCCACATGTTCATGCAGTCGGCCCAGCGTTGGGTAGACAATCAGTGTTGCAGGTGTGTCTTCTCATGTCCCGACTATAAGACACCAATTAGCGGCGATTGCTTTGATCTCGCCCGCCAAGACGTGGGAATATGTGGTGAAAAGTGTTGTTTGTATATTGCTGACTTGTTTTATTTACAGGGCAATACACGACCTAGAAATATAACTATTTGACTCTTTTTCGGTGCTTTAAAATTGTTTTTTGACTTTTTTGTATTTTTAGTTAAGATCAGTAGGCTAATTAGCTTAATGTAAATAAAATTTTCAAAAATGACAAAATTAAAAATGTCTCATCCCAAGGAGCAGCTTTAATCACACACAAAAATAAACTTTCCGATTCTAGGTACATGAGGTTTTTAGTAAATTTTCATATTTCAAATTATTCTTGCCAATGCTTGAGAAACCACTATTTATAAATTGTCCGAAATCTTACAACACAGTAATCACCAGGTTGTGTTTCTGCCATTATTTTTTCTGAAAAGCATTAAGTCATCAGCTGTAGTACTTATCAGTGTGTCAACAACACCCACTGAAATCTTCCACCGGATTTAGTCATAAGCAACACCAGGTGCCTCTGTCGTCCAGTACATCCTTGCTATCACAACCTGCCAATCACTATATAGTCAGCAATGGTCACGCTTGTACAAGACGCGAGTACAATAGTGATTTGCCACTTGTGTTTCCAAAATGCATTTTTCAAACCGTGTGAATCCCTGTCTGCCTTACAACCGTGGTTTATACGCCCCCTTATCGCCCTTTACCGCCTTCCTATCACCAATTAACACGTTCCCATCACCATTAATGTTATGCCTCCCCATCGCCATTTAACGCCTTACTATCGCCACTGACCGCATCTGCAGCGCTTCTTAACGCTTCTCCATCACAATCTTTAACGCCTTCACGTCGCCCTTTGACGTATCTCTGTCACCATTTAACACTTCTCCATCGCCCAGTAGCGACTCCTCGTCTTCTCTCCGCCCTTAAACTCCTATTCATCACCCTATAACACTTCTCCATCATCCGTTCACATACTTCTACTGTTATTTAACGCTTCCTCGTCACCTTTTAACACCTTTCTTACCCCTTTAATTCCGGGGTACTGTTATGATTGCTAGTAGTAGTACTTTTCGCCCCCATTCGGGTAGAGTCATTAGGGATCTGTTCCACCAGTTGCATGCTGTACGACATGGTACGGAAGCATTAGTCTACAACAATCATTCAAGAGAAGCTGCAGACTCCACGTATCTGGTCATAATCTTTGCGCGGATTGCCAGTGGAATACCCTGGTTCCTCCGCGCAATTGCGGTGCCAATGCAGCTCTTGCATCAGTGCTAGCGCTGGTGTAGGCCGTGGTAGCCTTAAATATTCGGCAATAGAGTGTTTGACATTAGGTCTCTCACGGGGGATGAATGCAGTTACCCTTCCTATTGTTACTCTGGGGACTATCCGACCCGAGGCTAACGGAGCTGTGCGAAATGCCACGGAGTTTCAGCATTAAATTGCATAGCCAAACCCAAGTCCCGGGCCATCTGGGCATGTCTTGGGGTAGATCCCCTAGACATTCCCAGAATCCCTTTTCAAGCGAGCAAAGGAAAATGCTTTCAATAACCCACATGCCATATCATCCCCATCCTCACATCATCATCTGTAAATCTTTAAATCTTTTTTTTAAATCTTTTTTTTATCGTATTACGTACAATGTCACTTGAAAGACCATTTGTGCCGAAAAGTGATGGAAAGCAATGATTTACTACTACTACTACTACCCCTTTAATTCCACCTTTTAGCCCCCCAGTCGCACTTTAGCGCCTCTTCTTCGCCCTTAACTCCTCCTCGTTGCCCTTTAGCGCCTCATCATTTCATCACTTAAGGGCCTCTGGGTCGCCATTTAGTGATTCGTCTCCGCCCTTTTTCCCTATTGTCCTTTAACGCCTTCCGGTCGCTTCCTAACGGTTCTTCATTGACCTGTAACGCTTTTACGTCGTTCTTTAGCGCCTTTAGCATGGCCTTTTGACCTAGAGGATCACCTCAAATCACCAACATAATACCAGAAAAGTATTTTCTAGGCACGATTACACGAAGAAGAGGTATTACACTTGTTCACAGCTTTACTTGACCTTGAAATTGACACATTCACCTTGAAAATGACCTCTTGGCTGATCAGGGCTACAAAATCAGTGCATGTAACGCTGATGACATGAGTGAGCTGTAATACTTGTATGCATAGGCTTGAGATAAGGAACACTAGTCCAGAGGTATTAGTCTAAAACACATAGAGACCTGGAACAAATTCGTAACAAGCTGAAAATTTCAGCATATATTGTTGAGACAACATAGAAAAACATATCAAAAGTCCTCTAAGATTCCCTTGGTATTAGTGCCCGAAATGGTGGTAATAAGGGGGTGAATAGGGGTAATAAAGGGAATAATAACGATAACTTTGAAACTATTTAACCTGGATTCATAAAAATGGTATCTAAACATATGTTTATTCCCCTGCGGAATCCATTAAAAAAATTGTATTAATTTTTAGCCACCGTTTCATCCCTAAAGTGGTAAATAGGGTAAAATAGAGGTAATAACCATAATTTATGATCTATTTGACCTATATTCATAAACTGTGTATCAAGCATCGGATCATTTTTTTTAAAACACTTCTAAAATTTGGCGACCTCCCCTTAATTAACAACAACAATTTTTAGATCAATTTTAAACCACCCTTTCCTCTCCATAAGAGATAAATATAAGTAAAATGGAGGGTGATAACCATAGCTTATGAACTATGGGGTCTAAAGTTACAAAAATTGTTTTTAAAACATATGTTTCAGCTCCTGAGGAATCCACTACAATTACTTATATCAATTTTAATTTTTTTCTATCCCGAAAGTGGCAAATAATGGAAAATTATGAGAATAACCATAAATTTGACGGAGATTCATAAAATTGGTATTTATATATTTGTCCTAGCATCAAACAAAAAACTGTAGGCCTAATTGGAAGAAAAACCAACCATCACCATTTAATCTCAAAAAACGAAACTGAATATGATGTTGTATTCATTTTTAACAACCTTTGCATTCTCAAAAAGTATTTTCTCGTATAATGTAGATTGTTAATCACACAATAACACAGTTAATTCGAGTTTATTTCAAAGAGCTTAAACTATTAAATTTTAAACTATTAAACTTTTAAAAACGGTTTCATTTTTTTTCTTGGATGCTAAAATATATAATCTAGATACCAATTTTATGAATCTAAGTAAGTCAAATATCGCTCACATCTTACCCTTATTTACCACTTTTCGGGATGAAAGGGTGATTTTACAGCATCACATCCTTTTGTTGCTGGTTGTCGCATAAGTTTAAAATGCTTTTACATTTTCTCCCATGGTAAAACATATCCAGGTAGGCCCTAACAGCTTTATAAATCTAGGTGAAATAGCTCACAATTTGTGGTTATTACGCTATGTTTTTGCTTTGGGGATGAAAAGGTGGTAGAATATTGATACAAATGATAATATTAAACACCCCGGGTATGTTTGGATACAAATTTTCTGAATCTAGCTCAAATAACTCATTAAGTTATGGTTATCACCCCAATTTTACTTCTATTTACCACTTTTTGGAGGAAAGGGTGGTTAAAATTGATATAAAAAGTTGTTGCTGGCAATTAAAGGGATTTCGCCGAATTTAAAAAAGTGTTTTTGCTTTTTTCGCCGATGCTAGATACAAATTTTATGAATCTAGGTCAAATAGCTCATAAGCTATGGATATTATCCCTATTTTTCCTATTTACCACTTTTGGGGATGGAAGGGTGGCGAAAAATTAATACATATAACTCTAATGTATTCCGCAGGTGCTAAGACATATATTTAGATACAAATTTTATGAATTTAGGTTGAATACTTTTAAATGTATTGTTAATACCCATTGTTTACCACTATTTACCCCTTAATACCCCAATTTCGGGCACTAATACCAGGCGGATTTTAGAGGACTTTTGATATGTTTTTCTATGTGGTTTCAAGAACATATGCTGAAATTTTCAGCTTGTTACGAATTTGTTCCGGGTTATTATCTAATAGCCCTGGACTACACGAAGGGATCTACATTTTTACCAGTAACGACATAAATAAGGTGCTGCAAAAATACAAAGACTTTGTGACACTAATTCATCCTAGCACTAAAATATCAAACTTATCAAAATGCTTTTTATTTTAATAATATCAACTTATTATTAAAATACGAGGCATTTTGATAAGCGTGATCTTTTAGTGATAGGCTATAATGTCACAAACTCTTTGTATTTTTGCAGAACCTCTTTTATGTTTTTACTGGTAAAAATTCACATTAATCTATTCCCATTAATACTTTTTTGTTTTATTGCATGAACACAAAATGTCGATCAACAATGATCAAATTACGATAAGAACAAAAAGCCAGGATTAGTTATGAATGTATCTGCGTGAATTGGTTCGTTCGCGTCATTCCTCAAATGAGCTCGCTTTAATACTGATTTTGAAAGACTGACAAGAATGAAATAAGCAGCAGCCGTATTTACCCTTATTTGCAAAAGTATGTGAAAATGGCCCAGACTTGACAGTGAGAGTAATTATCAGTATTTGGTAGTATGTAGTAGCAGCAAGAGTAGCATTAGCAGCAGCAAGATAAATAGGAATTGCACTGGCAGTAGCTGTTATCAGTGGTAGTAGTTAATAACCAATATTAGTATGAATCATGATATGACAATGATATATGAGTTAATGTCGCATGGATGATTTTTCACTACTTTGCTTCACTCATTCCATT
The DNA here is from genome assembly GCA_964017125.1 of Flabesymbios commensalis. NCBI lineage: Eukaryota > Metazoa > Annelida > Polychaeta > Terebellida > Flabelligeridae > Flabesymbios > Flabesymbios commensalis. Next base: position 102,608,598 of record OZ024902.1, read on the forward strand.
TAGTTCGCATGAGGAGGTCCAGTTGATCATGTCCAGAGAACCAGCCAGAATGCCGTGTTTTTTTATGAACTTCAAGCTCAAGCGACTGTTTCACTAAGATAGCAACAGCTTAATTAACGTAGTTTCATTCTATCCTCACAGCAAAACGCCCAAACAATATCATGGACGTTCTGATTATTTTTAGTGGACGGCAGATGGACTGAATGGACCGAATGGACTGTATGTTCAGTCACATGTGGTGGTGGCAGCCAATCACGTTTAAGAACTTGTGAAGGTGTTGCTCACGGTGGCAAAGATTGTGATGGACCGACTGAAGAAATCACTGATTGCAACACTGATCATTGTCCCAGTAAGCCATATCTAACCCATAGCATTGCTCAGAGTGATGGCACTGAGTGGTTTGAAGTATTACCTAATCACCACGGGTATAGACTCGAAAACAACTATAATAATATCACTGAACGCTAATGTTTTGAAGTGAAGGTTAAAGTGGTCGTCCACTGTGATACAGGAAAAGCATAAACATTCCTTTGTAACCCGCGCCGTGCTTTCTGGGTATGCTTATAACCTGATGCTAGGGATCAGTGGATGACCACTTTAAGCTAGTATCACTAACGTTGCAGACAGATAACCATTAAATATGTCAAGATAATCCTCTTAATCATGTTTATGTTTTATCTTAATGAATAGAGGCAAAAACAAACTCTAAAATATGTTCCTATCGGGTACAGACAACCACCTCACTACCTTCATGACTATTTATTTCCTTATTATTTATTATTATATGAAGAGAGTTAAAATGGCGCACGCTTCTCGCGCTCGCGCTTTCCTTTCAGTTGATGGAGAGTGGAGCACGTGGAGTGAGTGGAGCGAATGCTCAGTCACCTGCTCATGTGGCAGTCACAGTCGTAGACGCTCATGTGTGGGACAAGCTCATGGGGGAGAGTTTTGCAGTGGCAATAATAATGAAACACAAGAATGCTGCAACGAGGCTTGTCCTAGTATGTGTTCTCCATTACAACGAGTCGTTTTGATCAGTCACATTTTTCACGAGTTGCGCGAAGTAGAGTATTTTTCATACTTCGTTACCATTATACGGCTGCAAACAGTACCATAATGGCCTATCTATGATAACGACCAGGACCAATATGTACTTCAACTGCATAACATGAAAATAGTGATAGAAAGCTTTGTGTATTTCAAAGAACACAATGTAAGAAAATATGTATTCGTTTTGAAATGAGGCCGATTTTTTGTGATTTTTGCTGTTTTTTATCTGTTTATCACCAGCATGCGTGTATCTTCACATCAAACAAAATATGTCTTGAAATAAATACATGTAGCCATTTGGTAGAATATGTTAGTTTGAGGAAGATGTAAATTTAAGCGCTCAAACTATGAATGTTTTGTAAGTGTAACTGATTTTGAATGTGTGTATGCACATATCGTATTTTAGACATCTTTATTCTCTATACAAAATAAGACATTGCTAGAGAGTATAAGCTATTTTTTGCGTCCACCTGCTAAAGTAGAACATTAAATGATTGCACATTTTGTAACACGTGGGAAATTAGCTAGCTAATACCAATCTGTCATTTCGTTATTATTCTCATTCAGGTAGATGTTGACACATACACATATGATTATCTGACAGAACAATTATGGTGCACAATGCTGGAACCGTATATATACCTATATATATGTACATTTTATGGTCTAAATAATCTACCACTGAAATTAATAGAAAATAGTTTGTGGTAAACATGGCGAAAAGCAGAATTACTAGTAACTGTTATTATATAATTATATTTGTAAGTGAATATCCTGTTACCTTTAGCATATTAGTAGAATAATAATATGATTATACTATTATCATTGACTGATACGCTTTCTAGTGCATTACAACCGTTTTATCATTAATGAAATGCTGAGTAAAATTGACATTGTGCAGATCTGAATATCACGGTTATTGTAGTCAACATATGATATTTTTTAAATAATCTCAACCAATATAGAGTACACAAGCAGAACGTGCATTAACTGTCGATTCGGAACAATTGAAAAAATACGCATATGAAGGTGGGGCGGAAGTATGGGTTGATTAAAGGCGATCGGGGAGAGGGGGGGGGAGGGTCATGTACACCCAGAACTGTAATAGGTGTTAGGTAGTGAGTGTCTATCCCTTTGAATGTTGCTTGCGCCCATAATCGTATTTTATTGTTTGTGTTATAGTTATCCTGGACTGGCTACCGTGGTCAGAGTGGGGGCTTTGCTCAGTCTCATGTGGTGGGGGCATGCGCGAGAAAATACGAGAATGTAACATCACAGAGAATGCCGCCCCCACCAGTACATGTGAAGGGGAAGACTCTGTTGTTGAGGAATGCCATAATTTCGATTGTTTACCAGGTAAGTGAGCCCAATTTTTCCCTATATTGTCTCCACGGCGGCCTATCCAACATCCTATTTGGAAAAAAAAAATTAATATTAGATATATGTTATTTTTAAAAATTACTCACGTAGATCAAACGTGCAATTTCCGAACACTGAATAGTTTGATCAAACTGATCGAACATTTATGCCGAGTTACGTATTCTACCCCCAAATTTAAATAACAACTGAATGACAACAGTGACCTGCCGATCCCGTTATGTGACAGGCTGAACCACTCTTTGATTGGTCGAGGGGGGGGGGGGGGTAGGATACAAGACTTGGACCAGTTATTCCGATAGATTCTTAGTGATATATTACCAGTAGAAAATAAATTAATGAATGCATGAATGAATGAATATATGAATGAATGGAAGAATGGATGAATGAATGAATCATTCAATGAATCAATGAATCAATATATTAATCAATCAATCAATTAATCACTCAATCAATGAATCAATGAATCAATCAATCAATGAATAACTCAAAGAAAGAATAAATGAAATGACAGAAGGAAGTGAGAAAGAAAGAACGACAGTGAAAAGAAATACAGATAAGAAAATAAATAATATAATAGAGGAGGAAAGAAAGAAAAACTGCTTGATTCATTATTATTCTTTTTTATATGTGTTAGTTGCCGAATCGTGTGAAGAGTTGAAAGAGCGAGGTCTGGTGGACAGTGTTCCTGCAGAAATCACTGGCAAAATGAACATCGTTGTCTGGGTGCACTGTAACATGACAGCATTGGACGGTATTGGTGTGACAGAAATAGGTCAGTGTTACTGTTGGGACCATCTCCAAATATATATTTGTAGATATCAATATTTTCGGCGGTTGTGGACTCGCATTATTTCACTATGATTTATAAATTCGTATTATTTTACTATGCTTTATAAATTCGTACGTATGAGCAAAGTTTGGCATTGTAACCACATATTTTTATATTCAATTTATTTACTAATGAAACTTAATGATTAAACCTGGACCCTCTCGAAAAATAAAAGAAACTGGTTTGTTTGTAAAAATCCTCGTGATATTTGTCTGCCGCTTACGAAAATGAAAAAACCCTTTTAGATGTTCCTCGTACATCTCCCTCTTTGACATAATAGAGGCAGCTTAGCCCAGTAGGACTGAGTGTGGTGAGATGGGACACCACACTCAGTCCTACTAGGCTAGAGGCAGCTGACGTTACCAATTCTTGCAATTGCGAGAAAAATGTGTTCCTAAAACATGCTATGCGCCAGACAGTGCTACTTTTGGTAAAGGATATCTACTTTACTTGGTCCAATCTATATGTGTCTAAAATTCTTCAAGACAGTAATGAGCGGTACTGTACAGGTATATCAAGCTTTAGTGGTTACTCATTTTTTTCAGGTCATAACATGATGCTCCCAACTAAAGTACAAGGCTTTGAGGGGGCAGGTTTTTATGAAAAAGAGCTGGATTATGATTTGTCAGCTTCTCACATCAATGCAATCAAGGCTAAATCTAAGGAATGCCGACAATATATCAGTTGGCAGTGCTACTCCGCCACTATCTTCAACCCACACAACCAGAAGACCCCTATGACCTTTTGGGTCAACGAGTAAGTACGAAACTGAAATTTGGAATATATGATACCTTATCAGGCTGCGGATGTACTAATATGTAAGTATAATAAAGATGCAATGCAATGCAATACAATGCAATGCAATGCAATGCAATGCAATCTAATTTAGTACAATACAATACAATACAATACAATACAATGCAATGCAATGCAATGCAATGCAATGCAATGCAATGCAATGCAATGCAATGCAATGCAATGCAATGCAATGCAATGCAATGCAATGCAATGCAATGCAATGCAATGCAATGCAACTCAATGCAATTTTGTACAATACAATGCAATGCAATGCAATGCAATGCAATGCAATGCAATGCAATGCAATGCAATGCAATGCAATGCAATGAATGTAATTTGGTACAATACAATGCAATGCAATGCATGCAACACAATGTAATGCAATGCAATGCAATGCAATGTAATGTAATATAATGCAATGCAATGCAATGTAATGCAATGCGATGCAATCTAATTTAGTACAATGCAATGCAATGCAATGCGATGCAATGCAATACAATGCAATGCGATGCAATGTAATGCAATGCAATTTGGTACAATACAATGCAATGCATGCAATGCAATGTAATGTAATATAATGCAATGTAATGCAATGCAATGCAATGTAATGTAATCTAATTTAGTACAATGCAATGCAATGCAATGCAATGCAATGCACTGCAATGCAATGCAATGCAATGCAATACAATGCAATGCAATGCAATGCAATGTAATAGTATATTTTTGTTTTGTTTTGTTAAGGGACGGGATTGATCGTTTCTACTGGGCAGGTAACGACTCTTCTCTACAGGTGTGTCCCTGTAATGCGACAGGTGACTGTTTTAACCCAGAAGACCGCTGTAACTGTGATGCTAATGACGAGGTACTAAGAGAGGATGCTGGCTACATCACCTTAATGTCTGATCTCCCTATATCTGCCTTCAGAGCTGGCGATACAGGTATCACTGTCAACTCATCACATATTATATAATAAATAGCACTATTACATTTAATCAATTTTTCATAATATTTTATTTAACATCGTTTGAGTAACGGTAATTTATCTCACAATTTCAAAATTGAATTATATGTTACGAAACAAAATAATAATGAAAAATACTACAAGAATAACAGTGATTTTAAATGAATGTCTCATTATGTTATATACAATATCATTCAAATATACAGCACTCAATAGGCAGCGAAAATACGTTATATGATGACATATTTTCACTGCGTCAATGTTGTTTATATACCAGCTCATAATAATTCGACCACTTGCGGATAAAGTGTCATTTTCATGACTTTTTTAGTGCTGGTTACTACATTTTAACCGCAAGAGGAAAAATTATATATGTACTTAAGGATGTAACTTTACTCGCCTAACCTTTGCCTGTATAAAGCCAGAAGTGGGTATGCAATAATTGGTTGTCTATCCCCCCCCCAAAAAAAAACCCATCAAAATTATAACAAAATCATCCGAAATACATTTCGTATTTAAACCTTCTGTTTGTCTGAAATAAGAAATGCGATGAGAATTTCTTCATTCAATGATGTATAGCTAAATTATATTTTTAAAGAGGATATATTAACATTATATGACAGGTAATTTTTAAAATATATTCAACACACTAGCTTTAGCAGGCAAAGTGTATACATAATTACTGGCAAAAAGCATTAAATCTGCATCATAATTTATTGTTTAGTTAGTCTATGCTAATATATCTTGGCTTATTGTTTGAATCGGCTAACGATATATATATTGGTCTTCAAACAGACCCACTTGCAGTAGTGCCTCTTACAATGCACATTCATGTAATGCATATATGATTGTTACTGAAATTATGCATATAATGCATATATCAATTCACTGTAATCAGAATAAAACAAATATTTGTGTAATTTAAAAAAACTAATATTTCAACACTGAAAAGATAATTTAATCTATCCAGCCATTAAATCCTTGAAATCTTTGATTTAAAAGGAAGCGTTCCTGATACAGAATATGGGTTTGCTACAGTGGGGCCACTACAATGTTACGGAAAAAGTGAAGGGCAGTACGTGGCCGTCATCATAGTTTTTTTTAAATTTCTGACAATTTTACAATATTTTTTTATTTTGTGGGAAATGTTTCATAGTGTATTTTATATCGATATTATTCATCAATTTTACCTGCATAATTAATTACCGAAAGGTAAACAAATACAGTCCAATATTTTGTGCATGATAAAAGAGTTGCACGCCCAGTTGCATGTTTCTTTCTAAAAAGTGAAGAGTACTACACCAAATTTTATAGCTGAAATATGTTTGTTACACATTTTATTGAAAGTTATGAAAAACCCAGAAGTGTAAATATTAACTTCAGAACTGATATCCTCCATATGTATGTTGCTGATGGCTCTCTATTTTGACTTATGCGTGTGTGTGTGATTTTGCTCGATTGTACTTTGCATGGGTGTGTATTTAGTTTATTTTATGTGCGTATTTACTAAACTGTGACTTTATATTAAAAAAACTCAATTTTAATCATATATAATTACGAGCTATGTCATATCAAAAGTTAGAAAAAACATAACAACAATTTCTTTGTTTAATGTTTAGCTAAAATGGGGTTCCGTAATTTTTTTTCAGGTGGTTCAAATGAATACGGAGTGTACACAATAGGACCAGTACAATGCTACGGAAATCACTTGGATGGATTAAACACTTGATAAGAGCTCAACACACATTACTACAACTGCACGACACAGCATATCTTTATCACGAGAATATACAAACTTGTTCAATATTTGAATTTGACAATTGAACTTAGTCAAAATTCTGAGTTTTGCAATTGGAAGACAAATAGCATATCGATAACCACGGAACTGATTTATTTTAGTCGTAATTAAACTAATCCACAGCTATGCAATATATATAACCGGTTTGATTTGGTGTAGATTAGAAAGTTTATTTTTTTGTTTAATTTTGTTTTTCCAAAGAATTGCACACGATGGATTCTGTCTGGTAACTTCCTGTACTCGCATTATACATTCTCTAACATGAATCCCCTCCGTGGAGTATTACAAATAAAACACATTGAATCACGCGTCTATCGTTTCTTTTTCATTTTACCATAAATGTATATATATAATTTTTTATTTAAAAAACTTGAACGATTCTATAACACTGTGACATTAGTAGGTTTTTTGTAGTCGTGTGATGAGTATTCAGATTATATTCACCAGGTCAAGCATCATTCAGTGGTCATCTTCATATTAGGTTTTATTTTAGTTCATAGAACACATTATTACGTGTAGGTTTTAATTCTTTACCACCGGTCCCGATTATATTCGGGTTTCATTTTTATTAACACATTAAGTACCTCCTAAAAACATGTTAAAGATAAAACATAACACCAGTCAGCATGATTTGAAAATAGTTAACCTTGATTTTGTCAAATCTGAATAATTTTCACTCTCTTGATGTTGTACATCGGTTCAGCGAGACACAACTTTAAGTAAGTGAAAATTGCAATTAAATGACTTGGCGAACAAAAGGTAATCAGATTATCGGGCCTATATGGAATAGAACAAAATCTACAACATCCACTATTCTCTGATCCGTTTGGTAGTCATACGTGTCACAGTCATGCCAGCTGTGCAGTGTGCAGGCCTATTTTATTGTTGAACATCTCACATGAGTCACGTTCCCATTGCAGTGAAACATTTCTGCTACATTCCTTTCTATCCTTCAAACAAATATATATAAATAAAACATTGATTACTGTAGAGTTTTCAATGCCAATGCAATGCAACGTTTTTCGCTATTGTGGGTTTAAGGCCGCTGCTGAGCGAATCGTTAAACCTCGTTAAAACGTTTTTACATTGTTGGAATTTTTTCCAATAATTTTTTAATATGGTTCACAAAACGAATTCTGGGGACTGTTTTTTTGTGTCTATTTTTCGTGCATCCTAAACCGACATCTTCGTTCAAGCCACAACAGCCATTGATCCAGTTTTCTGTCATAACATAGCCTAAAGTAGGCCTACCAAACGTTGTTATTAGGATTCCTGTCGTCAATTTTACGACACTTAGCGTCTCCAGTTTTTGGGCTGTGTGTTGAACCATTTGTTTATACCTTGTAGATAGCCCATAGATGTCACGGTAAACAATGCCTACATTAGGATCAAACTAGGTCAATATAATCTTAAGAAATTGCAAATTGCCACAATGAGAGTTTGAAACTGGGGAAAGCTGGCAGATGGTCTACTTTCCAAAGTAAATATATTATGATAATGATACAATAATTATTTAGCAATGATATATATTGCCTTTGAAAATCTAACCATTGGTCTTAATAGCATCTGACACCATAGCCACATGTGTGGTGAAAACATCTACATAGTGTTCCCTGACCAATCACACACACAATATCTGGGTCAGACCAGTCCACATATGTGACAGACCAATGAACAAGTGACATTGATTCAGTGTTGTTTCAATGGTGGGCCGGCGTCCCTCAAGTGTCAATTCTGCTCATTGGCTGTGTGCGACCACGTGATAACGCATTGCCTGTATGTACATTTAAGCAACAAAGCAGAAAGGCAGTATCTGATCACTTTACAAGTGAGCAGATAGGCCTACTTCCTTTACAAGCAGATAACGTACCACAGCCTGTTGTTTGGGGAGGCTGAGTGGTAGGGATATACCCACTATGCCACATATCGCTGTATCCCCTGCGATTATGTAATAGGCTACACTGTGACATAAAGACTACTGAATCTGGAATAAATCTCTTTTATTTTTAAATATCTACTAAAAATGACATATTTGTTCTTTTCAGCTAAAACTATCCCAGATTGATATATTATACATTCCTCTAGCACGAAAATTGACGAAAAGATGATTAAAACAATGACCATTTTGTTATATGGTATGTACAAGTTTATTCGGAGTGATGCAGAGATCGTCATTCATCCCTGGAGGGCAGCACCTTTATTTTTGAGTAATCGTTCAAATAAATAGTTGTAATGTTGGGCCTCCATTTACGACACTCTTCCAACCTTACAGCAACATTGCTCAATTCGTCAAACCAGAAGCGTGAATGAAAAGCCAGCGTTGCCGATTGCGGGCCAACATCAAATCAATATTGAAATATAACTAGATTGACGTTAGCAAAAGGTAAATGGGATTTCGCTACTCATCCTGACATCAGTAGATACATGTTACATGTATTTTAGTATACCATGCGTATAAGAAGAAATGAGAAGAAGAATTGTTATCATCGCACTAATACAGCGTTCTCATTAGCAGTGTTAAGCATTTTTTTCATCATCGAAGGGCTCACAAACATTCTATTTTGCATGACTTTAAATCATTTTTCAATAAACTGTCAACAAATTTTCCTGACATTTTATTTTAAGCCAATATTCCTATTAATACCGCGACTATATGCCACGTGTATATTTAAAAAGTCAGCGAAATTTTAGTAACACAATTTAATTTGTAATATAATTATTCTGTGGTTGAAAATTATTGTTTATAGAAGGTCTTTTATCACATGACTATAATGACTCGGAATTAGTGGTTAGAAATCTTTATTGAAATTACTTGAGAATTGACCGATAAATCAGTGAAAATCATTTAACATACGTAGACCATATTTAGACCTGAATTATCTGCATGTTCAAAATATCGTCAGCATAAATTAATCAACTTGGGATAATTATAAGAGAGGAATGTTTATGGCTATGATAAATAATAATGTACAATATTAATGACGTCTATAGCGCCAGTATACCTAATATACAGACAGACAGACTGATATTTTATTGACAGAAATAAAAGTCATTACAGACTTATTTGTCATAGAAATAAGAGAGATATATGTACATGTATATACAAGAATGTTAGTTTGTAAAAATCATATGACAAAATGAAATGAATCGGGCTTTAGGCCACCTTTGTGCACATATAGGCTAAACTGGGCCAAGAGAACCTCCTGAGGATGGTGAGATGATTGAGATGACACTGTCCTCCAGACACAGGATTCGAAATTCGAGCCCTGGCGGTCTGAGGCCGAGCACGCTACCTCTCGGTCACGGAGGCTCCCCACAATAGTAACTTTCACACGTGGATGGGGAAGAAACAATTTTGTTTCTTTCAAACCGCCGAGAAAAAATCATATGACAATATACATGGTATGACAAACAACTAAAATCATGTTAAGTGGCATTGCCATAATAAAAAGCTGGGTATTTCGGTTATATAAATGGCTACTTCTTTAAATAAAATTGGAAGGCATTGCCAAGATAACATGGGGGTCTATCATTTTGTTTCCCGCACCAAAACCAGAGATAAAATAGCTACTATGTATAACACACTAATTATATATAGTAGCAAAAATAAAACTCTGGAAAGCGTGGAAACCAAAAATATATACAAGTGCATAATTATGCTATAGTAATTGGAGTATGAAATAAGACAATGGTAAAAAATAAATAGTATTTTTAGAAACCAAATATAATATAAAGCGGTACAATAAATGTGGCAATCCGCAAAACAGGTAGCTACGAGCCATGTGACCATGCAAGCACAGTCGCTATGAGCTTGTGGATTCCCTGATATTAACGTGTTAACTTAACAACTAGTAACAGTAATAATGGCGGTTAATAATTATTTGTACAATTCACACTGAACATGGCCGTTGCACAAAAACATTACATCTTATTTTAATTCACTATATTGTTTAATTCATACTATTTCAATCACGACCTAGTTAGTACCACATACCCGGAGTTAGAATCGAAGAAATACATTCCCGACCTCATAGAGAAAATCAGTCGACTTTGCAACTCTGAAATCCTCCATAAGGCCCCACTTCGTCTGATAACAAAGGCGACGGAAACGTCCCTAACCGGCCCTACAAAAACAAATAATAAATCCGAGAGCAACAGCCGTCCTGATATGCGGTAATACCCAAGTCAGATCATGAAAACATGATAATATGTATAATATAGCGACAGGTGACTTGTGACTTATTATACTCAGTGATTATAGAAGTAACTACTCGAGCAAGGCAATTCTGTACACTCTGCAAATTTGTTTTATATTTTTTTCGGAAAAACCGAATTGCGAAGAATCACAGTAGTCAAGGCGACTGCTCACTAGAGCATTGACCAGAGAAATTGCAGTAGCTTTATTCTAATGCGGCTCCAGGTTTCGTACGGGGTCTATTTAGGCCAAATTTTGGTTCAAAAGTTCAACTAGGAAAATATGAGCGACTTTTTTACGTTTAGTTAAATAACCAATGATCATGAATTCTAACATTGAATTCTGTCTTACTAGGAGCCAGTTTCAGCAAATAATTTATCCGCGAAAAAACTACACCCCCCCTAGAGATTAAATGGTGATCCACCTGAAAAAAGTATGTGACGTGTCACTGTTCAATCACCGTCTGTGATCAGAAAGTTAAAGCCTATTATTTATGCATCAAAGGAGCTCCTAATTATAAATTTAAAAAAGTACGAAGTGGCTCTCTGGCCAGATTGCCGAATCCAGTCTGGTTGGCCGGTGTCAACGAATATTAAGCCTCCCCATATATTCACCTTGCCCTATTCACCTTGACCATCTGACCACCAGTCTGACCTTGACAACAGGTTTGTGGGAAGCCTGTACGAAAAAGAGGGGTGCGAGCAACATGAATATTCATTATGACGTCACCGGTTTACTGACTGTAGTGTGGAGGTCACACTCAGGTCAGATCGTTTGGGCTGCCTGAGTTGGCCAGGGGGGAGGGGGGTTCTGAGCTCATAGCACATATACCTGATATCCAGGATGAAGATGCATATATTAGGCATCCCTGGCAAGTCAAAAAGTCAGGTGACTGTGTGGGCATGCGCAGAGAGTGTCTACGCAGCGGTGTAAATAAAAGAAAAGCCACTGAAACATTAGTAGAAATAAATAGTGTATTGAACTATTTTATGAGCTCTATATTCTTGGACATTCAAATTATGGACATGCAACGACAATCCGGAGGGGATGATTGTGGCTTATTTGCCATAGCATCAGCCCTCTGTCTCTGTGAAGGAAAGGATCCAGGAACACATTCCTGGAAGCAGCAAAGTATGAGGCAACATCTACTGCAGTGCTTTACAGATGGCGAATTGAAACCCTTACAATCTAAGAAAAGAAGAAAGCGTGCAGCAAAGGTTACTCAGAGAGTACAGCTTTATTGTACTGTAAATGTTGATAATATTATGTAAAATGTTTTGTTCTTATGATATGTACTTTGCATTGCATTAAAATTGTACTTTTAATATTGTGATAGTCAGTTTAATATGATATCATGAATGTGAATACATTATTAAACTGAATTGAATGTACATGATATTGTAATAGATTACCAATTATATTGTGATATTTGTATTTTATATGTGAATGTAGAAAATATATTTATTCTTGTTGCAATGGCAGTATAATATGCTACTATAAATGTGAAATCATATTTATAAATGTCATTTTACTCTTTGAAATGTACTGCAATGAAATAATAATTAATAATTATGTCAATACTGTTGGAATATTATTGTATGGTACCTGTAAATACAATTGTAAATAAATATTTGCATGTCATTATTGGTACCGATCATACATTCAGCAGTGATGTAAGTTTTTTATGACTTCATTCCCATTTTGTATGAATTGGTCGTGCAACCTTAACTTGAGAATCGTATTGAAATTACCCGGTGATTTAGGTAAAGATTGATTCGTCCAAATCCTTGTTGCATATACGCCGCTGTCCCCTCTTTGTTCTTTGGCAATACCATCACACGTTACAGTAAAAACACCTCGTGAGCTGGGGGGTGGGGTGACAAGCAATAGCAAACCCTTGTGATGTCGGGGACTTAACATGTTATTAAATAATAGTATTTTTTTTTTAAACATATAAAGTAAAAATTAAAACCGGCTTAAAATGTATAACCATGCGAACAACTCTGATTATGATAATTAATAACACACAAGTACGCGTTAATTATCTTCTTTTCTTTATCTATTTAGTGTCAATTTAGTGTCATGCCATGGTAACATTATATGTGATATGTTCGCATCACATTAGTGCACTATATTGCTGTAACAATGCGATATTTCTATTTGGAATGTCAAATATAGGTAGAATAATATAGATCAATATTTATTGATGAAGGGAAGTCTATGTAGACGTATGCTTCGTTAAAATCAAATAAAAATCAACATGATATATTGCTGAAATATTTGTATAATTACGCTCCCTGAATTTTAGTAATTTTGTGTTTTTATATTTGATAATAGTTTCGGTTACAATTTATTATTCTATGCTATGTTAAATTTAGAAAAGACTTGCCAAGCCAGAGATATTAAGCTATCCCAACCAGAACTGTCACCACACTGTGACTAAGGGGATGTCTAATTTGACAACGGCTTGCCAAGGTCTTGCCAGGGTGGTGGCGTGCTTCTACTTGACTATATAAATACAAATGAAACGTGATAATCAAATTTGTGGGAAAGCCTTGTTTTGCTAGCATTCCTTTTTAGTGTTTATAAAAAGCATGTCGATACTGCACTTTGGTAACGGAGTTGACAAGTGTCGCGCGGGAAACATATATTGTGTATATTATTTTTCATACTGTGTATGCTTATATGCTTTTTATGCTTATACGTACACGATCCTCTAAGACTGACGAAAACAAGCGTTATTCCGGGGCGTTACCTTGGAAAGCCAAAGAGGCAAAAATGACAGATTCAGGGACTTGATTTGTGTTGCATCTCTTCCTCTCCTCCGACGGCCGGTAATGGTGTGCGTCCTCATTCGGCACGATTTCTGGTCGTTGGGTAGTGTGCACCAACAGTAGAACGGAACTTGGGTCAGTGTTTTTCAATGCATATACTAAACCAATAGCTGCCATATGCAGGAAGTATAATGTTAAATAGCATATGTACGCAGATGACACCCAGCTCTATGTTGTTTTTGATCCTGCTATATACCTGGAGACCGCGAGCAAGCTTTAAATCGGCTCAAAAAATGCAGACAAGAAAAACAATCTTGGATGCTCATACATGAGCTCAAATTAAATGATGACAAGACAGAACATATCATCTTTCAGTCTTAGCACCACGATCAGAAGTATATGGGACGACCGACCTCGATCTGATTGACTTCATCTTTGAGTCAGGCACCACCGTGAGAAACTTGGGCACTTATTTTGACAAGCACATGTCAATGAAAAAACATGTGACTGGGGTCTGCCGCTCTGCTTATTATCACATCCGACAAATTGGCAAGATTCGCAGATCTCTCACCAGAGACGCGTTTGCCAGAGCTATAAGATCAGCTATATTGAGCAGAATTGACTACTTAAACGCCCTCAACCACGAGGTTTGGCGGTGACGCAGTTTGCTAGACTTTAGTGGGTACAGAACGTGGCTGATCTGCTGATTGCTCTAAAACCAAAAAGTGGAGCCATGTTCTCCAACAAAGCCATGGAAACGTGCGATTTTGCGGTCAGTGGTCTACAAATGTGGATTGATCTGCCTCTGGATGTGCGAGCATTATTTTGAAGTCACAAATTGTACTACAATCCGAGAATGACTTGTATTAGGCCCCTATATGGCAAAAGAAGTAAACACGAACACAAATAGCAAACACAGAAATATCATGGCATGTGAGACAGAGTTTAATAATTATGCCCAAAGTGCATTAACATAGTAAAATCATTTATGTACACATAAAACTGCTGGTACATAAAAGAATGTCAGATATATAACATTAAAAACACACATTTTAGCACTTGCCTAAAATGGCATAGAGTCCGTAGAACGGCAATAATGCAAATAATTATGTTGAGTATGACATCCGCTGAATGTAAAGTTATGTAAAGAGGATGTTGACATAAGGGTACAACTGAATACACACACGACATACTAAATAAACTTCCATGTGATAAACTAACTTGTAATCGTTGAAAACAATTTCTGACACGTGTAAATCTATTTTTCATTGCCATTTTTGGTTCATGTAACACTACAATAATTATACTTAATGTTTTAGTAATAAAAGGAAAAATGTATATGTATACAAGATTGTGCCATGTTGGTTCTGCAGTTGTCTGTCTCCTTGGATAGGAGAAAATGTTCCATCTGAGTATTACTATATACCACTCCTTGTTCACGGTTGTGACATATGCGAGTCCCGCTGCGTTGATTGTGATACCCGTTTTGTTGTTTGACGCCCTTCCACCTTATATAAAAATAAATTATTTCAGCAAAAATCTTTTTAGGTGTTATGCGTTTATAAAGGGCAAACAATTGCATGTATATACGATCGAGAATATTATAAAATGATTAGAAATCGAAATAAGTAACCTCTCAGATTAATTAATTTCAGAGTTGTTATACATAAATATATAATAGGGACATATTGCAATATTACATACATGTATTACAATATTTACCTTTGTATGCTATCGACAAACTATCTTTCGCCACTACAAAGTAATGGACCAACCATCCACTCACCGACCTCTGTTTTCTCTCCTGAAGCAAATAATGTATAATTACCACTATTGATCTTTTATTTTTTTAAGATATCGTACAATATTATTTGTGTTTATTGTGTAGGCCGACAGAACTCCCACATGCTCCTTTTGATTTAATAATATTTGTGTTAGAAATGGGATCTTGTACAGCATGATATGCACATGAACAGGCTCAACTACAAGGTACATGTATTTACGTATGTTTCGAAATGCTTTTTTTGTGAAATGTCTCCAAGATAACTTGACCTACTTCTAGAAAAAAAAGCAATATTATTAGCAGACTTCCCAGACTGTCACATTAGGGAGAACAATGACATCACACGTGATTCACAAGCATAACAACTGTTGATGCGGGTACAGTTTTTATGCTGGTGAATCACCAGTGACGTCATGTAGGCCTAGCCAGATGGTTACCTGTGTCTCCTGCCTTCACTGCGGACACTGGCAGGTTCTTTTTAGTCGTCAGCAGTCCCTCGTCTGATCTCCATTTGTCTACAGTGTTTGTGTCACAGTTACAGGAAGTGGTGATGTTTGTACAGGTGTTGTCTACAGCACATGCGCAGACTGTGCGTCCGTCCCAGTGTTCATCTGACAAGGCTTCTGTGGCTCCTCCCCAGTACGTCATTTCTCTACCAGATCGATCCTCCCAGTATGTCAGGCGACGATATGTACGATCTGGTGGAAAATAACGTTATCGGTAAATATAGTTTCGATAGTTATTAGCAAATTCGTCAACATAATACTTTTACCATCCATTACATAAAGGTAAAGGTAAAGGTGTATAGTCTGATATAAAGTCTGAAGATTTATCAAACGACCCCGGTCACCGGACCTGTTCATTCGTGTGTCATTTCAACTATTCTGCAGTCATTTCGCGCATTTAACTTATCGTAAACATCCCTGTCCTACTAGGTACTCATTTACACCTGAGTCCAGTGAAGCATGTGAGGGTAAGGTGCCTTGCCCAAGGACACACACATCGAAGAAGCGGAGAAACATGATAGGCCCTATTTTGTTCTGAAAATCTGCCCTAAGTGGGGAATGAACCCGCACGACAGACAGCTGCAATTGCAAAGCGCCACTATCTAATCATTACGCTACGTCCCTCTCAAACACAAGCAGGCCCCTACTTTGAAAAAAAATTGTTGCCGAATTTCGATTTTGTTTACAGTGCGTTCCAAAATGTCAATACCCCCTTTTTAAAGGTGATGTAACCACTTATTACCCCAAATTTCAGAAAAAGCTGATCGATATTTCAGTATATTTACTTAGGAATCGAAATTCATATAGGATCTAGTTGAGTATTTTGTTGTTTTAAAAAGCTGTGGCACATACCTTCGGGCGGTGAATTGATCGCGGCGCCCAGACATCGCCATTGTATGAACTGTTCACAGTGTCCAGACGCGTCTGCCAGCGGTCCCAGCTGGTACCGAGGGTGGATCTCCTGTGAAGTGACGTTATCCCTGTACACTATCTGACCAGTGTACTCACCAGGCCCCTCAAAACCATGCACAACATGCAGAAATTCTGCATCGTGGTCTGGAAAAGAAATCAGAGTAAATAGTACGTATTGGTCTCCATATTATGGTGTACCAAAGTATATGTTTGGTGAAGGCACGTACGCAGACACATTTTGTATGAAATTCACTGATGGTCCAAATAAAATTTAGCCTTTGATGCCTTGCCATTATTTGGTATGCGCGCGATCGGGTTAATGATCTTTCTTTTCACATGGGTAGGCCATGGACACGCATCGTTATAAATTTGCTTGCACAATTTGCAAGAATTAGAAGCTGAAAATGGAAAAAAATGATTTATTTACCTACAATTTTTTTCTTTTTTACTTTGTAAAGGTGTCTTGTGTTTTAGAAGGTCATTCTGCTATTTGCTAAAGTGGTAACATATATTTATGTTTGAATCACGATTGCATCGCTGTTTATTTTTAGAGGCAGAGAGTATACTCACGCACTAACGTGACCCCGCGCCCCTGGTCACCGCTAACGTCACACCAGACGTGAAAGGCACTGCGTCTGGTGGAGGGCTTGATCTCCACCCAGTCACTGTTTGCAAGACCCAGTGACACCCACTTGGCACATGTCTTCACTGAAACAAATTTTCAACTGGTTACAGCTACAATTATTATTGATGAGGAGGAACTCAAGAAAGATTGGCACACAGTATTTGTTAAGTGTGTTAAGCGAGACGTCATTGCAAGAAAATACACCTAATTTAATGTCATGTTTGAAAACTCTAGCTCTCAATACTAAAAATAAATCAAGATCACTCATCTTCTAAATTTACTTGTATTGTTTAAAACCTGATAATAAATTATGTTTACATAAATTGTTTAAAACTCTTCACTGTATTCAGAATAAATTGCCTATCTAAGTGATTTTTATGGAAATTTCAACGTACCTGGGGTGCAATCAAAAACGTTACAGTTGCCAAGATTATCTGATTGTCCCTCACACGAAGATGTCAAGTCACCGTATGACGTCATATTGCAGTCTCTGTATCGATGACGTGTACCACCATTACAAGTGGAGCTGCAGTCGCTCCATTCACCCCAAGTAGTCCATTCACCAGGTACTGAAATAAACTCGTTTGGCTATTCTACATGGTTTGGTATTATATTAAAGACGATTTTATTAATGATAACATACCTCATAGTACATATAAACACGAAGAGAATAATTTTAGTTTGACAGAAGATTTTGGTTTTAATAGATTCAAAAACAAAACTGTTCCGCAGCAATTGGCAATTCACGAGCAAAGTTTAAGACTCATATTTCCATTTTTACTCGTCTTTATAATTTACATGTTAAATGTTCGGGAAAACGTATATGAATAAAACGCTTCAAAGAAGCTGACAGCAAAAAGAACCAGCAAATAACAAAGTAATAAAAAATAATAGTTGGTTTCCCGTTTTACATTTGGCACATGATCCAAGTTGGTGCAGTGGGGTTTACCTCTTGGCCTATTAATGTCTAAACTTGAAAAAAAGCCTTCGTATAAAATAACAAAAACAAATGTAAACGTTTTTGTTTTTACGAGCGTGCATGCAGTCACATAATCTTACTGGGACACGGGTTGCTGTTACAGACTTCGTTATATGTGGTGTTTCCTTGACATTCGCTTCCACCATACAAAGGATCGATACAGACACGCATGCGTAACCTTTGACCACCACCACAGGTGACACTGCAGTCTCCCCATATACCCCATTCCTCCCATACTCCATCAACTGTGTAATACAACAGCTCGTTACTGGAAAGCATTAATTACACATTGAAACAGTCAATGGCCCTGAAATAAATAGTATGCGAAATGTCTGCACAAACGACTTTTTTATGGATCAAATAGACCATAAATATTTTAAAGATGACGTTACAAGATATTTCATTAACAAATAACTGTAATGCATTACCTCAAAAAAGTCTCACACAACAAAAACATACTCACTAGTGTGCAAGATATTCATTTTACTTTTCAGATCACACATTGAACATATCAATGTTCTAGATTATTATGTTCTATGTATCATAATCGTATGCTATTCTCTCACAAAATATACTATATTATACAAAAATAACACACCACACACAAAATACACACGTTTTAATATCTAATATTACATTCCCAATCGCGTGTACCTCTGACAATCAGATTAGGTTTGCTCTCATATGGCTCGGTGAATTTTGAAGTGCACCAAATAAGATGAATATTAATGCATCTTACACCACTATACTTAGGCCAACAAACAGTTTGGTGCATTTGAAACCAGTAATTTTCTCTGGTTTGTAATTAGCTAGATAACCATCATTTTCAAAAAGCGCAATGTATCAACATTTATACAACCAATTTTGTTTTGCAAATGTACACAGCTTTCCAAAATATCAATGGCAATTTAGAAAAATAATAATATTGACTAACACTATGTGCTCCAAAGAAAATTGGTGTGCACGGTGGAGTAGCATATTTTTATGCCACCATGTCCTCGTTATTAGAAAGTTTGCTCTGCAACATGGGTAACAATTTCGGATTTTAATTTAAAAAAATTCATTGAAGACATGCAATAAAATCGAAATGAAATGTATTGATTAAACTAGGCTGGAGTGAAGTTGGTGATGTGTGACTATAACTTGTTATAACATAGGGATGGGAGTTACATCGGAATAAGATAATATACACATGCTAAACTTAGTAGTGAGGAGAATGGTGTGTCGGTGCTGTTGACTACGATAAATACAACAGATTAAAGCATTGTGGACATAACAGCCATGTTCATTCATTGGGAATAATGATACCATTCTTCGTTATCATCTATTATCTAGTCCAACAAATGCCTGTCTCGAATGGTGCTGATAACTACAGATCATAAAAACTGATTCAGTTATGCTGCAACACAGATGCTATTGTTGTACAAGATAAATAAACATATTAAAATACAATGATATTCATAGCGAGCCTATGAAATAAGCAAACCCATAAGTATGTCATACATAGAAAGGACAGTATATGAAACTTGACATGTTTAATATTATTTCACAAAATATACTGTAATAATTTGTACTATTGCTATATGTCCATCTAATAAATGTGTTCAATTGAATTTGGTATGAAGACAAAAAGGAATTATCCCTGGTCTTGCGTTTTTTCAATTTGGAACAGGATAAACTATTTTCAATTCATATTATGGCTTCATACTTATATATAAATATCAAAGAGCCTTTTACTTGCTACATTTTTGTGTTTAAGTCAACTAATGAAATGAGAGGTCAGGCAATTTTATCACCATAATTTGGAATTGCTAAATAATTTTATCTTGACTACGTCAACAAACCCTGATATACGGTCAAATTTTGCCATACAAAATATAAAAAGCCCTGGATACATTTATGCTAATATAAATATGTCCCATAATACGCAGATATTTATCGATATATTGCATTATCTTTTTTTCTTTACGCAGTTTAATACATGGGTTTGTTTCAAAATACATAACATTATATAAAGTAATGAATTACTCAAATGCGTATACATATGCGTATCCAATGACCCACCAGGACAGTGACGCTCCCAGCATTCTTTGTTATCATCAAAATTTCCGTTGCATTCTCGCCCTCCATAGATAGGTGCTGCGCATGCCCGTTTTCTTATTTGGGTTCCAGTGGAACAAGACACACTGCAAGCTCCCCATTCTCCCCATTCTTCAAATACACCATCCACTGACAGAAACGCAAACACACAAAATCAAACACATAGAAATTAGATGATATATTTATAGTATCTTTTAAACAATGAGCATGACGTAGAGAGCCACCTGATGAATTCTAGCAGTACTTGATTGGGACTTCCGGCGATCAGTAATTCTTTTTTTCTCACATCGCCTGATCGGACTTAGTCAAAGCCCGGAGATGCCATCCGGGGCACTCCGAGCTGCATCGTGTAGATCCGGGCACGTGTGTGACCGGGCTCTATCGGCAGCTACCGGCGTTTATACATCGTACTGCCTCCGAGGCATCTGTGCAACCTTCTTAGGCCACTGGGGAATCAAATCGCCGTAGGGCCGTCATATATATATACAATTGTCATGTCTAAACCGAACTTTTAATAATTATGTGAGCATAAAGCAATAGCTTATAAAACAAATATACATTATAATACTATATTTAAAATGGAAATTGTGACAATAATATATACCTTGAAACAAGGAAAATAGTTATATTATATTATGCGTTCACACAATTGAACAATTTAAACAGTTAAACAATACAATAATTCAGGTAGCTGTGATTATTTACAGGAAAGTGATTTTGTTCATCTAAGGATGAAAATTGCGTTAGGGATCCCAACTTAAAATGAGTAGAAAACACAAAACAGTTTGAAATACAACAATTTCAAATGGTTTAGAATGGCATACTTTTAATTCATTTACACACGATTTTCAGAAGGTACCAGTAATAAACCCAGTATAACGTTCTTTGTCTGAAAGCGTCTGAATGACTTACGCCACTGTCACATTGTCACACGTGTGGCCCAAAATTGTACGAGTGATGGCGACTTCTGCTATGTCACTATACATTCCACGAAATGGTCATGCATTCTGAAGCATTCTTAAATTTCCAGTTTATATTTTATGCCCTTGTGTAATTTCGTGGGATTTTTTGCGTAATTATTGCCAACATGTTTTCCTTGTTTATTGTGCAAGGAAGTGAAAAAATTATCTTGGCATTTTTTGGCGGCTATTTTGGACCAGAGGCGACTCAAAATCCAAAATTGCCATGCATGTAAAATAAATAATTTTCTAAATTCTGAGCCAATTCAATAGTAGATCAGCATTTGGACCAAAATATAACAAAGTACGTAATGTGTCAAGTTAAAAGTGATTATTAGCAAGAATATCATTATTGCTGATGAAGCTGTGGCATTTTGTATAAATTTGACAGCCTGATATTTTGTGGCCAATGGTCATCTCCTGATTTAAAGATTTGACACCCTCCTTAATGCTATTCGACAATCTATGTGAGTATTTGTCGATCTACTTATTTTGTTCAGATATTACACAACATGTAAATGATTATATGCTGGTCGGAGAAGGGTCGAAGTGGGAAAAAAAATCCTACCCAAACAATTTTGGTATCAAATTATGCAGCGACATCTCAAGAATCACTCCTCCAAAATCCCCATAATTCGGCTTTGAGGACAATTTGTTATGACCCTTTGAAAAAGAAGACTGTTATTTGCTTTTTTAACACAAATCATACAAATATTCTTGGGATATTTACACAGAGCTAGAGATGTTCTAACCTTGTTTTGTTACCTATAGGCTACAATGTTTTTGGTGTTTCTTATAGATTTTTTTGTGTTGAATTTAAATTCGATGAGTGTCAGCTTAAAAAGTTTGGACACTTTTTGTAATTTCAAGGTCAAAGGTCAATTTTAAGGTCAAATGCTAATTTCAAGGTCAAATATGATATTTCAACCAATGAAGCTAGAAACGAGTGTAATACCTCATTTTCATGTGATTTTTACTGGTCATCTTCAAGGTCAAAAGGTCAATTCTCAGAAACTGAACAGCCTTGAAGGCGTGACCTTGTGAGC
Source organism: Flabesymbios commensalis (assembly GCA_964017125.1). NCBI lineage: Eukaryota > Metazoa > Annelida > Polychaeta > Terebellida > Flabelligeridae > Flabesymbios > Flabesymbios commensalis. The sequence goes on from OZ024902.1 coordinate 102,631,293, forward strand.
GAACCAGGTGATAGAAAGGCAGTTTGGTCCTGATTTTTCACTATGTCAAGTACAAAAAGTAGCGACGGTAAAACACATCCCCTGAAGTAACATTATGCTTTATGTCGCTATCAACATTACAGACTAATAGGACAATTATCTCTTTTCATTCATATTATGTTTTTATCACACAGGAGAGATTGCTTGTAGTCTAAAAACGACATTTATTCAACAGGGGAGCACAAGTTTTAGGAGTGCAGTGTGTAGTTGCCATGGTAGCACGTTTGACCTCCTGTGTTCAAAGCCAATCATGTTGCCGTCTTGTTGTGTGTCACACCATGCACACGGGGTCATGAGGTCAACGCGTGATAGGCGCGTGGACATGTACTGTTTAGCACATAAAATCTGCCATGTTGTTCAACTTTGTCTGCAATTTGCGTGCAAATAATATATCTTTTTGTGGTTTTCAGTGTTTCTATTTACGGCTAAATATATAGTAAAATACACGTTGGTTTTGAAATGTTATGTTAGGACTCGAATCTGGCAAAAAAGTGGATTTTCAAGGGGATGTCCCAACTTTCTGCCATTAAATCAGTACCAGGGGACCGACCCATTTAGTCCCCTCTTCATTTGTAAACAAACGAGTACACGCGCTCTCCGACGTGGTGTAGAATGGTCGTAGCAAAAGCCAGACTCTATCAAAAATCGAACGCGTGGTGCATTGCGAATAAAAGTTGCCTATAAAACAGCTTTGTAAGTGCCAAGGTTTATTTTATAGTTTTAATTACTTTAATTTTAATAAGAAAATAGCCCATTTTTGACATTAAAAATTGAAGCACGTGGCTAGTAACCGGAAGTAAGCAGTCTCACGTCACGTGATAAATGAACGGTACCCACCCCCTGAATCAGTACATTGAAGTATAATCCCTTTGACAGCCCAGGCGTTGTTATCACCTAGTAGCTATCCCGCAGTAAATGCTGACCTGTGATGACGTAACACGGTTTCTGAGAATTTCAGGGTCAAATAAGAGAAAATATCATTTTTAACAAATAAAGCTAGGATCATGGGTAATACCTCGTTTTCATGAGATTTTAAATGAGAAAATCAATTTATAACATTATTTTTGTGATTCAAGGTCATCGTCAAGGTCAAATTCAATTCAAGGTCATCAACAAGTATTTTCCAAGGTCAAAAATGTCAAAATATGATATTTAACAAATAACATAGCGAAAAAAGTGTAATACGTCTTTTTTATATAATTTCGACTGAATAGTCTATTTCTGCTACTATTTTGATAATTAAAGGTCATTTTCAAGGTCAAAAGGTCAATTTCAGGGTCAAGCTTGTTTTAGTATATAATGTCGTTTGATTTTAACATGTTTAAGTTAGCATGCATATTTTACCGAACTAACCCTGTTCTCTATAGTCTTGTTCTTGTACATATGTTCACTTTAATGACGCATAAGTCTGCATAGACTTACCGTCGTCAATAAATATCTATCTATCTATAATTTTTAATAAATAAAGCTAGGCCAGGATCATGTGTAATACCTCGTTTTCACGGGATTTTGAAATAAAAAAAATATTTATAATATTTGTTGGTGATTCAAGGTCATTCTCAAGGTCAAATTCAATTCAAGGTCTTCAAAAAGTATATTCCAAGGTCAAAAATGTGAAAATATGATTTTAACAAACAAAAATAGAGAAAAAAGTGTAAAACAGTACTGCCAGTCCAAAGTTGAACACCTCGGGGCACGGTAAGCGGGGTGTGGCAACTAACCCATCGCGGGGCACGACCTGGGGCACTGCTAAAAGTGCCACGGAAAAACACTCCAGTTGTGGTTTAACCTGCTCGAGGGTTAAGCCTCTTAGCTCGGGTCTTGCCCCGCATGTTAACCCAGGGCAATACGAAGCCACAAGCTTTTGCCACGGGTAACTTTAACCCGTGGCAAATTTCATACAATGAATGAATGAATGAATGAATGAATGAATGAATGAATGAATGAATGAATGAATGAATGAATGAATGAATTAAATTAATTAATTAATTAATTAATTAATGAATGAATGAATGAATGAATGAATGAATGAATGAATGAATGAATGAATGAATGAATGAATGAATGAATAAATGAATGAATGAATTAATGTATAACTGAATAAATAATTGCACGAATGAATGAATGAATGAATGAATGAATGAATGAATAAATGAATGAATGAATGAATGAATGAATGAATGAATGAATGAATGAATGAATGAATGCGTGAATGCATGAATGAATGAATGAATGAATGAATGAATGAATGAATGAATGAATGAATGAACGAATCAACGAATGAATGAATGAATGAATGAATGAAGGAATTAATGAATGAATGAATGAATGAATGAATGCATGAATGAATGAATGAATGAATGAATGAATGAATGAATGAATGAATGAATGAATGAATGAATGAATGAATGAATGAATGTATGAATAATTCACCCGAATAATAAAGTATTTTTACAAAAAATAAATAATTGGTGCTGTTATTTTAGGTTGCTTTTAGAGTGACTGGACTATAATAATAACAACATTATAAAATATATATAAAAAATATAAAATATACCGATCACACTGGCAATATATATGACAAGATAGACGCACAACAAATTACGGATCCTATCATGGACAATTATATCCGTTATTCAGAGGCTTCAAAAATGTCATGGTACCAATCAATACACAATAACCATTCTCTATTAAGTAATATTTTAAATAAAATAAGCAAAAGAGTTATGCAGCTTTCACCTGGGGTAATGACCACATCTCGAGTCAAATCCGTCACTGAAAAGCGACCCGTAGCATTGCCCCACAGATTGCCCCGGGTCAAGCAATTCCGGGTCATCATTTTGTTGGTTTGTTTAACCCAGATAAAATGCCACGGGTGATATTTATTTTTAACCCGGGCTTAGCCCAGGTTGTAACACCGGGTAGCCCGGTGTAATCTGTGGGGTACACCCCGGGTCGATGGAGTGTTCAACTTTGGAATAGTAAGTCTTTTTGATATAATTGCGACTGAATAATCTATTTCTGCTACTATTTTGATGATTAAAGATCATTTTGAAGCATAATGTGTCAATTCCAAGGTCACATACGCGAAAATGTGACTTTTAACAAATAAAGCTAGGTGCAAGTGTAATACCACTTTTTCATGTGATTTTGCTGGGAAATCCATTTCCTGTATTATTTTGGTGATTTGAGGTGATACTCTAGTTCAAATGGTCAATTTCAGAGTCAAATAGGGACACGCGTAATACATAGTTTTGGTATAATTTTGACTGGGTGATCTAATTCTAAAGTATGGTTTTACAAATTAATCATCATCAGAGCCAAATGATCAGACGACGAAAAAGCGTTACAGGCAGATGGACAGGCGTTAAAAGGCGAAAGGGAGGTGTTAAAGGACAATGGGTACACGATAAAGGGCCGTGACGAGGCACTAAAAGATGACCCAGAGGTGCTAATTAGGGCGCTGAAGGGCGATTCAAAGGGGATAAAATGGCAATGAGGAGGCGTTAAATGGAAATGAGGAGGTTTCGAAGGGCAATTAGGAGGCGTTAAAAGGCAACGATTAGGGGTTAAGGTATGTTAAAATGCGACCAGAATCGTTAAAATGTGACGGGGAGGAATTGAAGGGTTATAGAACGGCCTTAGAGGGTGATGAGGAAGCGTTAATCAATAATGGAGGTATGTTAGTGTACGACAGGGAGACGATAAAGAGTAGTGCGTAGGCGTTTAAGGGTGAGGAGCAGGCATTAAAGGTAAAGGAGTGTCGCTATAAAGGGCAATGGAGAAGCATTAAATGCCTACGGAGAGACGTCAACGGGCAACAGAAAGGACAATGAGGAGGCGTTAAATAGAAATAAGGAGGTGTTGAAGGGCAATTAGGTGGCGTTAAAAGGCAATGATTAGGCGTTAAGGGGCGAAGAAGATACGGTAAAATGCGACCAGATGCGCTAAAAGATGACGGGGAGGAATTGAAGGGCTATAGAGCGGCGTTAGAGGGTGACGAGGAAGCGTTAATTAACAATGGAGGCATGTTAGTGTGTGACAGGGAGGCGATAAAGAGTAATGCATAGCCATTTAAGGGGGGAGCAGGCGTTAAAGGTGAAGGAGTGTCGCTAAAGGGCAATGGAGAAGCATTAAATGGCTACGGAGAGACGTCAACGGGCGACAGAAAGGCGTTCAATGATGAATAAAAGGTGTTAAAGATCGATGGGGATGCATTAAAGGGTGTTAAATGGTGCCGCATATGCGCTAAATGGCAATGGGTAGGCGTTAAAGGGTGGTAGGAAAGCGTTAAAGAGTGACCAAGGAAAGACGTTAAACGGCTAAGAAAAAGCATTAAAGATCGATAGAAATGCATTAAGGCGCGTTAAGTGGTGCCGCAGATGCGATAACTGGCAATGGAAAGTCGTTAAAGGGCGACCATGAAGCAATAAATGACGATTGAAAAGCAATGAATGGGTGATGAGGAGGAGTTAAAGATTGATGGACAGGCGTTGATGGCGATGAGAAGGCGGCGGTAAGGATGGTGGAAAAGTGTTAAAAGGCGACGAAGAGGCATTAAAGTGCGACAGAAAGGATTTAACTGGTGACGGAGAGGCACTGAAGAGCGGCAGGAAGGTGTTAAAGGGCAAAGGAAAAATGATAAAGGTCGACACAGAAGCATTGAAGGGCAATGGGGGTGGGGGGTGCCGCAGAGGTAATGAATGGGAATGGAAAGGCCTCAATGGTTGATGGGGAAGCGTTAAAATTGATGGAGAGGCGATAAAAGGCAACGGAGATGCGTTAGAGGACAATGGAGGGACGTTCTATGTGAAGAAGAGGCGTTAATGAGCGACGGGAAGGCTTCCAATGGCAAAAAAGAGGTGTTAAACTAAAACGTTCAGGGCAAAGAAGAGGTGGTAAATGGTGATGGAAAATGGAAAGGCCTTCAATTGCAACAATAAGTCGTTAAGCTAAAAGTGCTATAAAGATGCATAAAGGGAGACGAAAATAGTTTAAGTGCGACAGGAATGTGTTCACATAGTCCTTTAATGCCTCTCTATTGCCTTTAACACATTTCCATTGTCATTAATTCGAACAGTTTTTCGTCGCCCTTTAAAGCCTCTCCACCACCTTATAAAGAACCCCGTCAATTAATCAATACAACTTCTATATCACCTGAATCCTCAGCGAAGAGAGCGAAGAGGCGCACAGATCCTTAGCATGATTGTGTCGTAACCCAGGTCAAATAAGGTTTGTCAACTGGAACTAGGGTAGCCTAGTGGGAAAGCCAGGTCAAATATGCAAGATTTATGTAATTTCCGGAATGTTAAAATTGTTTGGGCATTATGTATTGGCACAGGTAAAGCATTCCACAAGGCTGGGCTGGCTATGAATAAAGCTCTAGACACGGTCTTAGTTTTTAGGGGAACAAAAATGTATTTGAATTTGTAAAGGATAGATATTTTGAGCATTTCGGCCGTAACAAGTAAGTCGGGGAGTTGATTTTCTAATATGGTTTGGAAAGTTATTGTGCATATTTTGAAATGAATGCAACATTTGACAGGAAGCCGGTGTAATTGATTTAATATAGGAACAAAATGACTGGTTTGGTTACCACCTAGCAAAGACAGTGCCACTGCAATTTGTTCGGCAAGAGCTCATCATGACAGATTTTTTTCTAATTCGACACAGGTCGCCGATGTGATAGAAGCATAACATAAATACTAGTATTTGTGATATGTATTTTTTCGGAAATTTAGGCCACTGTCTGCTTGATGCAGTTGAATTTGCGCCTTCACATAGAATTAAGTTTGATAAATTATTTTTAAAAATTTAACAAGTGTCAATGCATGGTTTGCATTATTTCAAAATAAGACACGCACTGTATGGTTTGTTTTAAAACATGTGTTCTTTTCTGCATGACTTGTCAGTTTCATATTGTGCACTGCACTGCACAACATGTATTAAGTTGTTATACATGGTATAAGGGAGACTACTTGAGGGGTGTGTTGATAACAAACATATCAACACACACCATGTAGTGCCGGACATTTAGCTCAAATGAATAATATGTTCTGGAATGAGAAGAAACATTTCTAGCTCAATAAAGTAGATTCTGATTTTACCCCGTTGATGACAAGATTGAGTGGATTCTGCACTCTTGCCGAGACCAGATTAATTTATGATATCATATTTAACTCATGTAATCAATACTGAGCATATCCGGGACTGGTTCTGGGGGAACAGTAGAGAACTCACTGGTCCTTAATGCGCTAAAACAAAATAGCCGCCGCATTAATTTACTTTGCAATCCTTCATATATAGTGAAATAAATTTCCAGCCTCAAGTAGGCCTAAAGCTTTTATCTCTACAGCCCAGATATCAAATGGACACTTCCGCAAACTAATGTGTGTAATTTTCCAAGCAGGGTCTGAATCTGATAATATACATGAGATTTAACCGAATGGTTCTCGTTCATAACCATCTTAGAATACAAGATGGCAGACAAAATAGACTCCCAACACCTGTTCTCTAGAATTGAAATGTTAGTAATATATGGAATTGGCCATCTGTGCGCATATTGGTGGACTAGGGCTTCATGAGATGCATTGGAGAAGCATGAGATGAAATGAACGGTGTTTTAGGCCACCTTTGTGCACAGGTCTGAGGATGTTGAGATGAATGAGGTGACACTGCCCTCCAGACACAGAATTCGAAATTCTGCCCTGGCGGTCTGAGGTAGAGCACGCTACCTCTCGGTCATTGAGGCTCCCCACAATATTGAATCTTTATGAGTGAGCGGGGAAGAAATATTTTGTTTTTTTGAAACTTAAATGCCAGAGCGAGGTTCGAGCACGCGATCTCCGACTTTCCAAGCAGGAAGCTTTAACCACTGCACCAGGGCCCCCCGCTTGAAATAGGCTTTCTAGACATTAGTCAGAACAAAGCAGTCACATTGTTATTTGGTCGATTTTTACTATTTCAGACAGGGTACGTGATATAGGCCTAAGGGTAAAACTCCTCCAATCCTTATATATTAGCCTACCCTTCTAACCTATTGATGGGATTTGGTATAGGTTCGTGTTGAGGTCTAGGATTGTTTCAAGCCATAATAGACAACTCAAATGAACAAAATTGTAGTGAAAGCAACCAAAAAAAAGCAATTTTCATCAGTTTTGAGCTGATTCGACCTTGCTTTGACCTTCAGCTGACCTTGCCATGACCTTGGAATAACTCCCTTATGAAGCCTAGCCTCAAACCTTGTCACCATGTGTATTTGGAATAAGCTTCGTCAGACTCAATAATTGTATTAAAATATTTGGCCAATAAATAACATCAGTGTGCTATATGATTGTGTTATATTTCTGCCATATCAGACAGGGGTGACAGAAGGATGATATGATGGGGTAGTCTTTAACGCTTCCAATCCTTTCATTACACTTGTGACCTTTTGGGGCGTTTCTTAGTATAAATCTGCGCCGGGATCTATGTGGCCTTCAACATTAACCCTGATAGACTTCTCAAGTGAACAGCATTGTACCAAAAACAACAAAAAGCAAGATATTTTCACTCCTTTTGAGCTGCTTTGACCTTGTTGTGACCTTGAGATGACCTTGTCATGACCTTGGGGTAATACCCCTGTAAATTCCAACCCATTTCACCATGTGTAGGGGGTTTGTGGTTCTTCAGATGTAATTAATATGATTAACTGGCCATTAGTCAAGACATTCATAACATCAGTGTGTTGTTCGATCCACTTGTGCCATATCAGACAGAGGTGATACAAGGGTGATTTTATGGGGGATATAGCTCCCTCCAACCAATATATTGCCCCTGTACCTTCTTGGCGTGTTTTGGTAGGTCCTATATGGGTCCGTGTTGGGGTCTACGTGTGTTTTAAATCATCACAGACATCTCAAATGAACACAATTTTAGCAGAAACAATAAAAAATATATATGTGCAGCTGCTTTGAGCTGATTTGACCTTGCTGTGACCTTGAAATGACCTCACCATGACCTTGGGGGGTCATGCATCTATGAAGTCCCACCTCAACACTTAAGTTGGTACGTGATAAGGTTTTCAAAAATTCCCGGGGACAGTGGGGAGAATTTTGACTTTCAGTGCATGGTCTTTAGAATGAGATATGTAGGCCTAATCATTCTTCCTTCCATAATTATTATGTGTCCCAAAATGGCTTGAAACGTGTAGATAGTCCTCAACTTTAAAGGCTTATAAAATATTTTCCCCAAAGGGGATTTATGGGGATTTTTTATATATGATTCTACGCATATCAATGTGTGCAGTCACATAAAAAACTATTACATTATAATTTTTTCCCAGTTCGGCCATTGTTTTGGGTTCTCCGACCAGACTATTAACCCTTTAGGCCAGCCTTAAAATAAACTGGTTTCGCATTTCGAAGCACTTGAAATTATCAGCAGAGAGAGAAAGAATGTTTTAAACCCTATTTAGTTAATTATTACACTTTAAATTACAACCCAGAAAAAGCTTGAAAATGATATAGGTTGTAACATTTTTTCCAATTAAAGAACTTTGAGCAGCTTGGCATGCATATCTGGCATATACGTTGCGAAAATGCATTATATTATAAGTGTACGTAGCTATATCATGTTAGGTTGCCTATCAATTAAGAGAAAAAAGATCGTGGGGCACCTTGCTGCTAAAAATACATTATTTCACTATTCTTTGTTTTATAATCAATTTTAGTACTCGACCTTTCATCACTCAACACTTTTGCTGATTAACATACCAGTTTAAGGTCACGATAACGCAAGAATATGTGAACATCAAACGTCGTATTACACAGCGAACAATGGGAAAGTTTTTGTTCGAAGTTATGCCATAACTCTTATATATTTAATGTTAATAATAATGTTCATTAATTTTTAAAGTAATTTGAGATGGTTCATGCAAATCAGTAAGAAAGAACGTCCTTCTAATAGAAGACGATGTCTATCTACATCCACCTCAGGCATCATATCTGAGTTGGTGGTATGGGGACAGGCCAGCCAAGCTTCTCAACAGATGAGCGGATTCTTAAAAAGAGGCCCAGGGGCCTTGACGTTTGTCAACAGCATTGCAAAAAATCAGCTATAAATGTGTCAGGGAATGTATATCTATACTCTAAGATGCCTTATCATGAAAAGATGTATATCCTTTATATCGATCATTGGCATTTATATTATTATGTTCGGTTCCAATAATACATTTTGCTGATTTTACACACGTTCTGAAGCACTGCACCTAATGAAATTTGCTTGACAAAGAATTATTTCACAGGACTACAATGTTAATATTACAAAAGTGCAATTATTACTTCTTCTGGGACTTTTATAATGCCCCAGTTAGCCAGGAATTTTCACGAAATTTTTAATTTTCAATTTTAATTCTTCTGTCTAAAATAGGCCTAACAAAGTTGTAAATTATCAGCTTTTAATGTTTCTTACTCAGCCATAAAATATACAGTAGCCCTAATCCATCATTATCACATGTGGACGTAATGCACTTCCACTGCACCCTCTTACGTAAAGCCAATTATGGAAATCACAATACACACAGTAGACCTAAGGATAAAGATCCATGAAGGCTTTCTCAACTCACACGATCTTTGCTGAAATGTTGCTGTAATGTTGTCAGGCCAACGTTGAGTCAGGTGTTAGTTGGCTGTATCAAATGCTATGAAATGAAATAAATGGGGTTCTACACCACATTTGCACACATATAGGCTAAACTGGGTAAGGAGAACCTGAGGATGGTGAGATGAATGAGGTGTCACTGCCCTCCAGACACAGGATTCGAAATTGAGCCCTGTTGGTCTACGGCCGAGCACACTAACTCTCGGTCACGGAGGCTGCCCACAATATTCAATATTTACAATTGAACAGGGAGGAAACATTTTGTTTCTTTGAAACTTGAATGCCAGAGCAGGAAACGAGTCCGCGATCTCTGACTTTCCTAGCAGGCACCAGGACGCCCCCCCCCCCGCCCTTCAGTATTGTTATTGCATATATACAAACACATTACCTGTGGATTTAATATTGGTTCACCGTCAGGGGCGCTGCCCAACATTTTTCATATTTTATTCCACACAACATATTAAATGTGCATAATATATATTGGTCATGTCATTGCTATCCCTCACCTGTTATAATTGACAGGTATGTTTTTACTCTGGTTCTGCCATAATAGTGTTCCCTGTTCCACTTTGATTTTCATTTATTGCAAAAATGAAAAATATATATTTTAAAGTTTTATAATCCACATGCACGGCTGGTCCTTGTCTTCTTTATTGACGGTTGGCCAGTAATTGGTAGAAAACAATCAACGAATGGGAAAGTGTGAATTCAACTATGATGCTGTGTCATTAAAAAAAACACTATTGGCCCAATTGCTTTATAGACACTTTATAGCCCTACATATTATTACTTCGAGGCATGTTTTTAATATACATATCCACTTCTAAAGTATGCATACTTTTAGGTGCATCCCAGCAAATACGATACGACGAACAGTGGATCATCATTCAAAGGTTTCGAATTTCAGAAGTTTAGCCAGATCAAATATAGAGTTAGCTCTATGGCAAGACACGTGTGATTGTACTCCAGCGGTATTGCCTCATTGTAGTAGTCAACGCGATGCGTACAAAGCATAATCTCATAATATATTACACTGGCTATATACGCTATACTTTCCACAGAAGCTACATCGACCTAATGTTAGTTTAATGTTGGGCCAGCAGAGCAGACAGTGGACTAGCATTAAACCAGGGATAACTGGATATTTAGTTTATTGTTGTGCCGCCCTCTACATCGTTTACCCAGCATTAAAGGAACATCATTCATTAATAATATTACTATTTGTAAATTCAATTCAAAATAAAGTTATGGCTTTGGTACCACACATTTTAGTAACTTCTAATTAGATCCCTATTAGCGTGATATTTAGGCCTTTATTACAATGTGATGTTGAATATCATCAGCTTCCATCGATAGGGTCCATAATACAAGAACATTAGGCCTACTATTTGTGTTTTTAGCATAGACTTAGGTTAAAATCTACGTTCAGTTTAACTTGAATATAGCCCAAACATAGGGACGCAGACGGTTAATATACGGCAATCTAAATAGTTAAAATTATATGTTTGAGATTGGTACTATTGGATATTCAGTGCCCGATTTATAAATTGGAAAAAGGGGGCCAAGGGGCCCATGATATTTTTCGGAGGGGGGGGGGCATTGGCCTTAGACGATGGGGCATGTGACCCATTATTATTTCAAAAGGGGGGCATTTTCCCAACAACAAATAAAACACTTAAGGGTCATTCATATCACCTCATATTCCATATTAAACGTTCATCAGGTGTTCATGCCGATAGAAATATCAAAGATTCATATTGGCGGTTATGCTTTTATTAAAACCGGAAGAAGAAAAAATGGTTTAACATTCAGCGTTTGCAAGTAGGCCCAATTGACTTCACGTCACCACACACTCACATGAGTTAATATCACTTGTGTATTCAATTGCGTCAACAATATCGAGTGTTATTGGAGTCGATCACATAGCTTTCAAGAGTACTACTCATTGTCTTCCTTGGGTGCTGTCGGATCTCTTCTTGGAGCAGTGTCAACAACTTCCTCTGTTGTTGCCGCTAGGCCTACACCTATTTACCTTAAACCGCTAAGCGCGACTGTAGTCGATTTAATCCGTTTTATTAGCCATTTAAACATCAAGATTTGTAAATTGCTTAGTCCTAAATTACAAAATAATCAAATACGAGTTGTTTTCTCTCACTTAAAGTTGTGGGTCAAGGTAGTGAGACACAACTCCAAGTGTGTGAAAATTTAAATTATTTAATTCAGCGGTTTAAGGGTTAATATATTATTATTATTAGTCACAATGAACAAATTTTCTACAATATTTGTTGTAAAAAATAAATTTGTAGGCCTATTATTATTCGTTATATATTGTTCTTTTTTTTCAGAATTTTTTTTGCTTTTGATTTTAATGGCACATATAGTCTAAGTCTATATAGACATCTACACCACGTTCAAGGTAGAGATTTCCCTTTGAAAATACATTGATAAATGCGGATACAACAGGTGTGGCGAAGTTGTGGCGAGGTTACTTAGCCTCATGTGGCGAGGTTACCAAAGCTGTGGCGAGGTTACTCAGCCTTCTGTGGCGAGGTTACCAAATCTGTGGCGAGATTACCTGTGGCGAGGTTACCTTGTGGCGAGGTGACAGTCAGGTTACAGGTGACAGTCCAATATTTCGTTGGAGTCAGCAACATTTCAACTACATTTTGGTTTCAGTAGCTCGTTTTCTGCCATACTTCATTTAAATTGTATTGGTAAGCATATAGGCCTATGTTTTGGATCATGGGATGCCGAACCTTGACTCTGTTCTAACAACGCTGAATACTAATACTGAAACTAATACAGCGATACACAGCTCACAATTTGACAGTGTGCGCCGTAATGGGCATTTATTGGCGGCACTACCATGTCAAAAATAAGAAATACGGGAATTTCGTCTCTATATCTAGCCTAACTGGTAAATGCACAGCACAAAAATTAAAAAAAACTTTTGCAGTTCTATTCTATGGACATGTTTACATTATATGGTCATATTAATAAGCCAAAATAGAATCACTGATTTTTGTATGATTTTAGCCTGAGCCAGTCCCTTTAATTCAGCAGGCAGGGCCTTATCTTCAAAAATCCTATGGCCCACTAAAATTAACTTGTTGCGTCAAAAACAAAGATATTGCTCAAAGTGTGGAGCAGCGATAGAATGATGTTGAGCCAGTTTTATTTTTTGTGGGAATCCCACAATTAGGCCTACTCTTTATAAGTCAGGCACTGGGTATTCTTTACATCAGGCGCCAGAAACACCAGATAACACGATACATTGGCCCAATGCTGATGTAATGCTGGGCCACTGTCTGCGACGCTTGGCCAATATTATTCCAATCAAAACCCTTTACGGTCTAATCACTATATTTAATCATGAACATATATTTCATCTGAACACTTCTTAAAGACGAAAGTAGGCCTACCTAACCTAGGGACCCCAAACGTTATATTGGACATATTCACAAGGACTGGTCTACAGAAATGTCAACTGTTTCTCACACACAGCACCCCTATTTCCCCTAAATAGGACACAAACTCAGGCAAAATAAACTTAAAAAATAAAAATGTATAGTTCACCATACTTTGTCCCCTTTTCATGTCAGATGGTCGTAATGAAAGGGTTAACTTACCACATGATCGGGCATTGCAATAAATTACATTATTCGGTCATTTTTCACACCAGAAGTGGATAAATTATATCAATGTACAATGTCTTTTACTGCCAAGTCCAATAATCTAATTTTAATAATACAAAATTTGCAATGTTTGGAGATAAATATCTTAGCCAAGACCTAATTGTTATATTGCGTAACTAAACATGTAACTAAACACGGTTGTGTCAAGTGAGGCAGAGAGGGGTGAGAGAAGGTGGCTAGCCCTCCACCGACAGACTGCTGGCATTCATGAACACCTATCCAGCTATTACGAGGCATTGACCCGATGTTGTTTTAATGTTGTGCCGACGTCGAAGACGGTGGGCCAGCATTAGAACAACATTGGGTCAATGCCTCGTGTCTGCTGGGTTGCGGTCACAGCTGATCAGCAAACTCGAGTCATTGACACAATGTTAGCCTGATGGTAGCCCACCGTTTACAACACTGGGCCGTCATTAGCCCAGCATTGGCATACCAGTATATAGGCCTTAACAAGATAAATGTTCACCCAATGCTAGCTTACTGCTGGCCCATCGTCTACGACCATGGCTCAGCTGTAAAACAGCATTGGCTTAAGGTCTCATTTTTGCAGGGAACACCGACAACACAATACCCTATCACAATGTTGGTTTAATGTTGGAAGAGTGTCATAGATGATGGCACAACATTTAACCAACATTGGGTCAGTGCAAGCCTAAAGGAGGCAGTGACATCAGCGGAAAGGAAGTATATACTTGATTTACAAGTGAACAAATACGGCCTTTTGGCAGCGCTATGGCAGGAAGAGACGGGACGCCAGTTAAAAAGCAGTAAATGCCTAGTATACCAGGGAGCACATATTGCCTTCTGACATTGCACAGACAGAGAAGATAGTAACGGAAGTTAACGACAGACCTTTGTGTGGAAAACCAGCTTAAAAGTTTGTGGAGTCGACAAACTAAAAATGAAAATTGTCGGACGCAAATTGACGATAACATGTTTGTTATCAGTAGGCCTGTTCATAATTTTGAAAATGCTAATTTTGCATCAGATAGAAACTGCTCAGTACGATATCAGTAGTGCAAAACCGGGTATGTGGAAGTTACATGTTGTGTAATATCTGAACAAAATACGTAGATCAACAAATATGCTACTCACATAGATGGTGCTACTTGTCGAATAGCATTAAGGAGGGTGTCGGAGTTGAAAATTACATGAATTTATTACTAATTCAAAAAAGCTGCTATGTTTTGTATGCAATGTCCTGCGTGAATGGCAGATTGTATTTTGTACAAATAATTACTATCCGTCATTATTCTTGTTATCAGGTTACAATTTATCTGGTTGGAACATATTAATAGTTATTTCTAGCTAATGTTCATAGCACCTTCATGAGACTATGTTTGCTTTTACAAAACTATAGCATTTACACATTATTTTAATTACTACATGCAATTGCATTTTAGATTCCTAGCTTTCCTTGTCTTTTTTGCTAGTTCTGCATATAAGTTGTATAGGGCTTTCTATACATAGCAGCTATTCATCTCTGGTTTTGGTCTCTGCATTATCGTTCAATTTTGTTTTACGTAGTTATCTTGTATCAAGTATTTTTATCAGTAATTCAATATAAAAGTAGCCAGGTAACAGTATCCACTTACAGAGATTGTGCTACTTGTTTAAGCATGTTTTTAATATTTATTCGAAGAGGTTTTATTTTTAGCTACATTCACTGGCATTAGTGTAAGAACGAATCATTAAAATGTTTACATCCATATGATTCTGGATCCTAGAATCTTAATCAATTATTTATTTTTCATAATAACCTCACAAAGTAAAGAAATCAGTGGATACGTATTTTTTTTGTTACATTGGACAACTTCTTGATGACGATGTCCTTGAAATCCTAATATTTATATGATTGCTGTACCTAAAGAGTTAATTATCTTTTTGTATCAAGCTGTTGTAACAGGTTACTGTGTCGTGACCAGATACGGTCAGAGGTGTGATTCGTGCTGAAGCGGCCAGCGCCTCGCGTGTTATCACAAGATGGCACGTGGAGCATTGCTTCTCACAAACGAATTGGCTTATATTGTGAACAAGAAGTGGGATGAACTTCACAGTTGATTCAAATTTTGGAGAAAGTGAAATGTTCTTGTATATATTGTAAAGCTGCAGCCTGTCCTCTGTATAATGTACTGTGTACCAAAGCTTCATGACTTCTTCTCTGCCAAAACATGCCAAGAGTCACCATGACTTCTAGCAATCATCACATTAGGTAATTCTTAGAATGGTCAGCCTACATTGGAAAACTATTATAAATTATTTTAATCATTTTACTTGTTTAAGCAGGCTGAGTATTTCCTGATCTCTTGGTAACAAATGTTAAGCTGTCATATTTGTACAAAATGCCACAACTTCATCAGCCCTATTAGTATTTTGTATGAAGGATACATCAATAACTGCATAAATAGCTTTATCAGTAATATTCATGTGAAAATGAGGTATTACACCAGACTATCCTTCGATAGTTATAATGTCCCACTATGTCCTTTAGTAGCAATTTTGGATTCTGGGCCACCAGTGGTCCAAAATGGCCGACAAAAAATGCCAAGATAATTCATTAAACTCACCTAATTTTTGCAACAGTACCCATCTGCTAGAAATTATATGTAAACAGATTTAACTGTACATTTCGTCCCCTTGCATATGAAAGGATGTATCTGTCACTTTACAAAGTGGCAGATACACCCTTTCATATCCAAGGGGCCGATTTGAATATGACTTGTAAGCACCTGGACAATGGCGTTCCCGGCATGTTGTGTTATCCAGCGTTGACCCTGAACACTCAGTACCACCATATTTGGGTGACTCACATCTGCGAGTGCGTGTCTTTGTCCCATTGGCACAGGTTACGCTGCATTCTGACCATGTTCCCCAGTCATGCCAGAAACCATCAACTGTGTAACAACTTACATGTAACCAACTATTCATGTTATTATAATTAATAATCATAAACTAATAATGTGAATTTATGTGAATTTGTGAATATTGTTCTACGTCGCTTTCAGTACAATCATGGCAATATTGTGACAGAAGGAAGCCCGAAGCTGGGACGATGCCCTACACTTATCGAATGATTTCAAGGGTTCATTATAGTGCACAGTACTATTATTATTATTATTATTATTATTATACTGCATTTTTTCTACATTTAATCTTGCTGATTATTTAGAGGCGCAGTACAAAAAAGAGCGGTTTATTTAAAATGTATATAAATAAAAAAGTAAAATGGACATTTTTGTGTGAAGAATAAAAGATGTGTGTGAGTGTGGGATTGAATGTTTTTTTTAAAGTACTGACTATAGACAGCACTGCACAGTCCATGCCTTTGAACAGTTTGGAGCACTGTAAATGCACAACCCCGATGACAAATGTCTGATCCGGCCGGGATTCGAACCCAGTACCTCTGAGTTTCGAGGCACAACCGGACCGAATGAGCCACTAGGGCCTATTATTTCATAACCGTCTGACGAAACAAGTTATTTATTTATTAATACAGCATGATCGTATGTGAATATTTCTTCAAGGTTATTTTATTTTTGAGTAATCTGTTCATTAAATTATATTTCCCAAATAAAATAATATGCCCATCAAATCCAAACATTTGGGGTCACTCTTGCTAATATTAATAATATTGTCACAACAATAAATGTAAAGTAAGAAGTAAATACATTTTGATGCGATGCAAATCTTATTCCATTGTCCCATTTTAGTACCACACACACGCACGCACGCACGCACGCACGCACGCACGCACGCACGCACGCACGCACGCACGCACGCACGCACGCACGCACGCACGCACGCACGCACGCACGCACGCACGCACGCACGCACGCACGCACGCACACACACACACACACACACACACACACAAATGCAAGCGAGTGTGATGATATTAAATTATGAGAGAAATGCACAAAAAAAATGGTCTGCATAAGAAATGTTGGTTGAAAATCCGGGAAATAGTCATCAAGAAGAACAGGTAAAATAACTTCAGTTGGACATATGAGTATGAGATAATGAGAGTAACAGTAAAAAGTAAATGAGTAAAAAAAAAGATTCACACCACACAATGCAGACGTAATCATGGTAAACCTGATTCCAGTGACACTTAATGTGCTAGAGTAGCGGATTAAGATCATAGAGTCAATATTATGTAGATTACAGTAGGGGTAAACAATATTTTTGAAGACTAAACATGAGAGCAAGAATAAAAAGTAAGAGTAAAAAAAATATTCACACCACACGATGAAGATATAAACATGGTAAACCTACCTCCAATAAGTCAGGTGTATCTATCAAGCTATATTGGTAAAATGTCTATTTTTACAAGATGAAATGATGAAAATAGTGTTCGAAATAAAATCATTTAATTTAATTTTTAATGACAGGTATAATAGTGTACGTTACATTTCTTGAGGGACGACAGCAACTGCTTCTATAATAAATGGGGTTTTTTATGGTATCTGTATGCACACAAATACTTGTATGTGTTGATAATAATATTAAATTATTATCCAAACTTCGATAAAAAGCAATACTATTAGCCATATGTTGCCTACTATTAATACATCTGGGCCTTAGTAGTTTGAGGTTGATAAAAATGCACTATCCCACATGTCCAATCAGACTGATAATTTGGTATATTTACAATACGCATGATAATACTGATTATATATTTTATATACGTCTCCTGTAACCTGTATCAGTACGGGCCACCCACCCTGATCAGGGTGTTAATCGCTGAATGCTACAGCAAATAGTTGTCGTCCCACATAAGGCAGCTACAGTGCAGGCAAGGTGAATCCGTTCACTTTCACATGTAGTGGACACCCACTACACTGTCCACGCCACTTTGCCCCTAACTGAGTGTGGGCAGGTTGGGTCCTGGGCCATTACGAAGAGGTGTGAAGTGTTCAGATATAAGATAAACAGCCATCAGCTGGGCGTTATAATTAGCACTTGTATTCTTAGCGACTGTTATGCGAATCAGCTAAATTGAAATTGAGATATTTTACAATAATTGTTTTTATTGTAAGTTGTAAAAAACATGCTGTTATTACAATGTACTAATTATCACATGTAAGTCTATTTTGATCCAAGTAGAACAAGCACAGATAAGCGCATATAAACAATGTTTATCGGTTGATAACATGATTTCCATATCCAGTGTTCTATCAGTGTCACATAACATGATTTTACTTCGGTATGTAATATTGTATCTTTATCAGTTTCATCTCTTCCTAGGAGTTTCTTGTATATACATGTACATAATTTAGCTGTTTAATTTGTTGTATATATTTTTAAACATATTTTTACTGATTATTGTAATGACGCATAAGTCTACATATACTTCCAGTCACTGATAAATATCTATCTATCAATCTATCATAGTTATTTCAATGTTTATTGCTATGATTTTAATATACAATTACATTCTAATATACAATTATAAGAGTTTTACATATTGATCGCCTGGATGCTGGACGGCGAAGTCGCTCATTCATTGCACATATGCATTTTGTTGTCCATGTGCGCTGATCAGCAACTTCGTGGAATAAGCTCCACGCCTCGGTCCACGCCAAGTTTTCCGCACCTAACGTGGGTTGAAGTGAATGGAGATTCACCTTGTCTGCACCTTATATGGGCTGACATGTCAATTTTGAAAGTTTTTTCTATAAAATTTACTCAGTTTAGACTTTTCATGTCTTTTTTCAGATTAAAACATAATTATCATGAACAGTATATAGGCTACAAAACTTTAACTGTCAAAATTGAAATGTCTGTTATATAGCTGTTTTAATGTGTGTGTGCAATTAGTTTCAATTCAAATTTAAATTATTATATATTATTTTCGCACAAGCAAGTGCGACCACCGTTTCCAAGTGTAGTATGTGGTGGACAAACATCAGTCATCGTTATCATGAAGGTTATGTAAGCATTTAAAATAAGCATTTAAATTTAAAATAAATTTAAAATAACATGTATTTTATATTTGAAAATATACCTGGACATTCTTGCATCCAGCAGGCCTTCCCTTCATTTCTAGCGCCTTCACATTCGTTCCCATCGTGTTGTGGTGAGACACAATTACGCTGCCGACTGCGCATGCCCCAATCGCATGTGACACTGCAGGACCCCCACTGCTCCCACTCCTGCCAATGGCCGTCCACTTGTACATGTACAGATAGAGAAGCGTCATAACAACTACATCATAACAACTACCCTAAAACATTTAGAAGTTAATATGTACACGTAGTGACTAACATCCAACAGTATCATCAACATGCAGTTTGATGTATCACAATGGTTCCTTGATATTCTTGTTATCAATTTTTATTGATTGATTGATTGATTGATTGACTAATTGATTGATTGATTGATTGGTTGATTGATTGATTGATTGATTGATTGATTGATTGATTGATTGATTGATTGATTGATTGATTGATTGATTGATTGATTGATTGATTGATTGATTGATTGATTGATTGATTGATTGATTGATTGATTGATTGATTGATTGATTGATTGATTGATTGATTACAGTAAAACAGAACAGTACATGACATGATAAGTATAATTAGGGCCACCATACTGGTCACCAGGGTTAAAAGCACTATAAAAAGTCTGGTGACTCTTATTTTCAGAGTGGTCCCTAACATGTAGACCAAATGGCGAGTGCAAAAGTTTTACTGAAAATAAATCAAATTACATATATATACTTGTAAACAGTTTTTTTAAAATAAATTATTAAATGTACAATTTCCTATTGCTATAATACAATCATTATGATGTAGTGACTAGACTGGACTGGTAAATAAATTAGGGTTATTGCAATTATATTTTATCTGAGACAAACTACTAGTATAGATAGTAGTCTTCAAGATGACGTCTTACAGCTTTTTTATGATAATCTGTTTATTATCAAGCACATTGATAGGTAGGGAGGCCTACGATACGTGATTATTGCAAACCATTACATTACATTACAAGTGTTTGTTACGAATTCTGCTATATTGTGAAAATGACCTTGCGCAACAAAAATAAATTTAACTTCAGTTATCCTTGCAATCATACACAAAAAGTGTAGTGATGTTTTATTTTTTTCCACTTTGCCTCAATATCAAGACGGTATAAGCTACTTTTTACATACTATTTAAAATACAACAACATGTCCAATCACGTTTCCACGCAAATTGACATTATAGCGGCTGAACCTTGTGTCGTGTTATTGAATTTACACTATTGATATTTTTTTTACTCTGAAGACCCAGTCACACATACCATCATGCACTAAAAAATTAACATTTTTTATCACTGGGTTGTGATTCGCTGGGCGTGCATCAGAATTTGTTAATGAAATGACGAAAACGCCAGATGAACGTAATTTATTTATTGTGTGCGTCAACCTCTGCGCACATGTTGAAAAATGTGAGCGTTTGTCCACGCGTGAATATAGATGCCAGAAAAATGTCAGACCAGCGCCAGTCTAACAATGGCGCCGCACAGAAATTGATATCGTGCCATGGGACTTAAAGAACTACATGCATAAAGTTGTCATTCGCTTACTGTACTTAGTCCGTGGGCCCACCGTAGACCCCCTCCCCCAGAGGGATTTTCGTAGACATCGATTTTCTACTACTTTGCTATGTTCTACAAGCATTCCTGGGTGTTTACATGTTTTAGTCCTCCCCTTAATTACCAACAACAATTTTTCAGATCAATTTTCAACCACCCTTTCCTCTCCATAAGAGGTAAATATAAGTAAAATGGGGGGTGATAACCATAGCTTATGAACTATGGGGTCTAAAGTTACGAAAATTGTTTTTAAAACATATGTTTCAGCTCCTGAGGAATCCACTACAATTACTTATATCAATTTTAATTTTTTTCTATCCCGAAAAAGGCAAATAATGGAAAATTATGAGAATAACCATGAATTTGACGGAGATTCATGAAATTGGTATTTATATATTTGTCCTAGCATCAAACAAAAAACTGTAGGCCTAATTGGAAGAAAAACCAACCATCACCATTTAATCTCAAAAAACGAAATTGTATATGATGTTGTATTCATTTTTAACAACCTTTGCATTCCCAAAAAGTATTTTCTCGTATAATGTAGATCGTTAATCACACAATAACACAGTTAATTCGAGTTTATTTCAAAGAGCTTAAACTATTAAATTTTAAACTATTAAACTTTTAAAAACGGTTTCATTATTCTCGGATGCTAAAATATATAATCTAGATACCGATTTTATGAATCCAAGTAAGTCAAATATCGCTCACATCTTACCCTTATTTACCACTTTTCGGGATGAAAGTGTGATTTTACAGCATCACATCCTTTTGTTGCTGGTTGTCGCATAAGTTTAAAATGCTTCTACATTTTCTCCCATGGTAAAACATATCCAGGTAGGCCCTAACAGCTTTATAAATCTAGGTGAAATAGCTCACAATTTGTGGTTATTACGCTATATTTTTGCTTTGGGGATGAAAAGGTGGTAAAATATTAATACAAATGATAATATTAAACACCCCGGGTATGTCTGGATACAAATTTTATGAATCTAGCTCAAATAACTCATTAAGTTATGGTTATCACCCCAATTTTACTTCTACTTACCACTTTTTGGAGGAAAGGGTGGTTAAAAATTGATATAAAAAGTTGTTGCTGGCGATTAAAGGGATGTCGCCGAATTTAAACAAGTGTTTTTGCTTTTTTCGCCTATGCTAGATACAAATTTTATGAATCTAGGTCAAATAGCTCATAAGCTATGGATATTATCCCTATTTTTCCTATTTACCACTTTTGGGGATGAAAGGGTGGCGAAAAATTAATATAAATAATTTTAATGTATTCCGCAGGTGCTAAAACATATATTTAGATACAATTTTTTTTGAATTTAGGTTGAATACTTTTAAATGTTAATACCCATTGTTTACCACTATTTACCCCTTAATACCCCAATTTCGGGTACTAATACCAGGCGGATTTTAGAGGACTTTTGATATGTTTTTTTTATGTGGTTTCAAGAACATATGCTGAAATTTTCAGCTTGTTACGAATTTGTTCCGGGTTATTATCTAATAGCCCTGGACTATTTATAATTCTAGGATGAATGTGTCAGAGCATCTCAAACACACCTACCGCGAGTTACACCTCATTACCACTAAAATCATACATAAAATTGATTGTTTTCATTTAAACCATGTTATATGACATTATCAAAATGACCAGAACATAACAAGGAAACCAGCTGAAACACTTTCATTAAGAAAAACTGTAGCAAATAACGACGCGATTGATATTTAATGATGTACTCGGTGGTTTTCTATTGATTTAATATATTAGCATTTTAAACAATTTTTAACGATTTAAAAATGTATCACAGGTTCTCAAGCTACCCGTCAAGTATTACAAGTTTTTCGCCATTATTACACAATAATTGTAATGTTTAATTATGGCACAGTTTTTAAAATAAGATATGCTACAACTCAATATCTTAAACCCTGATACTAGGATGGTCCCTACGTTGATGTGTGTTGCTGCGGATATGACTCATTACATGACTTGTAGAGGAGGTGGCCTCCACCTCTCCCCTCTATAAAATTTCAGCTCGTTTCATTCAAGCAATACGTGATATATGACACGATTCTGGGGTACTGGGACGGTTTTAAATTGGAGTACTTTTTATCTCCACGTGCAGTTCATAAGGGTTGTTCCAGGTGTTAGAACTGGTTAGGGGGTTGCATGCTGTAAAACATTGCATGGAATCACTATCATCTGAGAAAACTGCAACCTCCACCAGTCTGGATTGCCAGCAGTGTACCCTGGTTCCTGCGCTCAACAGTGGAGCTAATACAGCTCTCCCATCACTGCCCGGACGGTAATATGGCCATGTACATGTAACGCCTCAATCTATCGGATATAGAGAAATTACCTTAGGTCGCTGACCTGGAATGTACGATGGAGTTACCCTGAACTATTTTTACACTGAGGACTATTGGACCAAGATGATAGCGGAGTTGAGCGAAAGACCACAGCCTTTAAGCATTAATTTGTTCAGCAAAACCTATGTCTATATGGCCGTATGTGCATGTCTGGGCATAAATGCCCAGATTTCCCTCATCTTTGCTTATGTGAAGGGAAACACTCTTAAGAACCCACCATGCCATATCATCCCACTCTCACGTCATCATCTGTACATCATTCATTTCATCATTGGATTAATTGTGCTGTTCTCAGTGTATTACAACGACTTGTAAATGACCATTACGCATGAAAAGTGATGGAAGCATTGTTTTACTACTACTGCAAAATGTGCTCGACTTCTGCCTTGGCTCATGTTTTGCCTGCATTAACGAGCTGCATTTTATTTTCTCTAATAAAAACGTTTCCCCAACCCCGATCCTACCTTACTTTTGTTGGTCCTTAACCATACACGTACCCACCCAAATCAGTTTAAATTAGCTCCCTACGATTTTTTCCACAGATTAACAAAAATATAGGCTAATTTCAAGTTACTAAATAACCATGTCAGAGGAGAGATAGGTAGTTAAGACATAGGGTAAATAGAAAAACGAACTACTGATTATATTATTTCCACACTAGTAGAAAAATTTGAATTAACCTTATACAGCAATAGGCAAACACGTGATTCAACATGCCCATCTCTTCCCTACCCAGCATCAGATAATCATTGTACTGACATTCACATGTCTCATGATCATGTTAGCATACCTTATACTGAAAAAAAACATGGAATCGTAACATTACATCGTAAAAATGTGAATGTCAGGAATAAAATTGAGAAATAAATATTCATCGATGAGGGTAATAACGATTATTATGATTATTAAACATGATTATTAAACATTATTTTCATGTGAATACATTTCACGTGTTATTTGTGTGAGGAAAAAGAGGTGTTTGAAATCATTATTGAACATTAAAAGCTCACGTTTTATTTAAATAACGGAAGTAATAGTTCAATACAAACTCGTGTATCATATATAGTTGGAACCTGACAGGAACAGATACATCACCGCAGATAATGTTGATTCAAAATAGTAATGAGCATGGTGAAAAAACGTTTAATACATGTTTTTATCTAAGAGAAGACAATGATTAAGAATGTGAAGATGATGTTGATGATGACGAGTATAGTGACGAAAGCAGTGACGATGAAATAGCAAGCATATTATTAAATCATCTTGTTATATTAAAATCACACAAATCAATATAATTGTGTAAATTTTCTTTCTGCTGCCTTGTCGTTCATATATAATTTTTATCTACTGTTGTGCTACATGTTTTTTAACAAATAATAGATATAACTACTTCGTTGTAACAAAGTTTTGTCCATGGGCTAGATGGGGAGAAATCAACCCGCTGTGGGGAAGCGGTATTGTCGGGGGGGGGGGGGGGGGGGGGGTTGTGTGATACAGCTGACAAATCTTTTTGCATCACATCGATGTTCTAATTAGAGTCAGGTGGTTAATTTAAATGGTCTCCCAGACTAATAGGTCTGCTGGGTAAATTTTCCATTGACACTCTATACGTACCAAATATTTACCATGTTTATATTTTGAAACGTATTATTGCAGCGTTAACCGAACAATTGAGAAAATAATTGTTTAAGTTAACAGAAGCAGCCATCAATTCCGAATATTTACAAAACGTCACAGCTTGTATAATATTGCCTCATAGACAAACACATTACTTCTTATTGGGCGAGCGAATTCGGAAATACCATTGAAATCATCGTTGTATGTAAGTATTATATACATAATGTCTTCTTACTTAGCTACCAATACTTAATGTGACTGAAGGAGTTACACATATTGAACAAATAATGCCACAATACCCGGTTTGCAATATGTTTGAATATAATTACAGTATTATTACAAAATTAGGTTAAACTCAGTCAACCAGTAGGCCTACAGCCAGTAATTCAGGTTTTCCGACAGTCACCAACAGCTTCCATCAAAATAACAAAATATATGTTCGAGGAATCTCATGATAACGCGTAGGCATCTTATTTTGGTGAATTATAATATGTTACTGCAGTTATGTTCTTAATAATTATGGTATCCACTCTTTAAAATAGCGTGAATGAAACGCTAAGAATACATGGGAATTGTGAAGTATATACGTATACCAATCTGTTGCAATGAGGATGGTGCAATGTGGACTGTGCTTTACTGAAAACATTTAGAAATAAATGATAATAATATAGCGTTGGACTTTCAAAACAAAAACACACACGTTTCGAACATACCACCTTTTACCTGGACAATGCTTTAACCAGCAGGGCATGACGTCAGATTGATTGCCTTGGCATGCCTGACCTCCATACTTAGGCTCAACACAGACACGCTCTCGATATTGGGTACCATTACTGCACGTATCACTACAGTCTGACCACATGCTCCATTCCAACCAATAGCCGTTTACTAAAAAATGTTTAAAGCTTTTACTGCATCAATTAGGTTCTTAGATATACTTCAAAAAGTACAATTAAAACACAATAAACATGATAAACATATGTAATATCTGTGGTGGCATGATATTATTTGATATTCGCACAATCATTATATTTCCCTGATATGCTGGGTGTTTTTCATCACGTTTTTACAATTTGTTACTTTCAAAACTCACATATCTTTAAGTAAAAAGCAATCAATTATTCAATAAAACTTTCATAGTGTCTAGATCCTCAGCGGACCGAGCTCAGAGGTGCAGAAATACTTAGCATGATCAAATATGATAATCCAGGCCAAATCCAATCATACACAGAGGCGAGCCACCGAGGATCTAGGGCGGGAAAACTAAACCAGATCAAATAGGTGGGATTTAAGTAATTTCTGGAATGTCAAAATGCTGGTGCATTTCTTATGGACACAGACTAATAGGGCTGCTGGGTATGCAAGGCTGTGCCGGTTATATAAAAATATCTTAACCCGTCTTAGTTTATACACAGAGAAAAATGGTATATTTGCAGGAATTTGTGGAGCGTATATATTTTGGGCATTTCGGTCGAACGAGTAAGTCAGAGAGGTATGCAGGTTGGTTGTACTTTAGGGTTCATAAAGTTAAAGTGCATAATTTAAAATGAATGCGAAATTTTACAGGAAGCCAACGTAATTGTATAAGTATAGGAACAGAACAACTAAAACGTGGGGTCTTGGTTACTACTATAATAAGTCAGTTCTAAACTCATTGTAATTTCGCAATTTGTTCGGCAGGAGCTAAGGACAGACTTTTTTAAACTCGACACAGGTCACGGATATGAAAGGAACATGAAATATCTGTGGGTTAATTACTTTTTTTTCAGAAATTCAGTCAAATACTGTCAAATACTACAGCAAAACATTATTCAGATATTTTTTTTCTAATTGAAGTTAGACCCAATGAAAAGAAACTGTGTTGCCAGGATTAAGCTTCAGCTTGGACCCCGTCATCCATGCCGACACACCCAAACAACAATGTTGCAAATTCTCTAGATGCCTCAGCGTTTGAAACTAATGAGGACGTGTAAATGTGAGTAGCATCAGCATAAAGATGGTGATTTATGTCGAAACTGGATATTATAGCGCTGAGTGGTGCAGTGTACAAGGTAAAAAGCCGTGGTCCCATCACGATTGGGACGTATGAGAATAATTTTACCTGAGAGATTTCCCTTATAGAATCATCCAGCTGCAAAACGCGCATGCCTGGGACGGTCACGTGTAGGCCAACAGTAGCCTATTGAGTACAGATTGACGGCATTAATATAGCCACTGAACTGATTACAAGATACTATTTAAACGAGACATTGATCCAATGCTGTTTTATTGTTTGGCCAGAGAGAAAGTCCTCCTGCCCAGCAAACACAAGACATTTGTATAACATTTATACAATGTCGGCCCAACGTCTTCGACGTTGGTCCAACATTGCATAAAGTCATAGAAATGTTTTGTGTTTACTGGGTGACAATACAAGCTTGGGGGTCAAGCAGTTTCCAAATCCCCCCAGTAATACAGTCAGTTTGCTTGCAAGTAGGCGACCAAGTTGGGGCAAAATTATTAACTCATAGATGTCGCTCAAGTACATTATATATGAACTTGCTGTGATTTGAGAACTTGCTCTTAATGAGGCTTTGGGTATGAGACGCATATTTAGTATTATTATGGAATAGGGCCTAGGCCTACCCACGGGCACTATTGCCTTCTGGGGGACCCTTGTCCCGCGAATTTTGACAGTTGACTACACCTTTAATTCTTATGGTTTGATGCCTATTTTTGAAATAAGAAGAGAACCAAATTTGAGTCTGACCAGATATGCCATACCAATCTGAAAATCTATAACTGCGTTAATGTAGTTGCCCCCCTCCCCCCTATGGTCAATGGTGTCGAAAGCAGCCGGCAAGTCAAGTAGTGTCAGAGCTGTAATCTAACATTTGTCCATACTGACAATGTCTTTATATACTTTCAGTAGCGCTGGTGCTGTAGAATGATGTTTCCTGTATGCCGATTGTATTGAATTAGATAGATGGTTATTTTTAAGAGTGAGAGTATTTTTGTACAAATCAATATAACTCGGCCAATAAACTTGCATAAGACCCTATTTTAGCATTCACTCAACGAATAGTTTATGTGGATGATTTGGCAGGGCTTACAAATTTACTTAATTTGAAAAAATAAAAACACGCATGTACAGATCGCTGGACAGGTCCATACGACAATTTAACTCGGGCTTAACATACAATTAACGTCAATTATCTCCCCCCCCCCTCCCCGGCGTGGATCGACGGTATTTATGTAGCAGAACATACCACAGTACATACCAGTGATCGTAATAGTTGGGTTTGGTCAAAATTGCTTCTATATGATCTAGTATATTCAGACCACCAATGGAAAAAATGGATTATCTTTCCAAGAGAATTATGTTTATTTTATTGAGTGTTAACTAAGTAACTAAGTTCGATAAGAAATAAATTATTATTTTTTATTCTTTGACGCAAAATAACCTTAAATGTGCCTCTTCTAATTCAACGAAGAACCAAAATCTGCAAAATATTACCATAAGCCACCATAGAATTAAAACATATGAATTAATCATCAAAACAGAAACATGAAAATCATACCAGGACATTCTACAACGAAACATTCTTCGTCCATTGTGTTATTGCCCATACAGGGATGTCCTCCGTAAAGTGGATCTGAACATAGTCTGCTCCTCCCTCGCCAGCCTAAACCACATGATTGGCTACATGCTCCCCATTCACTCCAATCAAACCAATAGCTGTCAACTGAACAATTAGAACAAATAATAAGTCAATTGACCATTTCAAGCATGGATTTTCCATTGAGATATTCTTCCAGATGAAAATGACTTTAAGTGGGTGATACTGCAGATCTGGTAATTTTCGCGTGTTTAAATTTTCGCGAATTTTTTATTTTGGGACTTTTAACGAAGTTTAAATTCGCGAATGTTCATTTTTCTTTAGCGGCGCTATCATAGTAATAATTTACGCGAGATTCTTGAATTCGTGAATTTGTCCTCGCGAAATTCGCGAAAATTAAAACACCACGAATATTACCAGATCTACAGTATACATAATTTTATATTGTTAAAACAGTTTCATGTTACATATTCGTTCTAAAACCTAAGTTTCAGGAAATAAAGTGAGTTATCAGGCACGCAAAATGATGCTTTGAGGCATGATGAGGATTTTATGGGAATATTGAATGCTAAAAAAATAATCTGGCTGTGTAATGCAGCACTCACTAGGACAGGGGTTATCATTGCACTCTTGGTATTGCCCGGATTCGTCAGGACAGCTTCGTCCACCATGAGAGATACCGCTACATTCACGATAACGATATTGTTGGCCGCCGCCACAAGTCACGTTACATTCCATCCACCTGGTCCATAAACTCCAGGATCCATCAACTAAAAATTAGAATAATTGCATTAGTTATACCTGGTACTTATCTAAATAATGTTCACCTCCATTGAAATGTTTAATAAGCTCTCAACTATATTATTATTTATCTCATATTGTGTTTCATCTCTAGGATTTGTTTCTGTGATATTTATCATCCATTAACGTGATTAAAGCTCAAATTTCCAACTTCGACTGTAATAAACTAGTAGCATTTTTCAAGTAATGATAATGACGGTATTTAACCAATCGCAGCGTTTTGGCTAAAAAAAAAAATTAAAGCTACGATTACCACACTGCATTAAACAATGCCGGATATGTTGAATTTTATCAATAAAATGCATAAACATGATAAAGCAGAAGTATTAAAGCAGGTAAGTCATTTTGCTTCACTGATCAACAATATTTATTTTGTGACGGCCCCACTCATCAGAACGTTGACCGCGCTGTGCATGCGGGTTGGCCCATAACTTGTGCTCAGCGGATCTTGACGACCCACCTACATTTAACCTCAATCGTAGCCAATTCATTATTCAGTGATCCTGGACATACCTGGACAAGGATTATCATTACAGAAAGCCGTGTCTGTGTAGTTCCCCTCACACGCGTCACCTCCATGTAAACGTCCAGAACAATCACGTGTGCGTATTGAAGTACCACCACCACATGAGTCACTACACTCCCCCCATGCTTGCCAAGACTCCCACATACCATCAACTGATAAACAAAAGTTGTTATGTATGACTCGCCATGTATTGCTTCATTTTTGTTTTATTTTTAATCTTTAAACATGAAAATTAGGTGAGTCATATAGCCCCCACCACAAAATAATTTCAGTAAAATCTCGTTTGGTTTGACTTATGTTTTGAATAACGGAAGTGACAATTCGTTTTAATTAAAAAAAAAAGTCTATTGTGCTTCTATTCGCGGATTAACAATAAGGTATTAACCTGGACATGACATCTCATTGCATCCTTGACTACTTGTATCGGGTCCTGTGCACTTCGCTCCACCATGAAAGGGACCAATACACAGCCGTAAACGCACCTGAGTACCAAGTCCACAAGTCGTGTCACATCTGGACCAATCGCCCCACTCGTCAAATACGCCATCAACTAATGATACAAGGACACATGATAGTAGGCTATAGCACCGGATATAAACAATACAAAAGGTATACCGCTACACGATTGAAAAGTGGCGACACAAGCAGCTGCTATAGTGGGTCTATATAGCTACTCTGCTAGAAAAAGAGCAGTGTGGTCTGCTATAATATTGTATTAGTTTATATGATTGCAAATAATGTCCTGGAGGGCTTACAGTAATTAACTTATACCCTTAAAACTGTATCATAAAAGTTAGTTTTGCGAAGCAACTTCACCTTATTTCTTTATTGATTCTGTAATTTAAGTCGTCATTTTGAGCTCAATCATAGAAATTAATGTATTCTAACCTGGACAGTCATGCTGATTGCATATATCCTCTTCGTACAGTGAACCAGGACAGTGAGATCCACCATGCTTTTTCCCCGCACATTCTCTCGTCCGTGATCTTCCACCTCCACCACACGATGTGTTACACGAGGTCCAGGAGCTCCATGATGTCCAGTCACCATCAACTATGTATGATTACAAAAAAACATGCGACCGACCCCACATAGAAAGTTTAAAATTGACTTGAAGAGCATCTGGCCTGCAGCAAACGTAGCCGAATATTTGAATGGGTGTGATTTTGAAAATCAAATGTGCTTCATAAGAAGTTATCGATACTATATTTTCAAATATATCAATTCAGCGTCTGAAGTCACATGGTCTTTGAAATTCTGGCAGGCAATATGTGCTTCTTCAAACCACCCAATGCGCATGAACAGTTTTCTTTTGAGAAACCCCAAACAACACAAACAATATATGAGATGAGTATAATGATTAGCCCTGTATACCTGGACATGGGCCAGCCCAGCAGTCCTCAATCTGCTCACTGTCTCCTTCACAATCCAGACCACCGTGTAGGGCAGCTGTGCAAGTCCGGGCTCGTGCATGAGTTCCGTTTTCACAAGTCACAGAACATTCGTTCCAGTCACTCCAAGGTTGCCAGGCAGCATCAACTGAAAATATAAATAACACTACCTCAAGCTCACCATCAATAAATTCACAAAACGTGATTATATATATAATTTTTTCATAAACCATGGAGAACAAAGGGATTTTGTCAATTTGAAATCATCATAAATGTCTTACTTAGCTCTTTCCGATTCATTTGCATACCTATGTTATGGGTGTAAGTCCATTGGAAATATTGTTACTCTTACAGTGCGGGGATAGACTTTAGTCGTCAGAATCTGACGTCTACAGACGTCAGATTCTGACGACTAAAGTATATCCTCGCTAATTATAACAAGTGCATCAAGTAATACATTTCAGATTTTTCCAATTTTATCAAAATGAAACATAACTATACTATACTCATTCGTATTCCATATTATATTGCCACTGAAATTGCTTTAGTTATGTCGTATTAACTGCCTGATGAATAAGCAAATTTAAACATACCGCTTTGATTGTAATTATTTCAACGAGCACAAATTTAAAACAAAATCTTAATTTAATTTGAATTTAAGTGTACATCGGAGTTGAAATATACATTTATAAGTTTAATATTACCAACAAGTGGTAAAGGGCATGCCATGTATAAATGTATCTATTAGTAAATGAGTAAGTAATAAAAGTGATAAATAAACAAATAATGCAAAACTATATCCACTCTGTGCTTTTTAAAACACACTAGTGAGTCACACGTGATTGATTATGATTTGATCTGCACTGGTAGATAACATATGTTTAACACTAACTTACTAACTCTTATAATTTTTATTTCTTAAATATGATTATAATAAATTATTCGTAAATAATTATGATTTATTAGCAAATATATTTTAAACAGATATAGTAAACAACACATACTATTTGTTATGCTAGAACCTAGAACACTTTTTCGATAGTCTTTAATTATTACTGTTTAAAATATAAAAAACTACGAGCATCAGAAAAACATTTAAAAACAATTATCCCATCAGGGCAAATAAATTGATAATGTCTTTTTCAGCCTGTCCTGGTGAATATTAAAAAAATATTCATAAGCTCAGTATCCAGCATGCTATTTTGCCTTTTGTCATATATCTTTAATTACTGTATTATTTTTAAATATTATATAAGGACTCTTTTGTGTAATGAGATCGTACCAGGACAAGGCTGTGTATTACAGGCTTCTCGTTGTTCAGGAGAGTCAGGACATGGCAGACCATCGTGGTAAGGACCTGTACAGTTGCGGGACCTTTGCCTTTGTCCTCCTTCACACGATAAAGAACAGGAGTCCCAAACACCCCAGTCAGCCCATACCCCATCAACTACAACCAGCCAACACAAATACCTCATTATTCTCAATGGCACACCTCATATAGCTATATTTTATTTTATTAATTATTAAAATGATTGAATATTAAAAACGACCAATTTCTTATTTATAATTGTTTCTAATATGACTATATTAAGTTTTCTTTTCGTTTGTCTCGTCTTACTTTTCTCTATTTCAGCTAGTCAATTAACAGTTTTCGAATAACAATTAAATATTAATTTCATAAATTCATATGCTGGGCAAACGAGAGTGATTTCGCAACTGAATATTATTAAATCTATATCAAAGTATTTTAGACATTGAAAAAGGTTTTCCGATAACGGACCTGGACATGGGTGACTGTTGCAGATTTGGTTCTGGAAATCTTCACCCAGTATGCTGCAGTCTAGTCCACCAAATTGTGGCTGGTGACAGAGGCGTGTTCTATTGGTTATCCCGCCACCACATGCACGGCTGCACTCCCCCCACGAGGACCATTCCTCATACCAGCCATCAACTGTAAAACAGTGATGTCAAAAGACAACTCTTAATTCTAATCTACAAACTACAGCTGCTCACATTAACAATTAATCACATCATTATAATTATGTATGATATTTATTTAGTATTCAATACATCCAATCAAGGAAGGGATAGATGAAGCTGTCTACCTAACCAATGTTTTATTCCTGTATGGAAAATGATCATAACACACCACACGGTATTGACGTTGTATTGCTATTTACAACAATGAGATTCGCGATAGTTTACATCCGACATATCGTGGCTTGTCAGTTTTAAATTTACGGAAATAGCTCATGTCAATGTTTATAACATTAGTCATGACTTGCGATACACGGTGATATCTATCACGTTATAAGAAAACTAGACTGTTTAGATTATTGCAGTAAATATGGAATATTATTAGGCAAATTTATGTTTTATGGCTATTTTCGTTATCAATGGTTGTGGCAGACAGAGCCGTTGGTTTGACAGTTATGAATAGCTCAACTTTTATAATTGTGTAAGACAGTTTTGTATGTTGTAAGCTTTCTCCATTTTGAACAAATAACCCAACAAATTTCGACTGAATTATAAAATATTCTTTACTTGAATTTTTCAATTGATATTGATAAAGAGGCCATGTACGTTGGGTTATTTGCTAAGCCGCTGAAGGTTGACTTTACAGAATCAATCACGAAAACAAATCTCCATACATAACATACATATACATGACTACAAGTATTAGGAACAGTAGAAGGCCACTTACTTAAATAATTCCCTACTTGTTTCTGTATTCTTAAATTCCGATCTGGCCATAATAATATATTAGGTGGATCATTGACAGACCATATTCACATTCAGCAGTGTCAGGCGTCAAGGCGTTATTACTCCCGTCGAAGCCATATTACCTACGGTTATGACGTCCAGCATTGGGATGGCATCAAATGATCATTATAATTATGGGCTTTTGGACCGTTATCCAAAAACATTATGGCGAAAAAATGATTCCTAATCCATCACCTTTCCATACTAAACCATTTAAATGTGAGAATGGTGTGTCTACGAGCCTACTTAACATTACGGATCATAATGCGGCGTTATATCATACATGATAATTGACTATGACGTCAAAAAGTTAGTTGAAATGAGTGAGTGATTGCATGTGTTTGCGTCGTTTTCTTCAACTCTGCACTCTATCTTTTCACGTAGTTTGGAGTACAAAATAAGCACCATATAATAAATTGAAATTATAACATATAATCTCATGTGAAATTATTGAAGTAAGTGGTCTTAAACGTCTTTAAATGAGCATAGGGCCTGTATGTACATTACATCTATATACATATAGACCAGAATGATAACATGCAAAACGTTCCTAAAATATATGAAAAGTAAATGTTACAATGTTTGTGAGT
The DNA here is from genome assembly GCA_964017125.1 of Flabesymbios commensalis. Taxonomy (NCBI): domain Eukaryota; kingdom Metazoa; phylum Annelida; class Polychaeta; order Terebellida; family Flabelligeridae; genus Flabesymbios; species Flabesymbios commensalis. The sequence goes on from OZ024902.1 coordinate 102,665,913, forward strand.
GTTTCCTCAAAATAAGCGTTCACAGTACCGGGACAATTATGTGTATTGCAATCCTGAGAGTCTGTATCTTCACCAGGACAGGCAGAACCTCCATGCTGCTGGCCGAAGCACTCGCGTGTGCGGGTTTGTATTCCAGTGCCACAGGAAAGAGTGCACACAGACCATGTGGCCCACTCTGTCCATTCACCGTCAACTGTACGACCAACCAGGGCAACTCAGTTCAAGCTACTTTAGCTGGAGTTGTGTTAATATGGCGAAAAGTAGAGATTTACGTTTATACTACGTATTTGCAAAATGTTATTATAGCTAGTCCTACTTAAAGAAGAAATAGGTAATTCATCATGATTTAACAATATTTTATATTTAGTAATTTGTAAAATTAGATCACAGCTACATTTAGATGGGTATGCAATATTTTTAAAATTTGATGAGCCTAAGTAATGTTATACAGCTGATTAAAAAATTACATACAATAGCTATAGTATTGACAGGAATCTGTGGCGTGAATTATATAAAATATCCATATATGCATAAATACACATTGTCGCGTATCATGTATATATTGTGTTTTTGTGAGTACAACGTGTGTATAGATATACTATACTATGTGGCAGTCACATTTCAAATCAATGTTTTCCACAGCTTTTATTTAGCATTTTTTTCCCGGTAGAACAACTGATTGCATGCCATGTGTTCGCGGATGGTGATTGAAAATGGCCTGTCTAAATGGCCGGGTGCTATTTACCAGTGCACAGAGACTCTTAAAAACTTTGCGCTACTAGTATTTGTGGTTCAGTTACTGGTTCAGTTACTGGTATAATTGTACACTCGCTGTCGTTGTCACCATCTTGTCCAGTCAATTCTAGACCATTACGCAGAGCGCAGCTTTAGCGTATCGTACACCACTTGAGAGTTGAATATCGTGGATGTGTCAACGGTGTCAGCAATCACGTGACCAATTTCTGAGGTCTCCAATGCTCTTTCACACCAGTACTGCTGGTGATCGTTTTACTGGTGTTAACGGGTACTGGCTGGTGACCAGTATCTTCATCGGCTCCACTCTTCTGGTTAGGCTATACTGGTAGAGCAGTATCAATACTAATAGTACCACTTAGCGCGAACAGCTCAGTTTTTTTGATGGTCGCAAATTATATACATGTATATGGCACAGGTGAGATCACATTGACACGAATCTATTTTCAAGGAATCATATCTATACGTTTTGCTGTTGGCTCGCTGTACTTCGTGAACAATTAATTTCTTCTATGGCTATCGCACAGTCAGCGAGATAGCAACGACGAAGGGTAGGCTACAATACTGGATTCGTGCATGGATACAGTGTCAATTACACCAAGGACCATAATTTTGTGCGGAGCTAGAGTTATGTTTATGCGGGAGCTGGAGCGTGAGTTTAATTTTAGTGACATCTTATGGTTTTGAAGGGTGTGCTGCTGCTTGAACAGCACTGAGGAAAATGCGTGTGCATGTCTGCTTTAGAACCAGCCTCAAATACTTCAAATCAGTAGAAAATATGAACGTTGCCAGTAACGTTCACTAGTAATGTGGCCACGGAGACTGGTAATGTTGCTGGTGTCATTTGCGACACCAATCTCAAGTAACAATAATAGTAACAAGTATTTATTGGTTCCTGTGGGAGGAACATGACAGAAGAGCTAGGAAAGCGCTGGTTCCATACAATACATTACAGTGCATATCATAATGATATTTACAATTTTAATGATTTATACAAGTGTCATTGAAGTACGTTATTAATCATGGTATGAAGTGTGGTCACATTGTAAATCAGCCCCTTATTCCCTGCAAACACAAGAAATTGAGCCTATGCTGGGTTAATGTTGGCCAGTGTCACAGACTGGATGTACAGCTGGCAGACCAAGAACTGTCCAAGAACTGTCAGTCACCGACACTGGCATCCAGTGTTCGACTCCACGTGACTAGCCCTTAAGCAATGATCATACGTATCAGCGTGGTGATATGAGTCAGCGCCGTACTTTTCTGTAATCTGTAAAATGATACTGCGGTAGAAATAGAGTGTTCGAAATCAAGGACAACTTGAAAAGGGTCCTGGGTATGTACGTGCGCGTAATAACGTGGGTGTAATTACGGGCAGCTCTGGGAGGTTTAAAGTTCACAGATGCAACTTGATTACGTTAAACAGGGAGAAGCATGACCCTCAATTGATTCCTCGTACACAACAGTCGTTAAATGGTGTTGTACACTGACTGTAACCGTTAATATCTTCTTAAAAATTGTGACTGAGTGATGTACAGGCCAGTATGGTGGGAGCTAGGTTATAAAGAAGGTACATTTGTGGGTACTTGCCAAATGTAGATGTACGATCTTCCATGATTTATAAAGCAATGAGCATCATACAAACACAATGGCTGAGGCATCCAGAGATACTGAAGGTAGAGATGATAACTGGCAGGGGTTGAGGGAAACAAATCGTTGAAGATTGTCAAATAAGACGAGTTTCGTTTTTCACAATTGCAGATGTGACCCCAATGTCCTAACATATCTAATTATGAGTAATTGTTGTACAGTTCCTAAAATAAATGACATAGACCACATGCTTTCTAGTGTAGTCTACCTATACAGGTCTAAAGATCAGTAATCTTATTTGCAATGTTATCAAAATCAGCGACGTACAGTACACCATACATGTTTGGCTGACAGTTAAATTCAAGTACACCACATAATGTACTAAATAGATTACAAAATATTGCAAAGCCTATCATCCACAAATATACGAGATATGACTCGGTGTCATAATAAAATAACAATTACATTGAACGTGGTAATATAATAAACTTAAATGAAAAACTTCAATGCAAACAAAACCATTCGAAAGTCGATGTTAAAATGTTGAACAATGTCAAGCTCATCTTCTCACGCCAGAAAGTGTAGCCTCATTTGAACCAGCAAATAGTAGCCTTATCGTCAAGCTAATTGCGCACCTAGGCAACAATGTAGATTCTGATGCTACATAATAATATGCCGTTAACTATTTTATGTATCTTCCATCTACAAATGTATCTAATATCTGTCTTATATATTAGTTCGGATAATTTAGCGTCGTATCATCACTCAGAATTATATGGATTACCACAGTCCAGCGGCCCGGCTGGCAGGCAGTTGAACCTACAGAATCAGATGCTCTGTGTTTATATTCTATAATGCATTTTATGCATTTGAAAAATATAGGATGAGTTTAAAATTTTCAAGAAAAACAGATAAATAGCCAAACCTTAAGGTCACCATCGCGTGTCTAAGTCTCGGCAAATAAACCAACATTGGCTGTAAACCTGCTTACTGGCAGAGAACCAACTAGGGGGCTTGGACAACGTATACTTTACCTCTAAGTATAATTGGCTTCACTTGTGAAAAATCAATATGATTCGCCCTGTGCTGGCATGATATATATAATAGTTTAAATTATTTATGCTACGATTCTCGTAGCCTTTATGGGGTGACTTATTGTTCCAGCGTACATTTTAGTCATAAACATGATAAGCGTATCATCAAGTTTAGTTTGATGAGTTTATATGAGTATATTTTCATTGCTGGTATGTCGAATATTACCAACAGTGTCATCTAGTTACCAACTAGTCATTTTTTGCCATTCATCCCGCTGTTAAAGCTTATAGCTCAAACAACTCTAGCATGTAATCACTTCCATTTGATAGGGCAACGAAAAAGTCCATCTGAGTAAATATGCAGTATTTGCTTATATTCTATGCTACTGTGCTCTATCTAATCGTACGTATGCTCAGTGAAAAGCACACCAATGAAAACAAAGGAAATAAATTAAAATGCAAACCTTTTTTTGAAACTATCTATGCCAATAGCAGTGGAACAATACAGGGTCAAGAAATGCAAATTGCTGCTGAAAACACCCACATTGCAAATTAAAAACTAGGCATATTTTTGCAAGCAAGATTATAATAGGCCTAGAAAAAAGTACAAATGGAGGTAAGATTCCACCTTCCTTCTTAAAATTGAATTTGTACATGCATTTTCGTGATCCTGGTCGCCCCTAAAAAGCTCTAGCTCACATAAGACGTTGGTTTAACGCTAGGCCAACGTCCAAGACGTTAAGCCAACGTGGAGTAAATATCAGGTTGGAACACTCGTCTTGGCAACAAACAGGCACCACAAAATCTGTTCACACTTGATACGTAACGTGAGTGACATAACCTCACCAGGGCAATTATGCTCATTACAGCTTTGACTTTCTTGACCTTCACCCTCGCATGGCAAGCCGTTGAACTTGGGTTCATTGCAAAGACGTGTTCGATCCTGTGAGCCCCCGCCACAAGGCAAAGAGCAAACTGCCCATGTAGACCACTGCTCCCAGTAGCCATCAACTGCACCACAATACATCCATTTGGAATTACAGTTTATACATTGCAAATTACCTGACATTAAATGCAGTGACACAAGAAATATTTTTATAAATTCAGGTTGGCAGAATGATAGGATAAATATCCTAAGATATCCGTATCTAAAACAACATGATTTACCGTTTTATTAAAATAGTTGATTTCGGGATCATTGATATTATTTATGTGGGATAAAAGAAACGCTGAAATGTGAATGCAATATTTTTAAATTTATTTGTATCCTTATCAGAGCTATTGGAAATGATTATTAAATCAAACATCAGTTTCTAATGAAGAACCATAATTAAGATCCTTTATTCAACATCCTTTAAAATTACATATGTAATAGGACATAAAATCATTCTTCGTAATGATTTACCGCGTTTTTCTCTCAAAGGATCTAATTTCAACGCATGATATTTAGTGATTATCAAAGAAGCATGTTAAAGGTGGAATCACCGCTTGTAGATTTTCAAGGCATTTCAATGCGTTTTTCAGGAGTTGTAAATATTAATTTATTTTGATAGTATAAATGCAAATGATCAACAAAATATTAACGTTGTTAAAAATATTCACGCTTTTCTGGTGGGAACTATTTGACACCATCTCCATAAGTCCATAAGCCTTTGAAACACTTGTTTACTTGTAGGGCTGTGACTTTGTAGCATAGAAGTGTAAAAGAGCGTTTAGGTGGCTGATATTATTCTATTTCCGTTAGTTTGTGATTGAGGTTTTTAACTAATTAATGTATGGAAAATATTTGGTATCGTTACGACATAAGCTATCAATGTAAACAGGTATGCACAGGCAGCTAACTGTAACATACAAACAAAAAACCTGGTGGAATCGGCGGCCATATGGTCTGTGTAGGCCTATTTAGACTGTGAATACCCCCCAACATGAACTATGTTACTGACGCTAATATTTTGCGACAAATATATAAAGGGGAATTATCAGAGCGAAGTAAAATAAGTTTGATTGGCGGAGACCAAACTTCATCCTTTCTTTAAGTAATATTTCAACTGTTATTAAATTTAAATAATTTGGTAAAGCTTTATTTTCTGATAGACCTACTGTTATGATTAATTAGAAGATCGAAGCTGCTACAATATTGTACCATTGATAAACCAGTCAGAATTATATTAACCTTGTAGTTTATATTTTACAGTGGTTTAGACGTGCAATGGTGTTGTTCAATTGTAGAATATTTTCGTTAAATATCAAGCACACACGTAATTGCAATCATTGAATTTAGAGATCACAATGAAGTTATTTAAAAATGCTGTAGAAATTAGGAATGAATTAGCTTGTGATTGTACCATAACTAAACAATCATTTTACTTTTTGTGTGATCCTTAAATCCATATCAATTACCCATGCAAAAGCTTAATGAACCAATATAAAACGTGAATGTGTGCCACCCACCTGGTATGGGAGGGAGACGTTGTGGGACATGGAGAGAACATATTGACTAATTAATGCAAAATTAATAGGCAATAACTGCTCACTTAAAAAGTTACTGATTTTTGTTTTGCACACATAAATAGATACAATGAAGGGATTATAGTCAAAGCACGAAGTAATATATAATCATTATAATATGTACAACTGATGGAGAGTGAGATATAGTGTCAACCTATAAAATCATTAATACTCGGCTGATCTGGATTTCTCCGTTGAAAATAACCAAAGATCGGAATTTCGACCAGGTGAGTGGCATCCTAGTGTCAATATTATCTATTAGACTATTCAGCTATTTAGGTATAAGGATGGAGACGTACTTGGACAATGATGTGTGTTACATTCTCTGTTTTCATTACTTGGTCCAGCACAGCTGGATCCTCCGTATTTTCCCTCTTGACAGGATCTCTCACGCCCCTGAGTACCCCCACCACAAGTCACATCGCAAGTATTCCATTCAGACCAAGCTTTCCAGTGAGCATCAACTGTAACATCATAATCAAGTACACCTACACCATCCGTGTCCCATCTCGGCTACAATCTCTCATTTCACCTTTTTTGCGAAGCGTCTGAGTGTAGGCCTAATTATATATATTTTACATTGTACGACATAACAACTTGTTATGAGCCATCATATTAAATGCTGAAGGAAAACCAATATCATGTGTGCGTATCGATTTATATGGTAATATGTGTAACGTTTGATATGATTGCATAACATTCTCGGCTTTTAGATTATTCACAAAAAATCATCCAATACCACATTCTCATTTGATTATACTTTGTTGGCAGATGCTGTACGTGACACGCATATAACTGCGGTGCTTGCACCACCGCACGATACATTAAAAGACTGTATTATGAAATTATGAAGAAAAATATTTTTCAGCAGTAGTAAATGCTGAAAATACAACGATTGTTTCTTCAGCTATCACAACATTATCTGCATATAGAGTAGTTTTATTAATTAGATTATAAGGCACAGAACAATACCACTGCAAATACTAATAATGAATGGCCACCCACCTAGTAAAAATATGTTTTCAATCAATTAATTAATTGACTATTCCCCCACCCCCAATGTAAAGTGTTATTGTCATAGCTATGTAATGACACCAACTATTGGTGAGATAATAATAACTATAATTATGTTATTTATAATTCGCTCGACGTAGGTTATTTCTTTTTAATTTTACAACCCTAGTGAGACATAAAATTACAGTTGGCTCTCGTTTTCTCAAGATTAGACATAAGTTTTCACACAAACAGTGAAAACGTATATAATTTGAGAAACACGTAATACGTACACATAAAACATAAATTATGAGTGAAATATATTCTGAACTTTGGTTGTATCTAGATATAAAAAAATGTGATCATGGATCAGGGATTTATGACTAACCCTCTGCATGCTATAATCATTCAGCACCTACAGTGGTTGTTAAAGGTGAATTAAAGCTATCGGTCAGTAAGGTTGACATAATTTTGTTCGTTACTTCATACATTCAATGTTCACCCGATTGTAATTTTTGTGGAAGTAAGAACATATCTGAAAGGTGAGGACAAAATATGTAGATCAACATTTCCGACTTGAAGCGAATTTCACCTTGTAAACATCTATTAGAAGTAATATTCAAAAAATGCAATTGATACCTTATAACGATAAATGATCAAGTTTCCGACCATTTGAAATTATGTCTTGCCACATAACTTCAGGTGTATGAAAGTGATATTTATCTTTAAAATACGAACATGCCTACAATGTTTTATCAATGCAATTTGATGTTTACTGTAGTTTTAAGTATACATGTTACAGCTGTGGCTCCCACCCACCAGACCAGGCTTATTATTGTTCTATATTGTTCATAAAATGGATACAGCGATTATCTTAATGGTTGGTAAATAAAGTTGTTTTCATCTTTGGTGTGAAATTAGGTGATGTGTGCAATTCAGAATTGGATGTGTCGCAGTAAGTAAAGTATGGCTAACTGACCAGGACATGGATCCTCTGTACAGGCCTTCTCCTGACTACTCTCTCCTACACACTCCTTGCCACCTCTCTGTGCTGCAGGATGACTGCAAGTGCGAGTACGCGTGCGCAGGCCATCGGCGCATGTCACAGAACATTCACCCCACAAACTCCACGGGCCCCAGGAACCATCCACTGCAAATACAGTGATTATGATTTGGGTGAATACAAATTTCAACTATATTTTTATATCTACCTTGTTGTATATGCAACAAACTCGACACGCTGAAACAATAATGTTTTAATGTTGGGCCAGCGTCGCAGATGAACTAATGTTGTATTCGTAATCTCACTCTCAGTTTACTCTTATATTTTGACAACATATTTGTATCATGTGAAAATAATACTGGAATAACAAGTTCACCTACATTTATAAACTGCAGCGTCATATTACATTGTCAACAATGTTATATTTCTGTCTACTCATAATATAAATGTAAATGTTATACTTTGCAAGCTTTTCGTCTTTTCACCTTTTATGCATATATATTCAGAATCAAAATATTATTCAGTCATACCTATACATTGTACAGCTGCTGGCTTGTCTGTATCACAGGTAACGTCGTTCCAACCAGAATGATGACATCGCTGTAGTGATGTCTGTCCACCACTGCACGTGACGTCACCGAGAACATGGCTGCCATCTCCATTACCATATCTACCGTCCACGACAGCTGGAACAGATTCAGATTCAGAACAGCACCTTTATTTGTGTACATATATTGAATAACTATCTTACATGTGATTGTGTTTCTAAGTTCAAAGTAATGATTACAATTCAGTTCAGAACAAAATTATGATTATTATAATATATATATACCTTGATGTAAACCTTGTAGAAATCCCAGTTTTTTACAGACTAGATCAGCGGCGGCTTCGTTCCATCCATCGGCACACACGGATCCCCAGCTAGCACTCAACTCATCGTACACCATCACCCGTCCTTCACCATAGGTAGGTCCATCCACCAGCTTCAGAGGCACTGAAATGATAGACATAGCTTCAGTTACATGGCACATTTTGAAAAACATCTCGCTAAAGGAAGGACGTTTTGAGTTTTTCTAAATAAATATTTTTTCATTCGAAAGAAAGTCGGAATTTCAAGAGCGTGTTGTAATAATATGAAAAGAAGAACAAATGTTGGCTATATATTTAGTGCACTTACTGTCACATCCTGGTTCTCGACATACTGATGTCTCGTTGACGTCACCACGGCAGCCTCTCTCTGCCCCAGGAGTGCCGCCATTAGTACATGTCCGAGAGCGCACGCGCTGTCCAAATCCACAGGTCACGTGAGTGTCACATACACCCCATTCGGACCAATCAGACCAGCCTTTCGAAAGAGTGATAATTAGATTTCACAATTTGCTAATTCTGGGGTAGAAATATGTATTTATGTTTGTGTTATCCTTACTTTGAAAATAGTTATTGTGAGGAAAGTAAAATGAATTATTTTGAAAATAACAAGTTCGTTTTGAGAACAATTTCCACTTCTGGTATTAGCAATAAATTCATGTCACAGCTAGAAATTATTATACAAAAATACATATATACATATCATCAGAAATAGATAATTATCTATTTCTGATATCATACATGTAGTAAGTGTAACGCGTGACTTTATTACTGTAAGTGGCATGCATATGCTTTTAATTATTATCTTATGTGAATACTAACGGGGACACTTGTCTTCCCCACAAAGTTGTTGTTGATGTTGTACTCCGCGACATTCCAGAGGTGATTTGACTTGGTTTGTCTCAGTGTTGACACAGGTACGTGTTCTCTTCTGGTACCCTCCACCACAGGTCACTGAACAGGTGCTCCAGCTGCCCCAGTTATCCCAGTCCAACGTCGGTTCTACAAGACACACAAAGCTCTAGTTTATAATTATAAAGGTACACGCACGCTAAAATGATCACCGTTATAAGCGGCACCATATTGGTTTAAGATCTATTTCACATGCCCGTGAAAGCTGAATTCGCGTGACACAATACGGCATCAAAAATCGAAGTTAAGTGTTGTTATACAACGTTTGCAATATTATTACATATGGAAATGCTGACATGGAGAAGACTTTCAATTTAAAATTTCAGTTTAAGTAACAAAGGATACTCAAGAATATTATGCATTAATTAATAATATGAAGCAATCAGACACATTTCAGAATATTCTACGTACAGTAAACACCAGATATAGCATCGGCTATTACTTTTAACAACATTCCAATGGCGTTATATTATATTTTCATATTGAGATGGCTTATCGCCAGAGTTTTTTAAAATTAAAAATAAGTGATGGTGAATGGCAATTTTTTTAGAATCTAAGCTTTTACAATGCCTCCCATGTGTCATGTTTAGTCAATATTCTACTATTTTTTATCACTGTGATATAGCAAAATATGCAATGGTGTTATTTCATCCACACATGTTTGTGTTAGAATAGACCGGTCTACCTTTGTCTGCACAGTTACGACCAGTCCATCCAGATGTACACATGCAAGCATAAGTTCGTTTTCCTGAAGTTGAAGTGATGTCAACACAGCGACCGCCATTGTCGCAAGGATGTTCTCCACACGGACCAACTGCCTCCTGAAAATAGCAATTGGAATTACCTCAATGTGTTTTATACCCTGAGGAATCTAAAACGAACAGCAGCAGTCAACAAAGCCATTTTTTTGTTATATTTAAGTATAATGTATACGTGAATCTTGTAAAGTGATATTCCAGAAATTTGAATGGTGGGTAAAGTATTGTTATGAATTGATTGTGTTACAAAAATAACTTGCTCGTCATACCATTTTTATTTTAAAAAAATATAGACATATAAATAGCTAGTTGTGAAATAAAATATACTTATATACCATGGGGTCGACAAGTAAAAAATATGCAAGTAACTAAAATAAATACCACATCACCACTAGTGACAACACTACAGGGTTTGACATATCTCTTTAAGTTTGGTGTCGAGAAGACGAAACGTGTTTAAGCTCATCAAAAGGAAGAACTGTTACTTACAAAACTATGAAAGTGAATAAAATAATGCACAGATATTTTTAGTGTTGGTCTATTTCAAGTACTGGTTGTAAAGTGTTTATTCAGGGTGTTGAGGCCTCTGACATCTGGGATTTAATGTAGCAACTACTCATCTAGCCCTGAATACAAGTCTATTCCGCCCGAGCTGCACGCAGCTCGGGCGGAATAGACTTGTATTCAGGGCTACTACTCATCAACCTAGATGGTGGGTACAAAGATTTTAAGTAGTATTTGTGTGGTATTCTTACCGGGTCTATGTCGTAAGCCGCCTTGCTGTAGTACTTCACTCCAGATGCCGTCATCATGTCATCCTCGTGGGTCTCCTTGCTTCCATCATTCAACTCACAGCTCCTCTTCTCGGGGTAGTAATTGTACGATTCGCACAGCCTTTCTCGTTTGCACGACATAGCACACTGGAGTACGCTTTGTACGTCGTGTTGCTCCCATAGTACGTGGCCTTCAAGTTTCTGCGAGGCCACGATGAAATCGGTACGCTCGAGCCACTGGTACCCCTTGCCAAACGACGGTTCCACCAAAAAACATACCAACAACAAAAAGTATGGTACTCGTGCGTAGAGCCACATGTTCCGCGGCTTCACCTACTGTTACTTCTGTCGTATATTGGTCTCGACCATCAACCGGCTTTTTAGCAAATCTGGATAGTTCAATGAAATGTTCAGGGACGTTTGGCCAATCACTCAGCCAGGTATTAATTAGAGTCTCTCTGCATGCAACAAGGTGAGTTGGCGGTCTGATCGCTTCCAGAGCTAAATTATTCAAGAGCCGTGAAGCTCCGTCACAAGTGTAATTACGGCCGCCACGCAACCTGGTCGATAATCCTCTACCAGAAAATTAAAACCTGAATAATTCACCACTGTTTTCTGACGTCGCCATCGTCCGCCGGGGTCAAAACATCGCAAGTGTACGCTCTTATGACACTCCCAGAAAACTCGAGACGTTGAACCAATGCTGTTTTAGCGTTGGTCCAGCGTCTGCGACACTGGCCCAACAGTAAAACTACATTGGTTCGACGTATCGATTTGCTGGGAGTTTTACGCTGGTTCTGGTATGACGTTATTTCAAAATCGGGGCAGTGTCGTCAACGCTGTTCCGCCATTGTATTGACGCCGGTCGCGGTGGCTCTTTCTGTTCGGCTGTGGACTCACAACTTGGAGGTACCGGGTTGGAATCACGGATGCTGCCAAGATGACACCATTTTCAAAATGTGAGATCTTATATGAAATGTAATAAGCAAACCAGTCACAGACACTTTACCACGATTAGCTTGATCACCAGTGCTCAACTGGCATCATAGAAAATATAAATATCTATTTTCAATTGCAATCAATAATCTATCGCAGCAAGAAAAAAACCATCATGAAATGACTCTGATAGGCTATATTTTAGCTTGTATTTCTGATTTTTTTGTACAAATATTGCCACACTTTTTCTTTAATACCAAAACAGATAAATCAATCAGCTATAAATTTCGTTGTGTCGTGCTACCGTGGTGCAGATTCAGAAAGGAGCTTTAGTGCCTAAACATCGATTATTTCACAGCAAACATACTTTCAACTCCAAGCATACCTTGCTCAAGAATAAAGTAATACTATGTTAAAATGTCTTGAGAGTAGCACGGGCCTACTAAAACAGCTGCACGTAAATTTAAAGTGATCGCCATTGATATCATAGTTTGCTTTGTTATTATTTCAAAAACTTTCCCATACGTGTGGTTGCTCGACTTTTATAATATTGTATAAGAGGCTAATATTGGACTGATCCCATAAATAGTTGCACTGCTGTCACCGCATTTATTATCAACCATTTATTTGAAAGAAAATGTATCTTCGTTTCTAGAGGTGTAAATAACCATTATTTCACTGTGGACCGTTATAAACACCTCACAGCTAATGATTCCATAGCATGATAACCGCGCACCTCATAACTACCCACGTCAATTTACAATGATGCATGTAATGTTGAAACACGAAATGATGACCCGGGCTAATGTTTGACCAGCGTCACAGACGATGGGCCAACATTATCCCGGCATTGTGTCAACGTCTTGTGCTTGAGATTATCTGGTTTTGTTTAAGATTATTTGGTGGCACGAGAATCGTGACTGGGCCTATCAAACATACAAGTCTTGTCCATTTAGGTGACAAAGACATTCGATAACTTATAAGGTTAATAAAGCAAATACTTATTGTGGAGAGAGTTCCTGATAAAAATAATCATTTTCATAGTGTCATTTGTTGTAGGCCTATATCTGAATATGATAATAATTTATATTTCAAAGTAGCATCCATTTATTAACCCCTTAACCAAAAATTATTTAATGGGAATTTTCATCCACTTGAAGTTGTGTTTCACTCATGCGATCCACAACTTCAAGTGAGTGAGTGAAAATTATTCCGATTTGACAAAATTGAGATCAACGATTTTGAAATATTGTGGATTGGTGTCACCTTTTCTCTTTAACATGTTAAGAAGATGGTATTTAAAGTGCTAATAAAACAATTAAAAAACCGAATATAATCGAGACCAGTGGTTAAAGGGTTAATTGCACAGCTACCATTTTTTCAACATTGTCCCCCACAGTACAACGGCAACCAATCACACTCACAGATTAAGTCATGTTTATAATTATTCACCTTATGTTTATTCACCTGTGTAGTAAGTTGAATGGGCCTTTAATTTTGAACTGTTCAATTTGGACAACTGTATTTAATTTCTACATTGTCAACTACAAATATTGCCACTGAATGGGAATTTACCTATAGATCACATTAGTGACATGAATTATTTCTTCACCCAGTGCGGCGTTATTTCTTTTAAATAATACGAATAAAATGTCAATTCCTTAACAGTAATCAATTGTACACATTATTACACTCACACATCTGCATGGCGAACGGTTTACATTTTAGAAATAAAAATATTTCATGCTTGTCAGTGTTGTTTTGTTTCTATGGTATGCATATGGTCATTGATCCTGATATGAAAAAGGCGTTGTTTTAGTTTCTTGAGCAATGAGCCTTATCACCATTCCAGGGGTAGACCTACAAATATGTTACAGTAAGCTAGGATACTGTAGTATCCTTGGTTGCAGGAACAACAAAGTACTAGTATCATAGAGTCCAGAACAATAGACTCTTTGCTAGTACATGTAGTATATAGAGCGAGGCTATGCAGCTCACATAGTCCAACGAGTAGAGCTTTAGTTGTATACATATGACACCATATTGGTGACGTTGTAAATGAAATGAATCGGGCTTTAGGCCACCTTTGTGCACATATAGGCTAAGCTGGGCCAGGAGAACCTCCTGAGGATGGTGAGATGATTGAGATGACACTGTCCTCCAGACACAGGATTCGAAATTTGAGCCCTGGCGGTCTGAGGCCGAGCACGCTACCTCTCGGTCACGGAGGCTCCCCACAATACTGACTTTCACACGTGGATGGGGAAGAAACATTTTTTTTTTCTTTCAAACCGCCGAGACCGGGAACCGAGCCCCGAACTCTGGCGTGAAAGGCAGCGGTGCTAACCACTACCCTAGGGCCCCCGCCCTGGTGACGTTGTATATAATGGTACAATAAAAACATCTTTATCACTCGTTTATTGATACCTCAATAAACTTCCGTGGACAAAAAAACATTAGAGAATTTTAAAATGCCGTATCTCAGAAAAGGCGCAGCCGAGAGTCTACAAATGAGTGATATTTGCCCATGTTGGCGATGTTATTAAAATTTTCCTCACCTGTCACGTAATATGATTGTATCACACAGTTTGCAATCAGAGCCAGTGCCAATTAAACTCTCACTTTTAGTGAACGAATTACATATATATTATAAAATATAATGTTTAAAATATAATGTTATCATACGGGCAATCTATAGAGGCTAGAATCTATATAGATCAATTTAAAGTATAGAAGTGTTTAAACGGTGCCGGGCCGATGTCGAAAACAAATACGCAGCATCGGCCCAACACACGGTAGGTCCTATAATATTGGTGATAATTCGTTCACAGAAAAAAATCCCACCAGTGAACACGATACCTCAACCCAAAGCTAGATCAATTCTGGGCCAGCATCCCAAACCCTTGTCCAATACCAAAACAACACGGCGTCAATGTATCCTGTTCTGCTGGATATGGTGGTATCAGAACAACCACAACATGCTGACCAACCCAGTGCTGGTTCATGCATGTTGGTACAGAGGGAGCAAATAACAGATTTTGGTCAGATGAACAAAGATCACGAGCACGCTTTGGAGGCAGATAGATGAGTTGATTGTTGCGTAAGGCCTGGTATACGTAACTAAACATATCTTAAATTGGAACACTAGAATCATTACTTTATTTGCATGCTTTTTTTAAAAGCACAAAAGCCACACAATCCACAAAGGACAGGCGAAATTGTTAGAGCGCAACGCAAGCGCCGCTAGCTAGGCCAATCTGGCGAAGAACCCGTCTTCCGACTGACGTGTCGAGACATTCTAGAAAGTGGCAGAAACATCCTTAGAGAAAACAACAAACTTCACATACTGTATGTCGCCCCTGTTGATATAATACGGTGTGTCAGAGCAACTCCCCACTGCCAATGCGTACATATTTGTTTTGTCATGTTTTTCTGTGTACACTTTTGTGCATACACTGGCACTGTTATATCAATGTTAACTAGAGGAAACAAATCTTATGTATAAATAGTCGTAGTAGTGTTTTAGCTGCCTGGCTATTAGCCGTGTTATGATGACGGTGTTGGGCAGAGTAAGTACAGCTTAATAATGATAATATATAGTAACATGAAAAGTGAAAATCCATTTTTTATAACATCAAGAAATGAATGAGGTAGGCCTACTTGATTCACGAGGTAATGTATATTTACATCCACACTACATACATACAGTGATTTTTGTGTTTGTCG
The DNA here is from genome assembly GCA_964017125.1 of Flabesymbios commensalis. NCBI lineage: Eukaryota > Metazoa > Annelida > Polychaeta > Terebellida > Flabelligeridae > Flabesymbios > Flabesymbios commensalis. The sequence continues at coordinate 102,681,766 of OZ024902.1, forward strand.
ACTTTTGTTATGATCTTTATCAATGTGCTTGATACTGTAATATTTTTTCTGTATCTATTTCTGTACAAATGTGGTCATGCAATACGTGTGGCATGTATGTCGACATTTACGAAAAAGGCTCAGGATATTTTTGGTGACCGTCGGGCCAGCATCAGACGGTGGGCGAACTTGGAGCCAACATTTGGTCAACGTCTCGTAGTTTCTTGCTTCAATCTGACCTATATAATGTACTCTTCCAGTTCATTGTCCATTATGTGATAGAAGGAGGCCGGGTCCTAGATATTCAAGAATTAATCATCCCACCTCTTCTGGTTGTTCATTAAAAATATGGTGTCCGCCTTTTAGTCAGAAGGCCCGTTAGTCAGAAGGCCCACTAGTCATAAAGCATGTTAGTCAGAAGGCCCGTTAGTGAGAAAACCAGTAAGGATGATTAGTCAGAAGGCCCGATTGTCAGAAGGCCCGTTAGTCAGAAAATAAGTAAGGATGATTAGTCAGAAGGCCCGTTTGTCAGAAGGCCCGTACAGAAGGTCAGATAATTACCTCATCGAAATCATCTCATTTGTGAACAATCTTATGACCAATTTTTCGTCTTCATTTATTTAGTTGTGCCAGTAACAACGTCTAGCACTTCCATAGGGGTTGCGTTAATGATAGGCAAATCATTATGTTTTTGAACCTAATGTGGCTGACGTAAATTCCAGCTTCAAATAAATGAAAAATACCTATAAAATTGGATCAAGTGGTTATTGCCAACTGCCTGTAAATAACAGTAAATTTTCCACATATAGGAACAATATAGTATAATTATAATAATAATAATTACAGAATGTAGGCAGCAACGTGCACACTATGTCTTTGAGCAGTTTGAAATAATGTCTATACGAACAAGCAATATGATCAACATACTGCTTCAAACGCGAGTGCCTAAACTTTGAAACTTGCTGAGAAAAAATGGTCGAGATATCAAGATGCTGCTAATAGATTATAATGAGATTCAAATTTTGCGCTGGTCTTAATTGGCACGCTAATAATATGTTCTACAATCACATTATATAATAGTTATCCCGTGCTTAGGCAAACTTCACTTTCTCAAATATGAACCAAGCATTTCCACACAAAAGAGTCGACAAATAATGCTGGTTGTGAGAATATTTGGACAAACAATTTATTATTTATTCTGAGCAAAATGATACATTTATTAACGATTGACATACATTTAACAGATGGCTACAAACTCAACACCAGTTGAGAAATCTTGTGGGGTTTTCTTATGACACAGTTTTCACATCTATTTCAGTAAAGTTGATATATGCCAAAAAATGTATAGTGGTGTAAAAATTAAAGCGCACTCACTGCTGAAAATTGCCCAACTAAGCAATCAACCAGTCATCAATAATGCTAGTTTTTAATATAAATGTACAAACTACGAACCGTCAGTGCAAACCCGCGGCACATTGTGGTCATTGCGCGGCACATTCCAAGGCTCAATTTTGACGAAACAAAAACGGCTCTAATAAAAAAAACCACAAGTAGGCCCCTAATGTAATAAAACATTACTATTTTACTAATATTTTACTATCAATAGTAATGTGTTCACCTTAGACAATGTTTATAGAGCAGCCTTGTTTAAATTGTCTAGGTGACAAGTTAAATGTATTATTACCGACCTGTGTATAAAAAAAAAAAGGTCTAATAAATAAAACAAACCATGAGAATATCAATGTTGATCTTTAAATATCAACCCAAAAAATAGTAATAACATAGTGTTGTTACAGTACCTAATATACTGTGTGATTCGTAGTCTATATTGCAATCCAAGCAAACGATTAAGCTACTTGATTGCGGTTAATTAAATTGTTGCAATAACAAACGATCACGATAACTGACCCCTGAGCCTCCTAATAGTTAATGCTATGAAAACAAACGATTGATATAGTTTATCGTATGTCGTATATTGCAAAGAAAACAAGTGTTTTAGATAAGTAAGCGCACACTCGTGGTTATCGCAATGTAAACAGATAATCGTAAGAGATTTCACCTGCAAGCCTAGTTACATCATTACCTTTATGACGTATGTTAATGACATTAATTTGTATTCATTCTGATCTTTGTATAAAGCATATACAAGAGAAAAGGACTATCTTACATAATTATTTTAAGTGTGTTTATAACATGCCGAAATTTCAGTGATGCAATGAGATTATTTCCTATCATATAGACTACCACATGGGATATATGCTTTCACGAATGGAAATAACCACAAACTTGGTGAATTACAATTTATTACACGTTAAACTCTTTGTTCAAATATATTCTTATATGTATAGGCGTTAAAATGAAGAACAATTAGATAATTTGTATTTGAAGTTATTTGGTTACAAACATTAATTTGATGCATTTAACCAGGATGAACTTGAGCAAGTCGTAGTTAATTTGATATGGTGCCCCTTGTACACCTGAGAATATATTACATAGAGAAATGACATCTAATATAATAATTTTATGAAGTTAAAAGCATTGTTTTGCCATGTTTAATTAAATTATTGATGTTTAGTAGAGAGCATTCCACAGCAGTATATCTAAGTGGGTAAGTGTTGTTGTTCACACCTGTGGGGGGCACCTGGTAACCCTGCCCGCTGGGGGGAGGGGTTGGGCCGTGTGGTGGGGTCCTAATTATGGGCCCGTCTTTTAGGATGTGCCGTCAAAAATGTGCCGCGTTTTAGGTAGTCCCCAAATTCATACGCGCATATCATTAAAAAGTTTATTAGTGAGAGAGTTACAATAATTTTTTAATGTGGCTCTGAATCTGGATAATAGTTCCCAAGTGTCCATGTGTTTTTTGGTAAAAATAGCCAGATATATGTTTTCGGACCACTGATCCCTACCTCCTCAAAGTATGATTGCTGAAAAATGTATATGTTTTTGGTACAATCTGCTAATACCATGAGGTGGTAGCTATAGTGATGATCAACTTGTGTAGGTAATTTGCTTTTTCCATGTGTCATCTTTTTTGTACACACGATTTAGTGCACAAAACAGAGATACAATCCCGGAGTTTAGTCATTCGTCTCACTTCCTAGATAAGCTATGCAGAGATTTACCTTATAAAAACCAACTGAAAAGTAGATTATTATATATTTAACTAAGCTGCTTCATCATATGCAAATTCTTTGAACTTATACACTGTAATCTGATAATTCCAGGTGTTTATAAGCAGGTGTTTATAAGCACTCGCCGGAAGTGTGCTGCGAATGCTTATAAACGCACTGTCGTTTTCAAATGAGCGGCCATTTATAAACAACTGGGCCCGTACCTGGTGAGGTGTTTTCGGATCCCAGAATCTACCCCTCCTTCCCTTCCAGCATATACCCTCCTTTTCAACAACTACATGCACCCTCCCAGAATTTACCCCTCTTTCCCAGAATCTACCCCCCTTTTGAACAAATTTATATGTGCGACCTTCCCAGAATCTGATCGTCCCTCCCAGAATATGCCCCCCTTTTCAACAACTATAATATTATGTGACGCACCCAAAATTTACCCCTCTCTCCCAGAATATACCTTCCCCTCGCCTGTTCAACAACTATATGCGACACTCCCGGAATCTACCCCTCCCTCTCCAAATACACCCCCCTTTTCAACTACTATAATATTATGCGATCCTCCCTGAATCTACCCCTCCCTCCCAGATTATACCCCCCCCCCATTTTTTAGGAACTATATGCGACACTCCAGTAACTTATTCTACCCCTCCTTCCCAGAATATACCCTCCCCCCTGTTTTAACAACTATATGCGACACTCCGAGAATCTACCCCTCCCTCCCAGAATATACGCCCCTTTTCAACAACTATAATATTATGCCACCCTACCTGAATCTACCCCTCCCTCCAAGAATATACCCCCCTTTAAGAACTATATGCGACACTCCCAGAATTTACCCTTCCCTCCCAGGTTATGCCCCCCCCTTCAACAACTATATGCGATATTTGACCCAGGATCTAACCCTCCCTCCCAGAATAAACCCTCCTTTTCAACTACTATAATATTATGCGATCCTCCCTGAATCTACCCCTCCCTCCCAGATTATACCCCCCCCCCCATTTTTAGGAACTATATGCGACACTCCAGTACCTTATTCTACCCCTCCCTCCCAGAATATACCCTCCCCCCTGTTTTAACAACTATATGCGACACTCCTAGAATCTACCCCTCCCTCCCAGAATATACCCCTCTTTTCAACAACTAGGATATTATGCGTTGCTCCCAGAATTTACCCCTCCCTCCTAGAATATACCCCCCTCTGTTCAACAACTATATGCGACACTTCGAGAATCCACCCCTCCCTCCCAGAGTATACCCCCTTTTTCAACAACTATAATATTATGCGACCCTACCTGAATCTACCCCTCCCTCCAAGAATATACCCCCCCCCCCCTTTAAGAACTATATGCGACACTCCCAGAATTTACCCCTCCCTCCCAGAATATACCCCTCTTTTCAACAACTATTATATTATGCGACGCTCCCACAATCTACCCCTCCCTCCCAGAATATACCCCTCTTTCAACAACTATTTGCGACACTCCCATGATCCACCCCTTTGGGAGGGAGGGGTCTATTCTGTGAGCGTCACATAATGTTATAGTTGTTGAAAAGAGATGTATAATCCGGCAGAGAGGGGAAGATCCTGGGAGGTTCGCATACACTTGTTTAAAAGTCGCATATATATGTTGTTAAAGACGGGGGCATATTCTGGGAGGGATGGGTATATTCTGGGAGGGTTGCATGGGGAGGGGGTGTATTCTGGAAGGGAGGGGTAGATTCTGGGAAGGTTGCACATAGAAATTTGTTGAAAAGGAGGTATATTCTATGAGGGGGGGGGGGGGATTCTGTGAGGGTCGCATATAGTTGTTGGAAAGGGGGGTATATTCTGGGAGGGAGGGGTAGATTCTGCGAGGGGCGCACAAATGGATTTCTTGAAGAGGGGATGTATTCTGAGAGGGAGGGGTAGATTCCGGGAGGGTCGCATATAGTTGTTGAAAAGGGAGGCTATATTCTGGTAGAGAGGGGTAGATTCTAGGAGGGTCGCACAAACTAATTTGTTGAAAAGGAGGGAGGGTCGCATATAGTTGTTGGAAAGGGCCGGGGTATATTCTGAGAGGAAGGGGTGGAATTTGGGAGGGTCGCATAATACTATTGTTGTTGAGAAGGGGGGGGGGGGTATTCTGGGAGGGAGGGGTATTATTCTGGGAGGGTCGCATATTTGAATTTGTTGAAAAGGGGGTGTATTCTGAGAGGGAGGGGTAGATTCCAGGAGGGTCGCATATAGTTGTGGAAAAGGGAGGGGTAGATTCTGGAATGGTCGCACATTGAAAAGGGGAGTACTTTCTGGGAGGAAGGGGTACATTTTGGGAGCGGTGGTCGCACACTATTCTTGTTGAAAAGGGGGGGGGGCATATAGTTGTTGAAAAGTGGGTATATTTTTGGAAGGAGGGGTACCGTACAATTTTTAATTGCAGCCGCGGCTTTAATTAGAATGAATTTTTATTGTCCAGTGCCCAATGTCCAAAGTCCAATTGCGGCTTGTATTGAAGGTTTGTTATGAAAAATCAAATCCACAGCTATCACTATCACCTGCCAGTAGAATTTATCCAACCCTTTATATCCAATGGTCAAAATAAACAAAGATAATTATGCCCTATGAATCAATGTGATGCTCACATTAGTCGGAAAGTTTATTTTACATAACACTAATTAAACATGTTTTACAATACAGTGTATTAAAATGTTCTGAGCATTTGATGAAGATATGTCATGTTTAATATATAAATAATAATGTCTACAGCACAGTGCTATCACTGTATCAGCAGGTATTCAGTATGTTTTGTCCGTAGACATCCTATAATTATCATTGTTGTAACACAGTCGGCAAGCACACTCCTCACCACACTTCAATGCATGGAACTGTCAGTCATATGGGACGCCATTGTCACTTGACTGTACACCTCTTCCATGCAAAGGCAAAAGGCATTACCTGCTTACTTTGAAAGTAATACAAGTAAGCAGAAACTGCCCTTTGAATTTGGAGCAGTATCTGCTCACATTACAGGTAAGTAGATGCACATTTTAGCTTCCAGCAGTATACATCCTTAGCTGACCCCGCTCCCGAATGAGCCGTCAATAGAGCCGTTAAAGGTGTGGTCAACTGTAAAACTTCTCGGGACAAGGGTCCCCCAGAAGGCAATAGTGTCCGTGGGTAGGCCAAGGCCCTATTCCATAATAATACTAAATTTGCGTTTCATACCCAAAGCCTCATTGAGAGCAAGTTCTCAAATCACAGCAAGTTTATATATACTTGAGCGACATCTATGAGTTAATAATTCAAAGCCCTTGGCCCTTACCCCTACTTGGTCGCTGGCTTTCAAACAAACTGACTGTATTACTGGGGGGATGTGGAAACTGCTTGACCCCAAGCTTGTATTGACACCCAGTAAACACAAAACATTTGTATGACTTTATGCAATGTTGGAGCAACGTCGAAGACGTTGGGCCGACGTTGTATAAATGTTATACAAATGTCTTGTGTTTGCTGGGCAGGAGGACTTTCTCTCAAACATTCTACATTTATTCAATGTTGATTAAATGCTGGGCCAGTGTCGCAGACGTTGGCCTAGCATTAAAACAGCATTGGATCAATGTCTTGTTTAAGTAGTATCTTGTAATCAGTTCAGTGGCTATATTAATGCCGTCAATCTGTACTCAATAGGCTACCGTTGGCCTACACTTGACCGTCCTAGGCATGCGCGTTTTGCAGTTGAATGATTCTTTAAGCCATTGTTGGGTCAATGCTTGGCCACTGTCTGTGAAGCGAATGTTGCGTTTCTCCCAACATCCAATAAGCAGATGAAACAAACAGTACTGTCATCAGAGTAGCCTCTTACCCCAAGCTGCATGGACTTTACTATTTTGATGATGGCTGTATAAGTTAATAATCTAGAACCCAATAACACTTCAGTTCAGATGGGAATGCCAATATGGCAAGAAGAAGTTAGACTTCTTTAGGAAAAGGCTGAAAAAAGAATACTCAAGCTGTAGACCTATTAATTGTGCTCTATTAAACCTTGAGTAGTTTGTCACCACCCTTACTCCATATAATGGAGCGTTCTGATGACTTGGAAGCTTGACCCAGTTTAAATTCAACAAAAGTCTTGAGATGGCAGTTTATAATGAGTTTCCTGGAACGTTGCCAATATGGACAAAAAAGATTAAAATGTATAAAATACAACAAGTGCTGTAAATCTGTGCGGGAATATCTCAGAATCAGTGTAATTTTCTAGATAAGTTGTGGAAGTGTGAAATACAAGAGTTATCTGCTTTTTGACAAGATTTTTCACTTCGTTTGCGTGGTAATATTCATGAGGCCTAAACCACATTATTAAGTTAATGCTAGAAACTGCATAGACATCGCTGCAATATTTCAATATAACTTCATTTTGGAAACGTGAAATTTGTTGCCGAAGCTGCACCACTTCTACATTAATTTCTTACATTTCCCCACTTATACAATCGGAATGCTTGCTCGTTCAACCGGGTTTCACGACTTGTCTCGTGCCATGGAGATATACAAAACTTCCAGTGTATGTGTCAATATTAGTTTTACAGATATGGTAAAATTCTTGTGACCTACACTTTGTCATTCTTGTCATATAACCCGCTATTTCACATTCAGAATCTGTTCTTCGAAGTGTTAATTAAAAAAATACAAATTTCTATGAATAACGAATGATGATAATTTAGGCATCATTTTAATTCTATGATGAAAATGTATGTATCAATGTCATTTGTACTCATTTAACTCACACAAACCCGTATTTTTACGGTTTTGATCTGTTTAACATGCTTATATGTTGTTTGCATCACTATCATATTTGTGTTTGATTATAGACTACAGTATTGTTCTAATGTTTCATTGTGTCTCCCGACTCCACTTATCACAGTGTGATTTTTATATTGAACTCCACTATTTCCCATCATTGTGTTGGCGTACCATCACTGAAATACCACTAGGAGTCCCTTGTGTTGATTTGTTCAGATTTGACAAATATATAAGACTTATTATCTGCAATTATCAAATTTACATGTTAAAATTCATTTTTTTTTCGTTTTGTAGTTTTGGTGATGAGTCTGGCGCTGCTATGTTCGGCGATATTAAACTACTTGCAGCTGGCTACGCCTTGATTATCACTTATGTCTGCATAGTATTTGGAAGAATGAACACAGTCCAGCACAGGGTGAGAAATATAATTTTACTAATAAATCAGGCAAAGCTACGAATACGTTTGAGTATTTTACTGGTCTTCTAAAGTGAATAATTAAAATATGTTTCCTGAATGACAGTTAATGTTCCAAGTCATGACTTACTTCAGTGTTTAGTGTGAAGAAAAAAACAGAATAAGATAATTAACAATGCAGCTTTTTATTTATTTTATATACAGTCAACTGATTATGTAAACCACTTTTAAGGCGGTGTCACATTATAGCGTTTCATAATTATGGTCACCGTATTTGTAACGTATCGGTGGCGTATAGAGCCCGCATTTCCAGCGATCCCATATCACATGCGAAATGCCATATAAACAGCAACTTTCCCGCATTTCGCTAAGCCTATGAATACGCTGGCTGTACGGTACACTTTCATGTCATCAGATCCTTCGACCAGCGTCAGCTAGTACCGATCAGTACCGTCAGCTCCGATTGATTGCACTGTGGAATGTCTTCTGTAGAAATATTCATGAATTTGACCTGATTTTTTATCTGGCCAATAAGGCAATACTTAAAAAAAATGGTGTCCTTGACATTCTAAGCCACATGGTCAGGCCAAGGAATACACATGGCGAGGCAGGTGACCATTTTCATGAAATTAACAGCTTCTTTTAACATGTTTAAGAAAGGATGGGTGGGCCAGGGAGGGGTTTGACTACATCGTTACATCTAAAATGCTATATTCCGTGTCCACCTTGGCCTGACATCCTGTGGATATTTAAGCCTGACAATATGTGTTCCTGTCAGTATTGTCTTGTGAGATATAGGCCTACATCTGTACATGCATCTTGTGTATTGTTAAACCAATATTGGGTCAGTGTATCGTGCTGACAGAGACGTCAGAGACTGCACACCAGTAAGAACAATGGCCCAGCGCTGGGTTCATGTTAATCCACAATCTGAGATGATGTCCCAATATCCAACAAAGAGTGGTTGTTACCATCACTGTGCCATGCTGATATGTTGATCCTACACAAAAGCCAGTCTACAATAACACATATAAAAGATGCAGATCCAATGTTGCTTTTATGCTGGGCCGACATTGCATAGAATGGACCAACTATAGTACAACACAGTTTGATTGCCTGTACTGATCATAATATTACTAGGCATATAATGCCAATCATATAGTCCAGTATAGGGGAGACATAATTATATAAACTTGTTTCTCATAGGTGCAAAGAAACCTCGAACTTGACATAGTTTCAGGGTCAAGTGTGGGTCACCAGACACCAGATTTTGAGTCCCTATCAAAACGCAGCAATTACAGAAGAGATTCTCAAAGCACTGTAGCAGGGCCACCTAGCTGTGCTAGTGTGGCCCTGACAAGGAGGCTGGGGTAGACCTACCCGTATGTCCACGTATAACCAGCATACTTATGAGTATATCTAGCATTCTTCCAAGGTTTTCAGTGTGTGCATAATGTTTGCTTAATGTATAAATCACTGTAAACCATACATACGAAATGTTTTAATCTTCCTTTACCAATTTCGCTTTTATGTGAAAACTGCATTCCTTTACCAAACCGCATGTGTCAATGCATTAATTGCAATGGAGATATTTCATTACATACGTGGTTGAATATTGCTGACCAGAAATAGTCAGTGGCATGGAAGCAATGTTCTTTTGCTTTTTAGCCTGCCTTTTAATTAAAAAAGGTGGGCTATTGCAATTGAATTTCGGCGTCATCGGCGTCGGCGTTACCATTTACTTGTAGGCGCGATAACTTGAAAAAGTTTTTCATGTATCCTTTCCAAATTTGTTATGATGTTACTAATGACCAGTTCCCGGACAAGTTCAATAATGACTGCAAAAAATCAAAATGGCCGATTTATTGCCATTTTTCGCATTTTACATGTATGTCAATAATTTGACCATGTGGGCTCGATAACTTGAAAAGTTTTTCATGTATCCCCTTCAAATTTGTTATGCATGTTAATAATAACCAGTTCCCGAACAAGTTCAATAATGGCTGCATTTTTTTTAAAATGGTCGTTTTATTGAGATTTTTTGCATTTTACATCAATAATTTGACCTTGTCTGCGCGATAATTTGAAAAGTTTTTCATTTATCCTCTTCATATTTGTTATGCATGTTACTAATAAGCAGTTCAATAATGGATGAGAACAAGCAAAATGGCTGATTCATTGTGATTTTTTTGCATTTTACATGAACGTCAATAATTTGACCTTGTGGGTGCGATAACTTGATGATTTTTTCATGTATCCTTCCAAAATTTGTTATGCATGTTACTATTGACCAGTTCTCGGACACGTTCAATAATGGCTGAAAAAAATTCAAAGTGGCCGATTTATTACGATTTTTAGCATTTTACAGCAATAATTTGACCTTGTGGGCGCGATAACTTGAAAACTTTTCATGTATCTTCTTCAAATTTGTTATGCATGTTACTAATAAGCATTTCTCGGACAAGCTCAATACTAGCTGGAAAAGAATTCAAAATGGCCGATTAATTGCGATTTTTCACATTTTACGTCAATAATTTGACCTTGTGAGCGAGATTACTTAAAAAGTTTTTCATGTATCCTCTTCAAATCTGTAATGCATGTTACCAGAATTAGTTTTCACATTATACGTCAATACTTTGACCTTGTGGGCGCGAAAACTTGAAAAGTTTTTCATGTATCCTTCCCAAATCTGTTATGCATGTTACTAATGACCAATTATCGGACAAGTTCAATAATGGCTGTAAAAAAATCAAACGATTTATTGCGAATTCTCGCATTTTGCGTCAATAGTTTGACCTTGTGAGCGCGAGAACTTGAAATTTTTTCATGTATCCTCTTCAAATTTGTTATGCATGTTATTAATAAGCAGTTCTCGGACAAGTTCAATAATGGCTGAAAAAAATTCAAAATGGCCGATTGATTGTGATTTTTTGCATTTTACGTCAATAATTTGACCTTGTGGGCGCGATAACATGAACGGTTTTTCATGTATCTTTCCCAAATTAGTTATATGCATGTTACTAATGACCAGTTCTCGGACAAGTTTAGTAATGGCTGGGAAAAAATCAAAATGGCTGATTCATTGTGATTTTTTGCATTTTACATCAATAATTTGACCTTGTTGGCGCAATAACTTCAAGTTCAATAATGGTGAGCTATTGTCGAGTGTGCCCTTGTTTAATTGTGCAATGTATGCATGCAGATAGTATAACCTGTATTGTGCCCAGGGGGCTACCTCAGGGGTCCTAATCAGTGCAACATTAAGTATTCTGTCCATTTGTCTCTTTTCGGCTTAACTTTATTGTTGTAATCCAAGATTCAATGTATTTGTAATACCTGACGTTATTACCCCACTGAGACTAGTAGTAGCCGAAATTCTATACTCCACCCAATCAAATCAAGCTGCGATAGGAACATAACACTTTGGATGATATTTTTTAGTCGTCATATGTTGTGATAAATACAGTTAAATGTAGTTAATCATCATTTTACAGGTATTTTACCATTTGACATTAACATTTGACCTTGAAATAACTTTCAAATGACCTTGAGATATAGCCTTTTAGTGCCAGTTTATACCAGCATATACCACCGTGTTTGAAACGTATGTAACCTATGCCTAGCGTACTCCCAATGTTTATCCACGTATAATTAGCGTATTAGTGATAATCTCCATACGCTAGTACAATACGTTATAGTGTGACACCGCCTTAAATAAAACAAGATACACCAGTTATGTAAAAAGCATGTAATATATTTCCTTCACCAGACGTACGTGTCTCTGTGTGGTATTCTATGCATTGGACTAGCTATTGGCATTACATATGGCTTGTGTTCCTACATGCAAGTATTTTATGGACCCGTGCATGGAGTTTTGCCATTTCTCTTACTAGGTGATATCATATTTGCCTGCTGGAGCCAATGGTTTTTTTGTAACTCAATCCTGAGATGGAAAAAATATTTGGTCAAATTTGACATTATTTACAAGCAATTATGCTTAGGGACAATTGAAATGAATCTCAAACTTCACTTCTTCATCAATTTTACTTCAGGTAAATTTAAACTATGATCTCTTCACAGGTATTGGTGTAGACGATATGTTCGTTATCGTACAAGCGTGGGAAACGTTGTCGCCCAAGTGGAGAGAGGAGCCAGTACATATTAAGATTGCAAACATGATGAAGGACGCTGGTGTGTCCATCACAGTAACCTCTATCACTGATATAATGGCTTTCTCTTTCGGAGCATCAACTGTAAGATTCACTTAGATAGGCGAAATGTGATTGAATAGCGAAACACGTAAATTGATGGAATTGATGTTATGGAACAATACTTTATTTTAGTCCGCTGATAAGCTGAAAAGATGTCCTGTGAATACGTGCCATGAATAAAAACAATGTATACATATATATTTGTTATATGTCAGTATAATATGATCAATGGCGGCGAAAGAATTAAAACACCCCGCTTCAACTCCTACACTCTGACATTTATTATCACAATGCATCCCATGAGAGACTGGCCTACTTTTTTTGTGAAATACATTTTGTCTTTCATTTACTTGTGAAGTCTTTCGACGTGGAGCGTGTTTGAGTGTCATTAATTAATGTACCTAGACTCAACATGCCCAATATTTATATGAATGTATCCGATGCTAAATTTAAATGACGCCCTTATAATATGGTTATTTTTTGTTCCAGATACTTCCAGCGCTGAGATCATTTTGTATATGGGCAGCCATTGGAATATTGGGAACTTTTCTGTATCAAGCCACCTTCTTTGTTGCCTGCCTCGCCATAGACCAGGGGAGAGTACTGGCGTTTAGAGATGCATGCTGCTTCTGCTATATCCACAAAGACTACACGCCATCGAAATGCAGTCAGAGATCCTTGATGCAAACATTTTTTGACAAATTTTATGCACCAGCTATTGTCAAATTGCCTATCAAGGTTAGACGCTTGTAAACTGGAAGGTTAAGCGATATTTTCTTTTGATTCAATTTGTCAAATGTGAGTCTTGGCGTGCATATTAGTATTGTGAAGGTCATATGGTACCGCTACAACAAATGAAAGTATTTTCCACTGAAACAAATCATTCGATGGAATTTATGGTGATAGGTATAATCCAACGTGAAAATGTCACCCATGGATGTGATGTATCCAGCTGAAATTATTTAATATAAATTTGTAAACATCGACTAAAAAAAAATCTTTATCGAAACATGGCATTCAACCCACGCCTTCCCTTCAAAAAAACATAATTATGCCACCTGTAAGTCATTCGGGTGTGCTTATAAAACAATTATAAAAAAAATTATAACCACCTTGACAAACGACCCGCCCTGAAATGTCATTGAGTCGCAATCTCATTGAAGGAATACTGTGCCTAACTTGACATATATCTACTTGCAAGTTTTCTAGAAATCAGTCAAGATTTTTGTTATAGAAGTTCGAAAGCGCTTAAAAGTGTTCTCCAATAGAAACTAGTCTACATTTTATAATAAAATTAACAAACATATTCAATTTCCACCCACTTGTGTCGTGATAGCGTGACACAGTGAGTGTCAAATGGGTCATGATAATTCAGATATGTGATGAATTGTCTTACAAGGGTCAATATTTGCTGTATTTGTTGGTCAGATCTGCATTGTGTTTATGGCGGCAGCTGTTCTGGGTGGAGGCATATACGGTGTCATCAATCTGGAACAGGATTTTGATCCATTTTGGTTCTTCCCATCGGATTCATATGCAGCTAAGTATTGGAATGCACAAGATAAATACTTCCCAGATAATGGAAGATATGCGACTGCTATTTATTTCGGTAAATTATATTTGACACTAATCCCTGGCCTTGAGACAATTTAAGCCTATTCAAATTTAATGCGTTTAAAATAATACTAAAAATGTTATATAGGAACAAAATTAATCACGATGTTCTGACGGTATATGTAAACTTTTTACTGCTGAATATTTTTTTTCTATTGTTCAGTCAATTGAAGTTGGAATTGCTAACCCAACTTCAAATGACAAAAATTATTGATATTTTTTAAAGATACACATTCCTAATTGAATTATAAATATTTTATTTATTGAGCATGTGCCACAAAGTATTTGATCAATTTCAGTGTAATTCATTTGGTTTGAAACATGCTTAAAACGGATATGTTTCCAGCAGCACCAGGTTTAAATCCTACTCAAAGGCAATGAAAATACCGCACTAGATTTAAAGAGATTACAGTAGGCCTGTCATCAGTTACTTATGTTAAATTACATCTCAAGATTTGAGGGTCTCAAGGCTTATATATCCACTAATTTTATATTTTTATATTTTTACTATATAATGTACATAGCATAAGTGATAGTCAAATAATTTGTCTGAATCTGCTGTGTAGATGGTCAGAGCTTTTATACCTATCTGTTGTGTAGATAATCATATCTTACACCTCGCTTGCGTAGAAAAGAAGAGCTCACATGAATACATGAATACACATGACGAAAAAAGTGATGCCATTTAAAGTGCAAGAGTGAAATCCCGTGAAAATTCTGTGTTTTAAAGTTTAATTTCATAAATACATGTACAAAATCTGACCAAGGTTGAAATTGATGGAATAAAAAAAATAGATCTTCTGACACAATCACACGTAACCTGTAGGGTAAAATTGAGGTATACAATTAATAATGTTTTGAAACCGTTTCAACCGTTTTGTTTCTTCTGGTGGTACATAAAATGGCACGGTCTGAATCATAGAGTGTAATGACATTATTGACAATATATTTGACAAAACTTGATAAAATCTAAGTATTTTGGCATCAAAACTTAAAGTGTCTAGTTGGCATTATTTTAGGAAAAAAACAATAATATCAATTGTTATATTGCAAAAGCCAGCAAAGGTCAATTCCTCAGAGCACATCGATCTAAACAGGGTTTATTTTTGCATCATGTTATTTATACGTTAACATAATTTCCTCAACATCAAAACTAACGAAGGTTTGAATTGATGGAATTATTATTTATCATATATATATATATATATATATATATATATATATATATATATATATATATATATATATAAATATAAAATAAACGTAAGTGGTATATATATACAGTCAAATTAAGGTATACATAATGTTTTATGGTCTATTTTTCATTTGGAACGTATTACAGTCTGAAACATGTAACACATAGTTGAAATTACATAAGTAACAATCTATTTTTAAATGTTTAATCAAATTTAAATAATTTGGTGTTTTAAATTGGGATTATTTCTATTATTCTAACAAATAAAAGGAAGTGCTGGTTATCATTTTCAGCAAAGGTCCACATCGCTCTTAACAGTTGTTATTCATCACACTATGAGTGTGTTGAAATATCTCCCTTGACATCAAAACTAAACAAAGTTTGACTTTACACAATGATACAAGTGAGCATATCAAACAAACCATCTCAGGTACATAGCAGGTATTATTAAATTACGGTCTTAAAGATGTGTTAAATACTCATATGCAGTAATAATATCAAATAGCATAATATGAAACAATGGCATAATTGAACGTATTACAGTCTGAAACATGTAACACATAGTTGAAATTACATAAGTAACAATCTATTTTCAAATGTTTAATCAAATTTAAATAATTTGGTGTTTTAAATTGGGATTATTTCTATTATTCTAACAAATAAAAGGAAGTGCTGGTTATCATTTTCAGCAAAGGTCCACATCGCTCTTAACAGTTGTTATTCATCACACTATGAGTGTGTTGAAATATCTCCCTTGACATCAAAACTAAACAAAGTTTGACTTTACACAATGATACAAGTGAGCATATCAAACAAACCATCTCAGGTACATAGCAGGTATTATTAAATTACGGTCTTAAAGATGTGTTAAATACTCATATGCAGTAATAATATCAAATAGCATAATATGAAACAATGGCATAATTGGCAAAATATTGCATATAATCAAACAAATGTATTATTCATGGTATCAACACCTCCACATTTTATTGGGCTATGTATTAACCCGTTTGTGACCCAGAGTTCCAGAGATCTCCGAGATTTAGGGAGACCAATCAAATACGAGCCCCGGAGATCTCAAGATCTGATTGCATGAGATAACTATGATGTCATAAAATAATTTCGTTTCAGAAACAGCGCAGTAGCATAATAATCTCGTATTCAACAGGTTAATAGCAAGAGACGTGCCACAACTATATAAATCCGATGACACTTATTTAGCCAGTATTTTCATTATACTTTTAAAACTAATACCGTATTCTGATATAATTTGCTCTCGTATACATTCGAGATTTAAATAAAATAAAGGTTAAAATAGGTTTTATATCATCATATCACACAGTTTCTTTGACGGAATGCTACGTGATCAGTTACAATTACGTGCTGTGAAAAATAACATCAAGTCAGTGTACTTTTGTAGTTAATAATCATTTGACCATCACAACTCAATATCACAGCAACATATTTAAGTTGCTGTTGATTAATGTTATAAATAAGCTTGGTGTATATTGCTATTAGCGCTTTTTTTAAACGACTGCAACAACAAAGGAAAATTATT
Source organism: Flabesymbios commensalis (assembly GCA_964017125.1). Classification (NCBI taxonomy): domain Eukaryota; kingdom Metazoa; phylum Annelida; class Polychaeta; order Terebellida; family Flabelligeridae; genus Flabesymbios; species Flabesymbios commensalis. The sequence continues at coordinate 102,698,637 of OZ024902.1, forward strand.
AATTACATCGAGTTAGTGGAATGTTCACTTAAGGTTTTGTCTAAAAAAATTGTGGGAGATGATAAGTATAATAGTATGGCATATTCAAAGTTGCAGGCACATCAGGGGGAATTGTTTTAAAGACAGCAAGTGGTGTGAATAACTGGCTAAATTAGTGTCACGTGATTTTTTTCATAGCTTTGGCACGCATGTCGCTACTTTCACAATATTAACAATAAATATGGCTGTGTTGGTGCAAAACATTGTTAATTATTAGCAAAAAGATGAAATCATTTCATTTAACTCTGTGTTAGATTTTGCTATGTAATAAAACCCCAGGTGTCAAAAAGTACTTAAAACATCATTTATATCTCAATGTTTTGGAGACCCTATTTCATTATTTTGTCAGATCAAACCTTGGCAAGGCTTGGGGTTGATAACATTATTTCAACGTTTAAAAAGCATGATAAAACCACATGTTTAGATAGATGTGACATGCGGCTGCGGACATTTGCTGATCTTTTCAACTTAGCTATTGTTTTTTCACATTTTTGTCAGTACAGTGTACATATATTCCCAATTAAAATGTTACGTTCTGATGCCAGAATATTGAAATTTGATTAAACATAGGCTAACATATTATCACTTTTGTCTTTAAACTATGTATTTCAGATTTTGCAATCAAAAAAAGGTTTTAAATGTATAACAACTTTAATATTCTAGTCACAGCGTTGGGATGCTTATCAGATTATAGTGGCCGAAAAATTATTTCCGGTGATATAGCTATGTTTACTGTATCTTAAATACTTTTTTGTTAATAAGTTAAAACCAGGTTTGAATTGGGTTTATATCCTCCGCCCACGAGGTAGGGGCGGGGGGTATTGTCATCACCGTGTCTGGCTATGCGTCCGTGTTTCGTTTCTGGACGATATATCTGAACTCGTTGGCCGGATTGCTTTCATATTGCATACACACATCAATTAGGGGGTGTAGATGTGCCTTTTGGAGGTTATGACCTTTGACCTAGTTTCTGATCTTTGATTTTGAGGTTATTACTGACTATAATTGAATGTGGATGATAAGTTCAGTTTCCGGACGATATCTCACAAAGCGTTTGCTAGATTGTTTTCATACTGCACACACACATCCCTCAGGGGATGTAAATGTGCCTTTTGGGGTTATGACCTTTGATCTTTGATTTTGCAACAATTATTGACTTTAATTGATTTAGGATGATAAGTTCAGTTTCCGAACGATATATCGCAAAGCGTTCGTTGGATTGTTTTCATACTGCAAACACACATCCCTCAGGGGGTGTAGATGTGTCTTTTGGGGGTTATGACCTTTGCCCTATTTTTTTACCTTTGATTTTGTTGCCATTATGGATTTTAATTGATGGCGGGTGATAAGTGCAGTTTTTCCGGACGATATCTTGGAAAGCGAGGCCATTATTGACTTTTATTAATGGCGGGGGATATTGTTAGCGTCAGAGCTCTTGTTAATGTAGATATTCTTTCATATGCGTTAGAGTTAACAACTAGAACACCCTTGGCTTTACAAGGTGTATTACTAATTAGCCGTTGAAGTCAGCGTTGTCATAAATCAGGTGTGATAACCATCCTAATGCAAATTCTTCATTTCTCCGTCGTACGGGCATGTAATAAATATCAACAGAAAACCTCATGTAATAAATATCAACAGAAAACCTATTCATTACTGAAAATAATGATATAAATTCTAAAATGATAACACACAAACTCGCAAAGCTATTAATTTGGAAAGCCGATAGGCATGTTGTTAATTTGAACTGATACGAAGTTCGGCTATGAATATAGGCATTTTAATCATCTGTTTTATCCATTATCAGATTATGCACTGTATACTATAATACGCTGTTCGTTTTAATTACGCATAATTCTTCAAAATAATAAATATACACATAGACATATACGCATAGACTCATACCATCTTATTGTGTTTTGTGCGACTTTGTTTATGATATATATGTATATGGTGCATTGCTAATTAGCCGTTGAAGTCAGCGTTGTCAGGTGTCATGACCATCCTAATGCAAATTCTTAATTTCCTGGTCGTACGGACATGTAATAAATACCGACAAAAAACCTATTCAATACTCCGGTACTGAAAATAATGATATAAATTATCTTATGATAGCACACAAACTCGCTAAGTTATTCCTTTGGAAAGCCGATATATATGTTGTTAATTTGCACTGATACGATACAAAGTTAAGCTATGTTCAATGGTGTGCCGACAGAAAGTAACAAGGAACAGATAAAAATAACTAAATCGGTTTTATCAGTGCTTTTGTTAGGCCTCAGCCAAAATTTTGACGGATGCCTTCACATACAGGGTAATCATGACTAATTTCATATTTGACCTGTGACCCCTATTACCTTGAGTTTTTTCCGATCGACAAATTCTCTCATCAACGCGATTCACTCAACATTTTTCTATGTATCGCTCCAAAATGTATACCATATATCCATTTCACTAATAGCTCGGATGAGTGCAAAATTGTGCAAGATTCGGACAGAAACTATCGGTAGGTCATGGCGGCCGATTATCGGCCATTATTTTTGTCATATGCGTAATATCTGGAAAATCGGACCAGATAGCTAGATCATTACTATTGAACAAAATGTGCAGTTTCAGGTACATGTAGGGCCACTAAGGCGACTTTTGACTTCAATGTGTGTAATAACTAGAAAACCGTGCCAGATAGCTAGATCATTACTATTGAACAAAATGTGCGTTTTTTGTTCTGCATACTGCTAGTAACCAGTTCTCGTACAATTTCAATAATGGTGGCTGGCTATTGTCGAGTTTGTTCTTGTTTCAAATGATTTTCACTTTTAAACGATGATTAGAGGCTGAGGCCTATTACTGTCGCCGACGGGCCTTGTTAGTGTTGCATTATTATATGGCTGATCTTTATTAGTTAATGTAACTAACTATTTCTACAAGTAAATCAAATGGAAGATTATTATATAGGCCTACTTACGATTTACCAAAACAAATGTACAGTATGATGACTCTGCACCAGCATTTCATAACTATTTCTAGACACGTGTTGTTGAGAGATAATTTTAATTCTTTGCAGTCAAATCCATCTTTGTTAAATCAGATAAATTTTACAATAACTATGAGAGCTTAAATGCTGTTCTTAAACATAGTCATAGTATGAACAGGCGCCACAGCAGTTGCCAGAACTTGTAGAAAAGTTGTAACAAGTTGTAGAAAGTCAATATAAAGATTTGGAAAGAAGTTTGATGTCACAGGACAATTTTGTGTTGACCGATCCCTTTCGAAAAATTATTATTCCAGTTGACATGTGGTGCGGGCTTACTTTTGACAAAAGATCCTGTCACTTCAACAGGTTCATGCATCAAATCTGAAAGGTCGACAATCGCTCTATGACATCAACCGATGGAGCACTAACAGTGATAGCATTGAGATGAACATATACATGTATATAGTAACTTAATATTTAAGAAATAACAGTTTTTTGTTTATTATTTGTTTTGTTTTGTTTAATGTTTATTGATACTTGCATATCCGATCACATACACTACATGATATAGGCCTACATATACACATATATCCCAGCAGACACAAGACTTTGAATCAGTGTTGGCTTTATGTTGGTCCAACGCTTAAGACAGTGGACCAACGTTAAAACAACATTGACTCAACGTCTGATGTCTGTATATATTTGAGGCGTAGCCCAACATTCATTAGTCTGATTAAGCCTACTACCAGCGCTAACTGTACCTATCGCTATGCGGTTAAGGACATAAAAACTGGGAATTTGGGTCGTTTGGTTGATTGTATCGATATCAAATTTAGAATAATATTTAAGCTAATGATAGTATACACTGTACATATACCCGAAATATAGTTGCATTGTATGGCATGCGTTGGTATCTGCTGGTATGTGGAGGTGTGTGTTGGCATGGTCTTTTAGTGCTTCCCGTCAGAGCCTACACCTCTATGCTGTATAGATAGTCAGAGCTTACATCTCTATGCTGTGTAGATAGTCAGAGCATACACCTCTCTGATATGCAAATAGTTAGAGAGTAGGCCTACACCTCTATGCAGTGTTGATAGTCTGAGCGTAGCTTACACCTCTATGATGTGTAAATAGTTAGAGCTATTATTGATAGTCAGGGCGTACACATCTATGCTGTGTAGATAGTCAGAGTGTACACCACTCTGATGTGTAGATAGTTGGACCTACATCTTTATGCTGTGTAGATAGTCAGAGCGTAAACCCCAATGCTGTGTGGATAGTCAGAGCGTATACCGCTCTGTTGAATAGATAGTCAGAGCGTACATTTTTCTTTAACATTCCTTAAACTCATATTTGAGTACTGGTATGCTGCGTAGAAGGTTTGAATACCATTTCTATTTTATGATTATTTAGGACCAAATGAATTCATCAGATATGCTGATAACGCACTGCTATTAGAGAGTGTCTACAACGACACAGTGGACAGTGCCTACACCTACACTGGTACAGTGGACGCATGGTTCATGGAGTTTAAAAACATTAATGGTATGTATGAGAATTTCAGATAATCACACTGGAGTGGAAAAAAATTAACATAGCATTATTTTGTTTTAATACTTTTAATTTGTTTCGAAGTTAAATCATTTATATTTATTGATTCTCTTTGCATTTTAGGTGGTTTTCCAGAGGACGAGACGGATTTTTTTAATGATTTACATTCGTTTCTCAAAGGACCAGGATTTCGTTTTAAAAATGAAATCCAATGGGAAAATGGTTAAATACAAGTGAGTACTAAATAGGCCTATAGTCGGAGAGAGTTGGCCTTATTGGACCACCTAACAAAAAGTGGTTGTGTAGCTAATTTTTGTTGTTTAATTTTTGAAATTTTTTTAATACTGGTAGGGTAAACAATTTTTTCTGGCAAATCATGATTTTCTAAAACCCCAAAAGTGGTCCAATCGTGGATCACGTGACCACAATTGTACCACCTCTGTTTTTTATCCCTCGCCCACGGAGCAGGGGCAGGGGATATTGTCATCACCATGTCTGGCGTGCGGCTGTGCTTCCGTGTTTCGTTTCCGGACGATATATCTGAAACTGTAAGCCGGATTGCTTTCATATTGCATACACACATCCCTTAGGGGGTGTAGATGTGCTTTTTGGGGGTTATGACCTCTTTTTTGACCTTTGATTTTGACTTTAATTTGATTTTGACTTAAATTGATTGCCTTAAATTGATTGCAGATGATAACTTTAGTTCCCGGAGAGTATCTCGCGAAGCGTTTGCTAGGTTGTTTTCATATTGCTCACACACATCCGTCAGGAGGTGTAGATGTTCCTTTTGGGGGTTATGATTTTGACCTATTTTTTTACCTTTGGATTTGAGACGATTATTGACTTTAATTGATTGCTGATGATAAGTTCAGTTTCCAGACGATATCTCGCAAAGCGTTTGCCGGATTCTTTTCATATTGCATGCACACATTCCTCAGGGGTTGTTTAAATAGCACGTTCCTTGTCACTGGTATACCAATTGTAATACTATTAAACCATTACTAACAGCTAATATCAAAGAATTAATGTCAGTATCAAACAGTTGCCCAAAACCAAAAAAAACACAAATTACTCGATTGGACCACCACTTTATGAATGCTCCTCGTTTGGACCACTGTAAATATTTTGACTGTTATCTATCGTCGCCTCGGAGCGAAAGGAACCTATCTGACACTCGTTAGAGTGGCAGATAGGATCCTTTAGCTCCGAGGCGACGATATGTACAGTGTATGTTATATTAGCAACCTGAAATATTTGGTTTAACTTTTAATTCTAACAGTATCACTTGGGCCACATAGGGTTTACTACATATCTAAAATTTGTATGTGAGGAGAGGCAAGTGTTGACAATGAGACATTGGCCAAATCACTCTCTAGGCCTAATAGGACGTGAGCAATAACACAGGTCCGATTGAGGCAATTCTCCCCGCCTACATTTGTATTTCTACATATCAAGTCACACTTTATACGTAGACCTGCATAAACCAGAGCTGTATATTTTATTGTAATGGTAATTAATAGATTTATATTTAATACGCTGATAATCTTTGCAAGTACATGTATATATATATAAATATTATGTATATAGATCCCACACGATAACCTATCTATAGATGCGAGTATCAGCATTTGTAAAAAAAAATAATGAGTGATTAGGCCAGAATTGGAAGAGCGTCTTTAACCTTGATAAAACTTTTACCCTAGACGCTGTAACATTAAAATGTAGACGATAATTTTAAGAGTGTGAAAACATTGGCTACTAACTCTTTTATCGCTGAAGCAGATCTTAATTTCTAGGAGTGTATGGTACATGGCTCGGAGGTAAAGTGATCCAAGTTCAAAATTCGATTTTTAGCTTGGAGACAGAGTCTCCAAGTTTTTAGGCTGAGTTTCAGGGAAAACGTCTGTCATTAACCGGAAGTCGTTATCTGTTCTGCCTGTGCAAATTAAGTCAAAAGGCATTATCTGCTGCCTGGTAAACTAGTCATTTACTGCTTTTTAACTGGCTCTTCCTGCCATAGCGCTACCAAAAGGCCGTATTTGCTCACTTGTAAATCAAGTACATACTTCCTTTTGGCTGACGTCACTGCCTCCTTCTTGTTTGTAAGAACTATTTCAATAGACAGTATCTGCAAACTTGTAAAATAAGCAGATACTTGGTTCTGGCTGTGTGCGGAAGTGTCATAATACCCAGCTAACACGAAGCATTAACAATGAGGCCATCTTGTTTTAATGTTGTGCCAACGTTAAAGAGGGCGGGCCAACATTAGAACAACATTGGTCCAATGCCTCGTGTTTGCTGGGTCCCTGCTGTTTGTAGTAAGTCAACATCATGCACTGAACCAATGTTGGTTAAATGTTGTGTCATCATCTATGACACTGCTCCAACATTGATCTAACATTGGGTTAGTACATCCCGGCAAAAACGACCTTTACCCAATGCCGTTTTACTGCTAAGCCAAGGTTGTAGACAATGGGCCAGCATTAAGCTAGCATTGTTAGCACGTTTGTCATGTTAATGCCGATATACGGGTGGTCCAATGCTGGGGTAATGCTGGGCCAGCGTTTTAGATGGTGGGCAATCATAAGGCTAGCACTGTGTCAACGTCTTGTGTTTGCCGTGGAGCAGTTACACCCGAAGCTGAAAGGCAAGCCAGCAAGTCTGTGGCGTGGGAGGGATAACTGCCCCCTCTCTCCCACTGCTGACATCTACACCTCTGCCCTCTACAGTGCTATGCAATATACAACTTAGGTCTTGGCTAAGACATTTATCTTCAAAAAGATCAATTTTCCTGATTTTAAAAATAGATATTCGGCCTTTGTGATGAAAGGCAACGTAAATTGATATAATTTATACATTTCTGGCGTGAAATACGACCGAATAACGTGTTTATTGCATGTTGTGTGAAGTCATGACGATTTCGTGGCTTAATGGGCGCCGGCCGACATGATCTTCAAAACACTTGATAGACGCTATCACGTATAGCGACTTAGTTACATATTAAAAAGGGTGCTAAGCGTGAGATAAAGGCATTGAAGCTCCTATAAAAACTGCTTTTAGCCTTTCCAAATTCTCCATTAGTATATAATACTCATTGCTAATATCTGGTTGGCAAGGAACCTGGCAACAGAAGCATTTTAGAATTTACCTAATTTAGATGCGCCCTCGACGAACAGAGGGTCGCAGTGGTCTAATGAGGTGTTGAATCAGCCAGTAGCTACCCTGTATCTCGTGTCTTAGCTTTCAAAATCTGAATGAAAAGGCTAATAAAGTTGTAATTTAGCAGATCCTTTAAATAAACATTTGAGACATTTTTTTTATTAAATCTATGTCTCTGGGGCACATTTAAATTCACTTAGCATGTTAACATACCACATATCCCCTCGTATAGTGCGACGCCATGTATAATACAAGATAAGATATGAGGCCTCTGATGACGGGAAAAACGTCTACCCATAATCAGTGATAATACGACCTCAAATTTTGGATGTCGGCAGTGTCCATGGGCCATCATAATATCACAGAACTGGAATTCAGTTCTGTGATAAAATGATGTAGGCCTATAGATATTACCTTGTTCTACTAATACTATAGCGCCGTGACACAACACAGGACAGACATCTGCATACTCAATGGCGGCACACCGGCAACAGTTTTTTTGGCAGGCCTGCATAGGCTACATATACACTGTATGAAATGTATTCAGTCAGATTTCAAAATATTTATATTTCGCCTACAAATTTATATTATTTTAATTCATCAATTAGAAATACCATATTTTGATATCGTCGTGCTCAAATAAGAACATTCCGTAAATTATTTGCAGACTAGCCGCATTGTCTAGACACAAGAAGTGTGTGACTGTTTAAGGTGTCAGGGTGTAATAACCACTGATAGGGCACATGCTACACAGCGACAACAGCGGTAGGCGTTAATGCTATCCCAGCAATATCTTGTTATATTTCGTGAACGCATTTCTCTCATTCCAATACATCTTAATAAAATATCATGTTCAGATAGGCCTGCCGTTGTAGTCCTACACAATAGAACACTCCCACATGAAAGGTGATCTTAGATTGAATCAGCATTAATATAAATAAACAGAGCAGTGTGACTTAGTTGCAGACTAACTGTGTCATTTATCTGCCCGTGGTTGTCAAAGGTGCCACGCGCCTCACGTCCCGGTGTCTCCCAGCAAACACAACACATCCACCCAGTGCTGCAACAATGTTGTGTCTGCGTCAAAGACGACTCACTGTCCAATGCTGCTTAAATGTTGGGCCAGCGTTGTCGACAGTGTCCTAGCTTTGACCCAGCATTACGTTAGTGTATCGTGTTCACTGTGTGCATCATAATCGTCACAGCTTACCAAACACGGTGACTGGCCTACGTTTACAGATACGTTTTACACTCTATGAACTTACTGCTAGAGCGCTATTTTTTTTTAAAGAATTCTACATCTATGTATAATCAGATAATACGAGGTGCCTTTTTGTGACGTGAATAGGTAAGAAAAAACAGGCCTAAATATGATCCAGACCACTTCATTTGAGGCCTCAGATTAATTTTTTTCCGGGGGGGGGGGGGGGAGCATGCCCCTGGACCCCTCTAGAACATACGAGGCTGGCTGTGGTGTTTATAAATTCTTGAAAAAATCGGCGGCGCCCCCCCCCCCCCCCGTTTGTCAATTCCTGGATCCGCCACTGGGAATCCTATACAGTACTTAATATTGCGTTCTGCGCTTGGCTGTCCAACAACATGTGACCTGTTTACTTACACTCAATGCTAAAAAGCTACAGTGGACAATACAGTATAGCCTCTATACATGTTGAGTCAATGGGTTTTAAAATGTGAATTCTGGGTTGAGTTGTCAAACATGGTCCAATTAAATCAACACTTGAGACACTATGACTTATATTGCGGTGCGACAATTGTTGCCCGTTTGCATAATTTGTGTCATGTGGACAGTAGAGTCACCATGCTTCGTTACTCATTAAGGGGACATGCCCAGGACTATAATCATTAAAAAATCGGTGATTTTATTTTAGCTTAATAATATGACCATATGATGTAAACATGTTCATAGACTAGAACTGCAAAAGTTTTTTATTTGCGTGCTGCGTACCTACCAGTTAGGCTGGATATAGAGACGAAATTCCCGTATTTCTTATTTTTGACATGGTTGTCAATAATTAGAAATCAGGAATGTTAAATTTTGAATCAAATGTGATCAATTTACCTTGTGTTGTTTGCCCGACTGTCCGTGTGCCCTCACCATACTCCAGCATACCTGGAGAAAAAACGGCAGAGTTATGTAGTTTTGAATGAATTTGAGTGGAATGGTCTGAAAGTGTCTTAAGTTAATAATTTGAAAAATAAAAAGTTCCTAAAAGCTATAGCGTCTCATCTTAATTTATGAAATTTAACAAATTTGGTTGTTTTGAATTTGTCTCTTTTCAGAGCCACCAGGAATCGTTGTGGTGTTTGAATCCTATCTGTTATTTTGTCTTGTTGTTTTGATGGTTTGTGAATTGTGTATTTGAGTGTATGCTTGTTTTTTTGACGTTTGTGTTTTTGTTTGTTGGTGAAAATTATTAATCTGTTATCTATAAGTGTTCATGTGAATGCGTGACATGGCTTTTGAATTGTCACTCACTCACCAACCGGTGACACGTTGGTGAGTGACAACGTGTCGTGGTGACCTGCTCAACGATGGAAGTGTTGGCCCGTCAACGCCAGCGTTGCGCCAATGCTGGCCCAGTTCTGTTAGCACTGGATTGACAGTGGCACTGCGTAGCCACACTGTGATAGCATTCGATGTTTCTATATCTCTCTCACTTGCTGCCAGCGTTGTCCCAACGTTGGTCCAGTGCCGTTGGCACGTGACGACACTGACACAGCTCTAGCAGTAATCGCTGGTTTATTGCTGGTCCTCCGTTCGCAACGCTGGCCCAACATTAAACTAACATTAACAACACATGAAAACTATAAAAAAATATATATTTAAGCCAATAGAGTACACCATCAATATGATTGTATGGATCATAAAAATCATTGATTGGAACCGTTTTGCTAATCAGCTCAGGGGCGTAGCCAGGAATTATGTTGGTGTACGCACAAAATGTTTTTATTATTATATATTTTAATGGCAATTTGCTTGTGAATATGTGGCGAGCGCAGCGAGCCGAATTCAGCAGCTGGGGGTTTGGGGGGGGGGGGGGGGGTGTTGCGCTGTGACCCCTCCCCCCCATAGGATTTTTTTGTTGTTGGTTGTTTCTGGGTGCACTTGAGATTAATTTCTGGAGACATAATTGAGCTGTTAATTGACCATCCCGGCCCCATCTCTTGATCCGCTAATGCCTCCCCCCGAACTTTTTCGTATTTCCGACTACTTTTAGATGCAGTTTCCTTATACTTGGCAACATGATTCACTATTATATTTTTGTCTCGTGTCCAGTAAACACAAAACATTTGTATATTATTTGTAGAACGTCAGCCCAACGTCTTAGACACTAGTCCAACATTGTACAAATGTTATATAAATGTTTTGTGTTTACTGGTGTGTTTGTAAACGTTATTCATTTATTATACATTTTATCTGAGACTGTAGGTGAGCCTACTATCCATGATTTTTGCGAGCATACTTATGCCCATCAGTGGGAATTTCCCTCCACTACAAAAATTATTTTGCGAAAACAATGCAAAGCTCTCAGTGAATATGTGAAAAAAAATAATATAACTTACCCCAATAATTAATGTCCTAATTCACATCGATTTAATTTCGTTTAATATATGAGATTGGCATCCTAGAAACATTATTTTTTACTCCTCATACGACAAGTATTTGCATTTTATTTTCCTAATTATACATTTTTCCTTTTGCTAATGAGAAAAAGCTTGCGGTGGGCGCATCCGCATTTAAGAACCTTCACTTAATTAACCCTTTAAAGCCTCCTGATGAAAACTACCTGTAACTTAATTATTCACACTTTTTTCGTGGAGCTGTTTTAACAGTAGACTCTATATGACATTTCTTACAATTTATCACTCATCTCAGGTAATCTTCATACACTTACAAGTCGATCAGTGCGACAGTAAGTCGGTGCTTGTATTGGAGGGAAGATGGTTAATTCAGGCCTGAAAAGGTTAAAAAATGAATTTTGAGTCTAATTTTAACGCTCAAATAGTCTAATATTAGCTACTGAAGTCTTGGCTTAGATGATAGCTATACACGAAATAATAGGCATATATAGCCTACTGCAAGGTACAAAGTCAGCCTGTTCTGTGTGCAATTTTTTTTTAACTGGGTTAGATTATCTCCCTCAGGTATTTGCGCTATGTCACTGTTACAAAGCCCTATTATCTGATTATCATGGCTAGGTTACATTGCATTAGGCCTACTTCGTACGGCAGGCAAACATTATAGTAACTATATATGTTTGCCTGTCGTCTGTAACTGTATTAAGATAGGCCTCCTATATTAGGTCCCGTAAAATGTGAAAATAACACTCAATTTCTTAGAATGTTTTTTTTTTAGGCTGGGCCAGGTTGTACGCTCGTGCGTACATGCTGGCTACGCCACTGCAGCTTATAGATACCAGCAAGAATCTACACTGTATAACACACCATCTTGATATCAGTGATCAGGTAATGTGTTTGTATACTGTAGATCTGGTAATATTCGCGAGGTTTTAATTTTTGCGAGGAGTACTAATTCGCAAATTTAAGAATCTCGCGAAAATTATTACAAAATTATTGTTATTTATTGCACAAATTCGCAAAGGGCGGGGGCCCTGTTGAAAGGTCCAGAAGAAATAATAATTGCACTTCTACTTTTGTAATATTAATTACATTGTAGTCCTGTAATATGATTCTTTGTCAAACATTTTTCATTAAGTGCAGTACTTTAGAATGTGTGTAAAATCAGCAAATGATGGGAATCGAACATATAATATGGATATGATGAATGGGATATAAATACATAGTACCGGGTGTATAGGCCTATACATATTTCTTTTTCTTGATAATTTATTTTAGAACATAGATATACATTCTCTGACACATCTGTAGCTGATATTTTGCAATGCTGTTGACAAGCGTCAAGGCCCCTGGGCCTCTTGTTTTCTGTTTATGTCATTTTGGGAAAGCTAAATATATAGAAAATAATATACTAAAATATCTGAGCCATTCGTTGAAAAATTCAGGACTTTTTAATCGACAGATATTTTTTCACTTTCAAAATTGATACTTTTTATCAATGGTAAAGTGATCCAAGTCCATCAGTTTATATAGGGACATTTTGACTTGGATCAGTTTACCTCTGAGGTGTGCGATAAATGGCTGCTGAAATGTTAATCAACACCCCTTATGTGGATCAGTGTGCGCTATGCCAATCATTACCAATTTTTTACCGGATCAAGATGATGAGACACTAGACAGTTACTATACTAGCTTGTGACATTTAAAAATAAATTTATATTTCTAAATTGCAAAAGTTGATTTATCAAATAAAATTAAATAAAAATTGCCAGAAATTGGTTTTACAACATTGATAACTAAAAACCTGCCAGTAAAAATGAAAATTAAAAAAACAATGCAAAACTTCCCCTATTTTTTTAATTATGGGCGTAACAAAGTTGAATTAAAAACGAAATATAATTTTTGTTAAATTGATTTTAACTTTGAAGCCTTCTATAGGAAAATGAGAAAATGCGGACTTGGATCACTTTACCTCTAAGCCATTCGTAAGTTGAACATACAATTTTGCATTCCCGTCTTCACATCAATGTCTAAATTTACCTATTCGAATGAAGAAAAGGTCTAACGTTAGTCAGATATCGTCATCTTACACATCACTTGACACTACATAAAGATCTCTGAGCAAACACAGGACCACGACCCCGATAGCCAATTGGCACAAACATTTAAATATTACATTATTTGTAAATTCATCTTTACTTGATACATCCATGTATAAAGGGTATACCATCGAAGCCATTTACACAATTAAGCTTGACGTTACCGAACATATCTTTTCAGTGTACTAACGTAGGTAATTATCTGACGTAGTTAATATTATTTAGGTGATCACTTATCCAACAAGTTTAAAGGGACTGGCCCAGGCTAAAATCATAAAAAAATCGGTGATTTTATTTCGGGTTCTTAATATGACCATATGACGTCTCACCACACATAATACCCGTCCCATAGACTTACATGTATTATGACCCATACGCTCAGGCCTCCCAGCACTCCTAAAATGGGGAAATGTAAATAACCCTATATATCATTTTAACCATCCTGCTGTTCTCTTTCAAAATAAAAAATAAAAAAGGTATGTGAATCTGCTTGCTTTCCTGCTATTTTAGCCTAGAATAAGCTCTTGCCCCACTCTCCCCCGGGCGACCTAGAAAAAAATTGACCTTGTTTTTTATAAGAGCCTTGTTACAGCCAGCGCAAGGACTTCCTGTTAGATCTATCTTTTATCATTTCGATGCTTTTGCTACAACAAAACATCACAGAATCGATTTAAATTGGTATCAAAATGATATTTCCGTAATAATCACCACAGGAGCTGCTGCAAAGAGCCACAATTTTTAAAAAGAGTCTAACTTTCTTATTCTTAAACTTTATAATGATATGCGCGAATGAATTTGTGTGGTGAGACCTTAAGGGAAATAAACATGTTTATGGAATATTATTTTGCAAGTGAGCTAGAAAATACATTCTATTCTGAAATCGAAAAAGAAAACCTTGTCCAATTCCGATGAGCAGAAGGCACACAAACGCAAAATGAAATTCCCCTGTTTATTACTAGATCTCGAGAAATGGCCCGTTTTTCGATATTACAACATAATTTTCCATTTTCATGAAGCATCTGTATGAGATTGTCTATTTTTTCAGAGACTCGTCTCGAAATTGGGCAATGAATGATTTTATTTCTTCAGAATAGTGATGTACGGACATTATACACACAAACAAAAGAGGTATAAATACCAAAGGACAAGAAAATCAATGCGGGGAAGCGGAAGAACCAAGTTGAACTTACAACTGTTTCAGTGCTATATGGACGAATGCTTGGTATATGGGCCATAATTGAACATTATCAAATTAGTTTCGTTAAATTCGCTAGAAAACATGTCTATATTATATTTTTTTGCTGAATTGGCTGCCTGGTGATAATAAATGAGCAAAATTATTGGTCTAGTAGCAATAAAACATCCCACAGGCGCGAAAATGTGTTTTCTGGAACTATGGCCTTAACGTCTCACCACACATAATACCCGTCCCATAGACTTACATGTATTATGACCCATACGCTCAGGCCTCCCAGCACTCCTAAAATGGGGAAATGTAAATAACCCTATATATCATTTTAACCATCCTGCTGTTCTCTTTCAAAATAAAAAATAAAAAAGGTATGTGAATCTGCTTGCTTTCCTGCTATTTTAGCCTAGAATAAGCTCTTGCCCCACTCTCCCCCGGGCGACCTAGAAAAAAATTGACCTTGTTTTTTATAAGAGCCTTGTTACAGCCAGCGCAAGGACTTCCTGTTAGATCTATCTTTTATCATTTCGATGCTTTTGCTACAACAAAACATCACAGAATCGATTTAAATTGGTATCAAAATGATATTTCCGTAATAATCACCACAGGAGCTGCTGCAAAGAGCCACAATTTTTAAAAAGAGTCTAACTTTCTTATTCTTAAACTTTATAATGATATGCGCGAATGAATTTGTGTGGTGAGACCTTAAGGGAAATAAACATGTTTATGGAATATTATTTTGCAAGTGAGCTAGAAAATACATTCTATTCTGAAATCGAAAAAGAAAACCTTGTCCAATTCCGATGAGCAGAAGGCACACAAACGCAAAATGAAATTCCCCTGTTTATTACTAGATCTCGAGAAATGGCCCGTTTTTCGATATTACAACATAATTTTCCATTTTCATGAAGCATCTGTATGAGATTGTCTATTTTTTCAGAGACTCGTCTCGAAATTGGGCAATGAATGATTTTATTTCTTCAGAATAGTGATGTACGGACATTATACACACAAACAAAAGAGGTATAAATACCAAAGGACAAGAAAATCAATGCGGGGAAGCGGAAGAACCAAGTTGAACTTACAACTGTTTCAGTGCTATATGGACGAATGCTTGGTATATGGGCCATAATTGAACATTATCAAATTAGTCTCGTTAAATTCGCTAGAAAACATGTCTATATTATATTTTTTTGCTGAATTGGCTGCCTGGTGATAATAAATGAGCAAAATTATTGGTCTAGTAGCAATAAAACATCCCACAGGCGCGAAAATGTGTTTTCTGGAACTATGGCCTTAACGTCTCACCACACATAATACCCGTCCCATAGACTTACATGTATTATGACCCATACGCTCAGGCCTCCCAGCACTCCTAAAATGGGGAAATGTAAATAACCCTATATATCATTTTAACCATCCTGCTGTTCTCTTTCAAAATAAAAAATAAAAAAGGTATGTGAATCTGCTTGCTTTCCTGCTATTTTAGCCTAGAATAAGCTCTTGCCCCACTCTCCCCCGGGCGACCTAGAAAAAAATTGACCTTGTTTTTTATAAGAGCCTTGTTACAGCCAGCGCAAGGACTTCCTGTTAGATCTATCTTTTATCATTTCGATGCTTTTGCTACAACAAAACATCACAGAATCGATTTAAATTGGTATCAAAATGATATTTCCGTAATAATCACCACAGAAGCTGCTGCAAAGAGCCACAATTTTTAAAAAGAGTCTAACTTTCTTATTCTTAAACTTTATAATGATATGCGCGAATGAATTTGTGTGGTGAGACCTTAACGGAAATAAACATGTTTATGGAATATTATTTTGCAAGTGAGCTAGAAAATACATTCTATTCTGAAATCGAAAAAGAAAACCTTGTCCAATTCCGATGAGCAGAAGGCACACAAACGCAAAATGAAATTCCCCTGTTTATTACTAGATCTCGAGAAATGGCCCGTTTTTCGATATTACAACATAATTTTCCATTTTCATGAAGCATCTGTATGAGATTGTCTATTTTTTCAGAGACTCGTCTCGAAATTGGGCAATGAATGATTTTATTTCTTCAGAATAGTGATGTACGGACATTATACACACAAACAAAAGAGGTATAAATACCAAAGGACAAGAAAATCAATGCGGGGAAGCGGAAGAACCAAGTTGAACTTACAACTGTTTCAGTGCTATATGGACGAATGCTTGGTATATGGGCCATAATTGAACATTATCAAATTAGTTTCGTTAAATTCGCTAGAAAACATGTCTATATTATATTTTTTTGCTGAATTGGCTGCCTGGTGATAATAAATGAGCAAAATTATTGGTCTAGTAGCAATAAAACATCCCACAGGCGCGAAAATGTGTTTTCTGGAACTATGGCCTTAACGTCTCACCACACATAATACCCGTCCCATAGACTTACATGTATTATGACCCATACGCTCAGGCCTCCCAGCACTCCTAAAATGGGGAAATGTAAATAACCCTATATATCATTTTAACCATCCTGCTGTTCTCTTTCAAAATAAAAAATAAAAAAGGTATGTGAATCTGCTTGCTTTCCTGCTATTTTAGCCTAGAATAAGCTCTTGCCCCACTCTCCCCCGGGCGACCTAGAAAAAAATTGACCTTGTTTTTTATAAGAGCCTTGTTACAGCCAGCGCAAGGACTTCCTGTTAGATCTATCTTTTATCATTTCGATGCTTTTGCTACAACAAAACATCACAGAATCGATTTAAATTGGTATCAAAATGATATTTCCGTAATAATCACCACAGGAGCTGCTGCAAAGAGCCACAATTTTTAAAAAGAGTCTAACTTTCTTATTCTTAAACTTTATAATGATATGCGCGAATGAATTTGTGTGGTGAGACCTTAAGGGAAATAAACATGTTTATGGAATATTATTTTGCAAGTGAGCTAGAAAATACATTCTATTCTGAAATCGAAAAAGAAAACCTTGTCCAATTCCGATGAGCAGAAGGCACACAAACGCAAAATGAAATTCCCCTGTTTATTACTAGATCTCGAGAAATGGCCCGTTTTTCGATATTACAACATAATTTTCCATTTTCATGAAGCATCTGTATGAGATTGTCTATTTTTTCAGAGACTCGTCTCGAAATTGGGCAATGAATGATTTTATTTCTTCAGAATAGTGATGTACGGACATTATACACACAAACAAAAGAGGTATAAATACCAAAGGACAAGAAAATCAATGCGGGGAAGCGGAAGAACCAAGTTGAACTTACAACTGTTTCAGTGCTATATGGACGAATGCTTGGTATATGGGCCATAATTGAACATTATCAAATTAGTTTCGTTAAATTCGCTAGAAAACATGTCTATATTATATTTTTTTGCTGAATTGGCTGCCTGGTGATAATAAATGAGCAAAATTATTGGTCTAGTAGCAATAAAACATCCCACAGGCGCGAAAATGTGTTTTCTGGAACTATGGCCTTAAGGGAAATAAACATGTTTATGGAATATTATTTTGCAAGTTTGCTAGAAAATACATTCTATTCTGAAATCGAAAAAGAAAACCTTGTCCAATTCCGATGAGCAGAAGGCACACAAACGCAAAATGAAATTCCCCTGTTTATTACTAGATCTCGAGAAATGGCCCGTTTTTCGATATTACAACATAATTTTCCATTTTCATGAAGCATCTGTATGAGATTGTCTATTTTTTCAGAGACTCGTCTCGAAATTGGGCAATGAATGATTTTATTTCTTCAGAATAGTGATGTACGGACATTATACACACAAACAAAAGAGGTATAAATACCAAAGGACAAGAAAATCAATGCGGGGAAGCGGAAGAACCAAGTTGAACTTACAACTGTTTCAGTGCTATATGGACGAATGCTTGGTATATGGGCCATAATTGAACATTATCAAATTAGTTTCGTTAAATTCGCTAGAAAACATGTCTATATTATATTTTTTTGCTGAATTGGCTGCCTGGTGATAATAAATGAGCAAAATTATTGGTCTAGTAGCAATAAAACATCCCACAGGCGCGAAAATGTGTTTTCTGGAACTATGGCCTTAAGGGAAATAAACATGTTTATGGAATATTATTTTGCAAGTGAGCTAGAAAATACATTCTATTCTGAAATCGAAAAAGAAAACCTTGTCCAATTCCGATGAGCAAAAGGCACACAAACGCAAAATGAAATTCCCCTGTTTATTACTAGATCTCGAGAAATGGCCCGTTTTTCGATATTACAACATAATTTTCCATTTTCATGAAGCATCTGTATGAGATTGTCTATTTTTTCAGAGACTCGTCTCGAAATTGGGCAATGAATGATTTTATTTCTTCAGAATAGTGATGTACGGACATTATACACACAAACAAAAGAGGTATAAATACCAAAGGACAAGAAAATCAATGCGGGGAAGCGGAAGAACCAAGTTGAACTTACAACTGTTTCAGTGCTATATGGACGAATGCTTGGTATATGGGCCATAATTGAACATTATCAAATTAGTTTCGTTAAATTCGCTAGAAAACATGTCTATATTATATTTTTTTGCTGAATTGGCTGCCTGGTGATAATAAATGAGCAAAATTATTGGTCTAGTAGCAATAAAACATCCCACAGGCGCGAAAATGTGTTTTCTGGAACTATGGCCTTAACGTCTCACCACACATAATACCCGTCCCATAGACTTACATGTATTATGACCCATACGCTCAGGCCTCCCAGCACTCCTAAAATGGGGAAATGTAAATAACCCTATATATCATTTTAACCATCCTGCTGTTCTCTTTCAAAATAAAAAATAAAAAAGGTATGTGAATCTGCTTGCTTTCCTGCTATTTTAGCCTAGAATAAGCTCTTGCCCCACTCTCCCCCGGGCGACCTAGAAAAAAATTGACCTTGTTTTTTATAAGAGCCTTGTTACAGCCAGCGCAAGGACTTCCTGTTAGATCTATCTTTTATCATTTCGATGCTTTTGCTACAACAAAACATCACAGAATCGATTTAAATTGGTATCAAAATGATATTTCCGTAATAATCACCACAGGAGCTGCTGCAAAGAGCCACAATTTTTAAAAAGAGTCTAACTTTCTTATTCTTAAACTTTATAATGATATGCGCGAATGAATTTGTGTGGTGAGACCTTAAGGGAAATAAACATGTTTATGGAATATTATTTTGCAAGTGAGCTAGAAAATACATTCTATTCTGAAATCGAAAAAGAAAACCTTGTCCAATTCCGATGAGCAGAAGGCACACAAACGCAAAATGAAATTCCCCTGTTTATTACTAGATCTCGAGAAATGGCCCGTTTTTCGATATTACAACATAATTTTCCATTTTCATGAAGCATCTGTATGAGATTGTCTATTTTTTCAGAGACTCGTCTCGAAATTGGGCAATGAATGATTTTATTTCTTCAGAATAGTGATGTACGGACATTATACACACAAACAAAAGAGGTATAAATACCAAAGGACAAGAAAATCAATGCGGGGAAGCGGAAGAACCAAGTTGAACTTACAACTGTTTCAGTGCTATATGGACGAATGCTTGGTATATGGGCCATAATTGAACATTATCAAATTAGTTTCGTTAAATTCGCTAGAAAACATGTCTATATTATATTTTTTTGCTGAATTGGCTGCCTGGTGATAATAAATGAGCAAAATTATTGGTCTAGTAGCAATAAAACATCCCACAGGCGCGAAAATGTGTTTTCTGGAACTATGGCCTTAACGTCTCACCACACATAATACCCGTCCCATAGACTTACATGTATTATGACCCATACGCTCAGGCCTCCCAGCACTCCTAAAATGGGGAAATGTAAACAACCCTATATATCATTTTAACCATCCTGCTGTTCTCTTTCAAAATAAAAAATAAAAAAGGTATGTGAATCTGCTTGCTTTCCTGCTATTTTAGCCTAGAATAAGCTCTTGCCCCACTCTCCCCCGGGCGACCTAGAAAAAAATTGACCTTGTTTTTTATAAGAGCCTTGTTACAGCCAGCGCAAGGACTTCCTGTTAGATCTATCTTTTATCATTTCGATGCTTTTGCTACAACAAAACATCACAGAATCGATTTAAATTGGTATCAAAATGATATTTCCGTAATAATCACCACAGGAGCTGCTGCAAAGAGCCACAATTTTTAAAAAGAGTCTAACTTTCTTATTCTTAAACTTTATAATGATATGCGCGAATGAATTTGTGTGGTGAGACCTTAAGGGAAATAAACATGTTTATGGAATATTATTTTGCAAGTGAGCTAGAAAATACATTCTATTCTGAAATCGAAAAAGAAAACCTTGTCCAATTCCGATGAGCAGAAGGCACACAAACGCAAAATGAAATTCCCCTGTTTATTACTAGATCTCGAGAAATGGCCCGTTTTTCGATATTACAACATAATTTTCCATTTTCATGAAGCATCTGTATGAGATTGTCTATTTTTTCAGAGACTCGTCTCGAAATTGGGCAATGAATGATTTTATTTCTTCAGAATAGTGATGTACGGACATTATACACACAAACAAAAGAGGTATAAATACCAAAGGACAAGAAAATCAATGCGGGGAAGCGGAAGAACCAAGTTGAACTTACAACTGTTTCAGTGCTATATGGACGAATGCTTGGTATATGGGCCATAATTGAACATTATCAAATTAGTTTCGTTAAATTCGCTAGAAAACATGTCTATATTATATTTTTTTGCTGAATTGGCTGCCTGGTGATAATAAATGAGCAAAATTATTGGTCTAGTAGCAATAAAACATCCCACAGGCGCGAAAATGTGTTTTCTGGAACTATGGCCTTAACGTCTCACCACACATAATACCCGTCCCATAGACTTACATGTATTATGACCCATACGCTCAGGCCTCCCAGCACTCCTAAAATGGGGAAATGTAAATAACCCTATATATCATTTTAACCATCCTGCTGTTCTCTTTCAAAATAAAAAATAAAAAAGGTATGTGAATCTGCTTGCTTTCCTGCTATTTTAGCCTAGAATAAGCTCTTGCCCCACTCTCCCCCGGGCGACCTAGAAAAAAATTGACCTTGTTTTTTATAAGAGCCTTGTTACAGCCAGCGCAAGGACTTCCTGTTAGATCTATCTTTTATCATTTCGATGCTTTTGCTACAACAAAACATCACAGAATCGATTTAAATTGGTATCAAAATGATATTTCCGTAATAATCACCACAGGAGCTGCTGCAAAGAGCCACAATTTTTAAAAAGAGTCTAACTTTCTTATTCTTAAACTTTATAATGATATGCGCGAATGAATTTGTGTGGTGAGACCTTAAGGGAAATAAACATGTTTATGGAATATTATTTTGCAAGTGAGCTAGAAAATACATTCTATTCTGAAATCGAAAAAGAAAACCTTGTCCAATTCCGATGAGCAGAAGGCACACAAACGCAAAATGAAATTCCCCTGTTTATTACTAGATCTCGAGAAATGGCCCGTTTTTCGATATTACAACATAATTTTCCATTTTCATGAAGCATCTGTATGAGATTGTCTATTTTTTCAGAGACTCGTCTCGAAATTGGGCAATGAATGATTTTATTTCTTCAGAATAGTGATGTACGGACATTATACACACAAACAAAAGAGGTATAAATACCAAAGGACAAGAAAATCAATGCGGGGAAGCGGAAGAACCAAGTTGAACTTACAACTGTTTCAGTGCTATATGGACGAATGCTTGGTATATGGGCCATAATTGAACATTATCAAATTAGTTTCGTTAAATTCGCTAGAAAACATGTCTATATTATATTTTTTTGCTGAATTGGCTGCCTGGTGATAATAAATGAGCAAAATTATTGGTCTAGTAGCAATAAAACATCCCACAGGCGCGAAAATGTGTTTTCTGGAACTATGGCCTTAACGTCTCACCACACATAATACCCGTCCCATAGACTTACATGTATTATGACCCATACGCTCAGGCCTCCCAGCACTCCTAAAATGGGGAAATGTAAATAACCCTATATATCATTTTAACCATCCTGCTGTTCTCTTTCAAAATAAAAAATAAAAAAGGTATGTGAATCTGCTTGCTTTCCTGCTATTTTAGCTTAGAATAAGCTCTTGCCCCACTCTCCCCCGGGCGACCTAGAAAAAAATTGACCTTGTTTTTTATAAGAGCCTTGTTACAGCCAGCGCAAGGACTTCCTGTTAGATCTATCTTTTATCATTTCGATGCTTTTGCTACAACAAAACATCACAGAATCGATTTAAATTGGTATCAAAATGATATTTCCGTAATAATCACCACAGGAGCTGCTGCAAAGAGCCACAATTTTTAAAAAGAGTCTAACTTTCTTATTCTTAAACTTTATAATGATATGCGCGAATGAATTTGTGTGGTGAGACCTTAAGGGAAATAAACATGTTTATGGAATATTATTTTGCAAGTGAGCTAGAAAATACATTCTATTCTGAAATCGAAAAAGAAAACCTTGTCCAATTCCGATGAGCAGAAGGCACACAAACGCAAAATGAAATTCCCCTGTTTATTACTAGATCTCGAGAAATGGCCCGTTTTTCGATATTACAACATAATTTTCCATTTTCATGAAGCATCTGTATGAGATTGTCTATTTTTTCAGAGACTCGTCTCGAAATTGGGCAATGAATGATTTTATTTCTTCAGAATAGTGATGTACGGACATTATACACACAAACAAAAGAGGTATAAATACCAAAGGACAAGAAAATCAATGCGGGGAAGCGGAAGAACCAAGTTGAACTTACAACTGTTTCAGTGCTATATGGACGAATGCTTGGTATATGGGCCATAATTGAACATTATCAAATTAGTTTCGTTAAATTCGCTAGAAAACATGTCTATATTATATTTTTTTGCTGAATTGGCTGCCTGGTGATAATAAATGAGCAAAATTATTGGTCTAGTAGCAATAAAACATCCCACAGGCGCGAAAATGTGTTTTCTGGAACTATGGCCTTAACGTCTCACCACACATAATACCCGTCCCATAGACTTACATGTATTATGACCCATAAGCTCAGGCCTCCCAGCACTCCTAAAATGGGGAAATGTAAATAACCCTATATATCATTTTAACCATCCTGCTGTTCTCTTTCAAAATAAAAAATAAAAAAGGTATGTGAATCTGCTTGCTTTCCTGCTATTTTAGCCTAGAATAAGCTCTTGCCCCACTCTCCCCCGGGCGACCTAGAAAAAAATTGACCTTGTTTTTTATAAGAGCCTTGTTACAGCCAGCGCAAGGACTTCCTGTTAGATCTATCTTTTATCATTTCGATGCTTTTGCTACAACAAAACATCACAGAATCGATTTAAATTGGTATCAAAATGATATTTCCGTAATAATCACCACAGGAGCTGCTGCAAAGAGCCACAATTTTTAAAAAGAGTCTAACTTTCTTATTCTTAAACTTTATAATGATATGCGCGAATGAATTTGTGTGGTGAGACCTTAAGGGAAATAAACATGTTTATGGAATATTATTTTGCAAGTGAGCTAGAAAATACATTCTATTCTGAAATCGAAAAAGAAAACCTTGTCCAATTCCGATGAGCAGAAGGCACACAAACGCAAAATGAAATTCCCCTGTTTATTACTAGATCTCGAGAAATGGCCCGTTTTTCGATATTACAACATAATTTTCCATATTCATGAAGCATCTGTATGAGATTGTCTATTTTTTCAGACACTCGTCTCGAAATTGGGCAATGAATGATTTTATTTCTTCAGAATAGTGATGTACGGACATTATACACACAAACAAAAGAGGTATAAATACCAAAGGACAAGAAAATCAATGCGGGGAAGCGGAAGAACCAAGTTGAACTTACAACTGTTTCAGTGCTATATGGACGAATGCTTGGTATATGGGCCATAATTGAACATTATCAAATTAGTTTCGTTAAATTCGCTAGAAAACATGTCTATATTATATTTTTTTGCTGAATTGGCTGCCTGGTGATAATAAATGAGCAAAATTATTGGTCTAGTAGCAATAAAACATCCCACAGGCGCGAAAATGTGTTTACTGGAACTATGGCCTTAACGTCTCACCACACTTAATACCCGTCCCATAGACTTACATGTATTATGACCCATACGCTCAGGCCTCCCAGCACTCCTAAAATGGGGAAATGTAAATAACCCTATATATCATTTTAACCATCCTGCTGTTCTCTTTCAAAATAAAAAATAAAAAAGGTATGTGAATCTGCTTGCTTTCCTGCTATTTTAGCCTAGAATAAGCTCTTGCCCCACTCTCCCCCGGGCGACCTAGAAAAAAATTGACCTTGTTTTTTATAAGAGCCTTGTTACAGCCAGCGCAAGGACTTCCTGTTAGATCTATCTTTTATCATTTCGATGCTTTTGCTACAACAAAACATCACAGAATCGATTTAAATTGGTATCAAAATGATATTTCCGTAATAATCACCACAGGAGCTGCTGCAAAGAGCCACAATTTTTAAAAAGAGTCTAACTTTCTTATTCTTAAACTTTATAATGATATGCGCGAATGAATTTGTGTGGTGAGACCTTAAGGGAAATAAACATGTTTATGGAATATTATTTTGCAAGTGAGCTAGAAAATACATTCTATTCTGAAATCGAAAAAGAAAACCTTGTCCAATTCCGATGAGCAGAAGGCACACAAACGCAAAATGAAATTCCCCTGTTTATTACTAGATCTCGAGAAATGGCCCGTTTTTCGATATTACAACATAATTTTCCATTTTCATGAAGCATCTGTATGAGATTGTCTATTTTTTCAGAGACTCGTCTCGAAATTGGGCAATGAATGATTTTATTTCTTCAGAATAGTGATGTACGGACATTATACACACAAACAAAAGAGGTATAAATACCAAAGGACAAGAAAATCAATGCGGGGAAGCGGAAGAACCAAGTTGAACTTACAACTGTTTCAGTGCTATATGGACGAATGCTTGGTATATGGGCCATAATTGAACATTATCAAATTAGTTTCGTTAAATTCGCTAGAAAACATGTCTATATTATATTTTTTTGCTGAATTGGCTGCCTGGTGATAATAAATGAGCAAAATTATTGGTCTAGTAGCAATAAAACATCCCACAGGCGCGAAAATGTGTTTTCTGGAACTATGGCCTTAACGTCTCACCACACATAATACCCGTCCCATAGACTTACATGTATTATGACCCATACGCTCAGGCCTCCCAGCACTCCTAAAATGGGGAAATGTAAATAACCCTATATATCATTTTAACCATCCTGCTGTTCTCTTTCAAAATAAAAAATAAAAAAGGTATGTGAATCTGCTTGCTTTCCTGCTATTTTAGCCTAGAATAAGCTCTTGCCCCACTCTCCCCCGGGCGACCTAGAAAAAAATTGACCTTGTTTTTTATAAGAGCCTTGTTACAGCCAGCGCAATGACTTCCTGTTAGATCTATCTTTTATCATTTCGATGCTTTTGCTACAACAAAACATCACAGAATCGATTTAAATTGGTATCAAAATGATATTTCCGTAATAATCACCACAGGAGCTGCTGCAAAGAGCCACAATTTTTAAAAAGAGTCTAACTTTCTTATTCTTAAACTTTATAATGATATGCGCGAATGAATTTGTGTGGTGAGACCTTAAGGGAAATAAACATGTTTATGGAATATTATTTTGCAAGTGAGCTAGAAAATACATTCTATTCTGAAATCGAAAAAGAAAACCTTGTCCAATTCCGATGAGCAGAAGGCACACAAACGCAAAATGAAATTCCCCTGTTTATTACTAGATCTCGAGAAATGGCCCGTTTTTCGATATTACAACATAATTTTCCATTTTCATGAAGCATCTGTATGAGATTGTCTATTTTTTCAGAGACTCGTCTCGAAATTGGGCAATGAATGATTTTATTTCTTCAGAATAGTGATGTACGGACATTATACACACAAACAAAAGAGGTATAAATACCAAAGGACAAGAAAATCAATGCGGGGAAGCGGAAGAACCAAGTTGAACTTACAACTGTTTCAGTGCTATATGGACGAATGCTTGGTATATGGGCCATAATTGAACATTATCAAATTAGTTTCGTTAAATTCGCTAGAAAACATGTCTATATTATATTTTTTTGCTGAATTGGCTGCCTGGTGATAATAAATGAGCAAAATTATTGGTCTAGTAGCAATAAAACATCCCACAGGCGCGAAAATGTGTTTTCTGGAACTATGGCCTTAACGTCTCACCACACATAATACCCGTCCCATAGACTTACATGTATTATGACCCATAAGCTCAGGCCTCCCAGCACTCCTAAAATGGGGAAATGTAAATAACCCTATATATCATTTTAACCATCCTGCTGTTCTCTTTCAAAATAAAAAATAAAAAAGGTATGTGAATCTGCTTGCTTTCCTGCTATTTTAGCCTAGAATAAGCTCTTGCCCCACTCTCCCCCGGGCGACCTAGAAAAAAATTGACCTTGTTTTTTATAAGAGCCTTGTTACAGCCAGCGCAAGGACTTCCTGTTAGATCTATCTTTTATCATTTCGATGCTTTTGCTACAACAAAACATCACAGAATCGATTTAAATTGGTATCAAAATGATATTTCCGTAATAATCACCACAGGAGCTGCTGCAAAGAGCCACAATTTTTAAAAAGAGTCTAACTTTCTTATTCTTAAACTTTATAATGATATGCGCGAATGAATTTGTGTGGTGAGACCTTAAGGGAAATAAACATGTTTATGGAATATTATTTTGCAAGTGAGCTAGAAAATACATTCTATTCTGAAATCGAAAAAGAAAACCTTGTCCAATTCCGATGAGCAGAAGGCACACAAACGCAAAATGAAATTCCCCTGTTTATTACTAGATCTCGAGAAATGGCCCGTTTTTCGATATTACAACATAATTTTCCATTTTCATGAAGCATCTGTATGAGATTGTCTATTTTTTCAGAGACTCGTCTCGAAATTGGGCAATGAATGATTTTATTTCTTCAGAATAGTGATGTACGGACATTATACACACAAACAAAAGAGGTATAAATACCAAAGGACAAGAAAATCAATGCGGGGAAGCGGAAGAACCAAGTTGAACTTACAACTGTTTCAGTGCTATATGGACGAATGCTTGGTATATGGGCCATAATTGAACATTATCAAATTAGTTTCGTTAAATTCGCTAGAAAACATGTCTATATTATATTTTTTTGCTGAATTGGCTGCCTGGTGATAATAAATGAGCAAAATTATTGGTCTAGTAGCAATAAAACATCCCACAGGCGCGAAAATGTGTTTACTGGAACTATGGCCTTAACGTCTCACCACACTTAATACCCGTCCCATAGACTTACATGTATTATGACCCATACGCTCAGGCCTCCCAGCACTCCTAAAATGGGGAAATGTAAATAACCCTATATATCATTTTAACCATCCTGCTGTTCTCTTTCAAAATAAAAAATAAAAAAGGTATGTGAATCTGCTTGCTTTCCTGCTATTTTAGCCTAGAATAAGCTCTTGCCCCACTCTCCCCCGGGCGACCTAGAAAAAAATTGACCTTGTT
Organism: Flabesymbios commensalis; assembly: GCA_964017125.1. Classification (NCBI taxonomy): domain Eukaryota; kingdom Metazoa; phylum Annelida; class Polychaeta; order Terebellida; family Flabelligeridae; genus Flabesymbios; species Flabesymbios commensalis. Next base: position 102,726,822 of record OZ024902.1, read on the forward strand.
TTTTATAAGAGCCTTGTTACAGCCAGCGCAAGGACTTCCTGTTAGATCTATCTTTTATCATTTCGATGCTTTTGCTACAACAAAACATCACAGAATCGATTTAAATTGGTATCAAAATGATATTTCCGTAATAATCACCACAGGAGCTGCTGCAAAGAGCCACAATTTTTAAAAAGAGTCTAACTTTCTTATTCTTAAACTTTATAATGATATGCGCGAATGAATTTGTGTGGTGAGACCTTAAGGGAAATAAACATGTTTATGGAATATTATTTTGCAAGTGAGCTAGAAAATACATTCTATTCTGAAATCGAAAAATAAAACCTTGTCCAATTCCGATGAGCAGAAGGCACACAAACGCAAAATGAAATTCCCCTGTTTATTACTAGATCTCGAGAAATGGCCCGTTTTTCGATATTACAACATAATTTTCCATTTTCATGAAGCATCTGTATGAGATTGTCTACTTTTTCAGAGACTCGTCTCGAAATTGGGCAATGAATGATTTTATTTCTTCAGAATAGTGATGTACGGACATTATACACACAAACAAAAGAGGTATAAATACCAAAGGACAAGAAAATCAATGCGGGGAAGCGGAAGAACCAAGTTGAACTTACAACTGTTTCAGTGCTATATGGACGAATGCTTGGTATATGGGCCATAATTGAACATTATCAAATTAGTTTCGTTAAATTCGCTAGAAAACATGTCTATATTATATTTTTTTGCTGAATTGGCTGCCTGGTGATAATAAATGAGCAAAATTATTGGTCTAGTAGCAATAAAACATCCCACAGGCGCGAAAATGTGTTTTCTGGAACTATGGCCTTAAGGGAAATAAACATGTTTATGGAATATTATTTTGCAAGTGAGCTAGAAAATACATTCTATTCTGAAATCGAAAAAGAAAACCTTGTCCAATTCCGATGAGCAGAAGGCACACAAACGCAAAATGAAATTCCCCTGTTTATTACTAGATCTCGAGAAATGGCCCGTTTTTCGATATTACAACATAATTTTCCATTTTCATGAAGCATCTGTATGAGATTGTCTATTTTTTCAGAGACTCGTCTCGAAATTGGGCAATGAATGATTTTATTTCTTCAGAATAGTGATGTACGGACATTATACACACAAACAAAAGAGGTATAAATACCAAAGGACAAGAAAATCAATGCGGGGAAGCGGAAGAACCAAGTTGAACTTACAACTGTTTCAGTGCTATATGGACGAATGCTTGGTATATGGGCCATAATTGAACATTATCAAATTAGTTTCGTTAAATTCGCTAGAAAACATGTCTATATTATATTTTTTTGATGAATTGGCTGCCTGGTGATAATAAATGAGCAAAATTATTGGTCTAGTAGCAATAAAACATCCCACAGGCGCGAAAATGTGTTTTCTGGAACTATGGCCTTAACGTCTCACCACACATAATACCCGTCCCATAGACTTACATGTATTATGACCCATACGCTCAGGCCTCCCAGCACTCCTAAAATGGGGAAATGTAAATAACCCTATATATCATTTTAACCATCCTGCTGTTCTCTTTCAAAATAAAAAATAAAAAAGGTATGTGAATCTGCTTGCTTTCCTGCTATTTTAGCCTAGAATAAGCTCTTGCCCCACTCTCCCCCGGGCGACCTAGAAAAAAATTGACCTTGTTTTTTATAAGAGCCTTGTTACAGCCAGCGCAAGGACTTCCTGTTAGATCTATCTTTTATCATTTCGATGCTTTTGCTACAACAAAACATCACAGAATCGATTTAAATTGGTATCAAAATGATATTTCCGTAATAATCACCACAGGAGCTGCTGCAAAGAGCCACAATTTTTAAAAAGAGTCTAACTTTCTTATTCTTAAACTTTATAATGATATGCGCGAATGAATTTGTGTGGTGAGACCTTAAGGGAAATAAACATGTTTATGGAATATTATTTTGCAAGTGAGCTAGAAAATACATTCTATTCTGAAATCGAAAAAGAAAACCTTGTCCAATTCCGATGAGCAGAAGGCACACAAACGCAAAATGAAATTCCCCTGTTTATTACTAGATCTCGAGAAATGGCCCGTTTTTCGATATTACAACATAATTTTCCATTTTCATGAAGCATCTGTATGAGATTGTCTATTTTTTCAGAGACTCGTCTCGAAATTGGGCAATGAATGATTTTATTTCTTCAGAATAGTGATGTACGGACATTATACACACAAACAAAAGAGGTATAAATACCAAAGGACAAGAAAATCAATGCGGGGAAGCGGAAGAACCAAGTTGAACTTACAACTGTTTCAGTGCTATATGGACGAATGCTTGGTATATGGGCCATAATTGAACATTATCAAATTAGTTTCGTTAAATTCGCTAGAAAACATGTCTATATTATATTTTTTTGCTGAATTGGCTGCCTGGTGATAATAAATGAGCAAAATTATTGGTCTAGTAGCAATAAAACATCCCACAGGCGCGAAAATGTGTTTTCTGGAACTATGGCCTTAACGTCTCACCACACATAATACCCGTCCCATAGACTTACATGTATTATGACCCATACGCTCAGGCTTCCCAGCACTCCTAAAATGGGGAAATGTAAATAACCCTATATATCATTTTAACCATCCTGCTGTTCTCTTTCAAAATAAAAAATAAAAAAGGTATGTGAATCTGCTTGCTTTCCTGCTATTTTAGCCTAGAATAAGCTCTTGCCCCACTCTCCCCCGGGCGACCTAGAAAAAAATTGACCTTGTTTTTTATAAGAGCCTTGTTACGGCCAGCGCAAGGACTTCCTGTTAGATCTATCTTTTATCATTTCGATGCTTTTGCTACAACAAAACATCACAGAATCGATTTAAATTGGTATCAAAATGATATTTCCGTAATAATCACTACAGGAGCTGCTGCAAAGAGCCACAATTTTTAAAAAGAGTCTAACTTTCTTATTCTTAAACTTTATAATGATATGCGCGAATGAATTTGTGTGGTGAGACCTTAAGGGAAATAAACATGTTTATGGAATATTATTTTGCAAGTGAGCTAGAAAATACATTCTATTCTGAAATCGAAAAAGAAAACCTTGTCCAATTCCGATGAGCAGAAGGCACACAAACGCAAAATGAAATTCCCCTGTTTATTACTAGATCTCGAGAAATGGCCCGTTTTTCGATATTACAACATAATTTTCCATTTTCATGAAGCATCTGTATGAGATTGTCTATTTTTTCAGAGACTCGTCTCGAAATTGGGCAATGAATGATTTTATTTCTTCAGAATAGTGATGTACGGACATTATACACACAAACAAAAGAGGTATAAATACCAAAGGACAAGAAAATCAATGCGGGGAAGCGGAAGAACCAAGTTGAACTTACAACTGTTTCAGTGCTATATGGACGAATGCTTGGTATATGGGCCATAATTGAACATTATCAAATTAGTTTCGTTAAATTCGCTAGAAAACATGTCTATATTATATTTTTTTGCTGAATTGGCTGCCTGGTGATAATAAATGAGCAAAATTATTGGTCTAGTAGCAATAAAACATCCCACAGGCGCGAAAATGTGTTTTCTGGAACTATGGCCTTAAGGGAAATAAACATGTTTATGGAATATTATTTTGCAAGTGAGCTAGAAAATACATTCTATTCTGAAATCGAAAAAGAAAACCTTGTCCAATTCCGATGAGCAGAAGGCACACAAACGCAAAATGAAATTCCCCTGTTTATTACTAGATCTCGAGAAATGGCCCGTTTTTCGATATTACAACATAATTTTCCATTTTCATGAAGCATCTGTATGAGATTGTCTATTTTTTCAGAGACTCGTCTCGAAATTGGGCAATGAATGATTTTATTTCTTCAGAATAGTGATGTACGGACAATATACACACAAACAAAAGAGGTATAAATACCAAAGGACAAGAAAATCAATGCGGGGAAGCGGAAGAACCAAGTTGAACTTACAACTGTTTCAGTGCTATATGGACGAATGCTTGGTATATGGGCCATAATTGAACATTATCAAATTAGTTTCGTTAAATTCGCTAGAAAACATGTCTATATTATATTTTTTGCTGAATTGGCTGCCTGGTGATAATAAATGAGCAAAATTATTGGTCTAGTAGCAATAAAACATCCCACAGGCGCGAAAATGTGTTTTCTGGAACTATGGCCTTAACGTCTCACCACACATAATACCCGTCCCATAGACTTACATGTATTATGACCCATACGCTCAGGCCTCCCAGCACTCCTAAAATGGGGAAATGTAAATAACCCTATATATCATTTTAACCATCCTGCTGTTCTCTTTCAAAATAAAAAATAAAAAAGGTATGTGAATCTGCTTGCTTTCCTGCTATTTTAGCCTTGAATAAGCTCTTGCCCCACTCTCCCCCGGGCGACCTAGAAAAAAATTGACCTTGTTTTTTATAAGAGCCTTGTTACAGCCAGCGCAAGGACTTCCTGTTAGATCTATCTTTTATCATTTCGATGGTTTTGCTACAACAAAACATCACAGAATCGATTTAAATTGGTATCAAAATGATATTTCCGTAATAATCACCACAGGAGCTGCTGCAAAGAGCCACAATTTTTAAAAAGAGTCTAACTTTCTTATTCTTAAACTTTATAATGATATGCGCGAATGAATTTGTGTGGTGAGACCTTAAGGGAAATAAACATGTTTATGGAATATTATTTTGCAAGTGAGCTAGAAAATACATTCTATTCTGAAATCGAAAAAGAAAACCTTGTCCAATTCCGATGAGCAGAAGGCACACAGACGCAAAATGAAATTCCCCTGTTTATTACTAGATCTCGAGAAATGGCCCGTTTTTCGATATTACAACATAATTTTCCATTTTCATGAAGCATCTGTATGAGATTGTCTATTTTTTCAGAGACTCGTCTCGAAATTGGGCAATGAATGATTTTATTTCTTCAGAATAGTGATGTACGGACATTATACACACAAACAAAAGAGGTATAAATACCAAAGGACAAGAAAATCAATGCGGGGAAGCGGAAGAACCAAGTTGAACTTACAACTGTTTCAGTGCTATATGGACGAATGCTTGGTATATGGGCCATAATTGAACATTATCAAATTAGTTTCGTTAAATTCGCTAGAAAACATGTCTATATTATATTTTTTTGCTGAATTGGCTGCCTGGTGATAATAAATGAGCAAAATTATTGGTCTAGTAGCAATAAAACATCCCACAGGCGCGAAAATGTGTTTTCTGGAACTATGGCCTTAACGTCTCACCACACATAATACCCGTCCCATAGACTTACATGTATTATGACCCATACGCTCAGGCCTCCCAGCACTCCTAAAATGGGGAAATGTAAATAACCCTATATATCATTTTAACCATCCTGCTGTTCTCTTTCAAAATACAAAATAAAAAAGGTATGTGAATCTGCTTGCTTTCCTGCTATTTTAGCCTTGAATAAGCTCTTGCCCCACTCTGCCCCGGGCGACCTAGAAAAAAATTGACCTTGTTTTTTATAAGAGCCTTGTTACAGCCAGCGCAAGGACTTCCTGTTAGATCTATCTTTTATCATTTCGATGGTTTTGCTACAACAAAACATCACAGAATCGATTTAAATTGGTATCAAAATGATATTTCCGTAATAATCACCACAGGAGCTGCTGCAAAGAGCCACAATTTTTAAAAAGAGTCTAACTTTCTTATTCTTAAACTTTATAATGATATGCGCGAATGAATTTGTGTGGTGAGACCTTAAGGGAAATAAACATGTTTATGGAATATTATTTTGCAAGTGAGCTAGAAAATACATTCTATTCTGAAATCGAAAAAGAAAACCTTGTCCAATTCCGATGAGCAGAAGGCACACAAACGCAAAATGAAATTCCCCTGTTTATTACTAGATCTCGAGAAATGGCCCGTTTTTCGATATTACAACATAATTTTCCATTTTCATGAAGCATCTGTATGAGATTGTCTATTTTTTCAGAGACTCGTCTCGAAATTGGGCAATGAATGATTTTATTTCTTCAGAATAGTGATGTACGGACATTATACACACAAACAAAAGAGGTATAAATACCAAAGGACAAGAAAATCAATGCGGGGAAGCGGAAGAACCAAGTTGAACTTACAACTGTTTCAGTGCTATATGGACGAATGCTTGGTATATGGGCCATAATTGAACATTATCAAATTAGTTTCGTTAAATTCGCTAGAAAACATGTCTATATTATATTTTTTTGCTGAATTGGCTGCCTGGTGATAATAAATGAGCAAAATTATTGGTCTAGTAGCAATAAAACATCCCACAGGCGCGAAAATGTGTTTTCTGGAACTATGGCCTTAACGTCTCACCACACATAATACCCGTCCCATAGACTTACATGTATTATGACCCATACGCTCAGGCCTCCCAGCACTCCTAAAATGGGGAAATGTAAATAACCCTATATATCATTTTAACCATCCTGCTGTTCTCTTTCAAAATAAAAAATAAAAAAGGTATGTGAATCTGCTTGCTTTCCTGCTATTTTAGCCTAGAATAAGCTCTTGCCCCACTCTCCCCCGGGCGACCTAGAAAAAAATTGACCTTGTTTTTTATAAGAGCCTTGTTACAGCCAGCGCAAGGACTTCCTGTTAGATCTATCTTTTATCATTTCGATGCTTTTGCTACAACAAAACATCACAGAATCGATTTAAATTGGTATCAAAATGATATTTCCGTAATAATCACCACAGGAGCTGCTGCAAAGAGCCACAATTTTTAAAAAGAGTCTAACTTTCTTATTCTTAAACTTTATAATGATATGCGCGAATGAATTTGTGTGGTGAGACCTTAAGGGAAATAAACATGTTTATGGAATATTATTTTGCAAGTGAGCTAGAAAATACATTCTATTCTGAAATCGAAAAAGAAAACCTTGTCCAATTCCGATGAGCAGAAGGCACACAAACGCAAAATGAAATTCCCCTGTTTATTACTAGATCTCGAGAAATGGCCCGTTTTTCGATATTACAACATAATTTTCCATTTTCATGAAGCATCTGTATGAGATTGTCTATTTTTTCAGAGACTCGTCTCGAAATTGGGCAATGAATGATTTTATTTCTTCAGAATAGTGATGTACGGACATTATACACACAAACAAAAGAGGTATAAATACCAAAGGACAAGAAAATCAATGCGGGGAAGCGGAAGAACCAAGTTGAACTTACAACTGTTTCAGTGCTATATGGACGAATGCTTGGTATATGGGCCATAATTGAACATTATCAAATTAGTTTCGTTAAATTCGCTAGAAAACATGTCTATATTATATTTTTTTGCTGAATTGGCTGCCTGGTGATAATAAATGAGCAAAATTATTGGTCTAGTAGCAATAAAACATCCCACAGGCGCGAAAATGTGTTTTCTGGAACTATGGCCTTAACGTCTCACCACACATAATACCCGTCCCATAGACTTACATGTATTATGACCCATACGCTCAGGCCTCCCAGCACTCCTAAAATGGGGAAATGTAAATAACCCTATATATCATTTTAACCATCCTGCTGTTCTCTTTCAAAATAAAAAATAAAAAAGGTATGTGAATCTGCTTGCTTTCCTGCTATTTTAGCCTAGAATAAGCTCTTGCCCCACTCTCCCCCGGGCGACCTGGAAAAAAATTGACCTTGTTTTTTATAAGAGCCTTGTTACAGCCAGCGCAAGGACTTCCTGTTAGATCTATCTTTTATCATTTCGATGCTTTTGCTACAACAAAACATCACAGAATCGATTTAAATTGGTATCAAAATGATATTTCCGTAATAATCACCACAGGAGCTGCTGCAAAGAGCCACAATTTTTAAAAAGAGTCTAACTTTCTTATTCTTAAACTTTATAATGATATGCGCGAATGAATTTGTGTGGTGAGACCTTAAGGGAAATAAACATGTTTATGGAATATTATTTTGCAAGTGAGCTAGAAAATACATTCTATTCTGAAATCGAAAAAGAAAACCTTGTCCAATTCCGATGAGCAGAAGGCACACAAACGCAAAATGAAATTCCCCTGTTTATTACTAGATCTCGAGAAATGGCCCGTTTTTCGATATTACAACATAATTTTCCATTTTCATGAAGCATCTGTATGAGATTGTCTATTTTTTCAGAGACTCGTCTCGAAATTGGGCAATGAATGATTTTATTTCTTCAGAATAGTGATGTACGGACATTATACACACAAACAAAAGAGGTATAAATACCAAAGGACAAGAAAATCAATGCGGGGAAGCGGAAGAACCAAGTTGAACTTACAACTGTTTCAGTGCTATATGGACGAATGCTTGGTATATGGGCCATAATTGAACATTATCAAATTAGTTTCGTTAAATTCGCTAGAAAACATGTCTATATTATATTTTTTTGCTGAATTGGCTGCCTGGTGATAATAAATGAGCAAAATTATTGGTCTAGTAGCAATAAAACATCCCACAGGCGCGAAAATGTGTTTTCTGGAACTATGGCCTTAACGTCTCACCACACATAATACCCGTCCCATAGACTTACATGTATTATGACCCATACGCTCAGGCCTCCCAGCACTCCTAAAATGGGGAAATGTAAATAACCCTATATATCATTTTAACCATCCTGCTGTTCTCTTTCAAAATAAAAAATGAAAAAGGTATGTGAATCTGCTTGCTTTCCTGCTATTTTAGCCTAGAATAAGCTCTTGCCCCACTCTCCCCCGGGCGACCTAGAAAAAAATTGACCTTGTTTTTTATAAGAGCCTTGTTACAGCCAGCGCAAGGACTTCCTGTTAGATCTATCTTTTATCATTTCGATGCTTTTGCTACAACAAAACATCACAGAATCGATTTAAATTGGTATCAAAATGATATTTCCGTAATAATCACCACAGGAGCTGCTGCAAAGAGCCACAATTTTTAAAAAGAGTCTAACTTTCTTATTCTTAAACTTTATAATGATATGCGCGAATGAATTTGTGTGGTGAGACCTTAAGGGAAATAAACATGTTTATGGAATATTATTTTGCAAGTGAGCTAGAAAATACATTCTATTCTGAAATCGAAAAAGAAAACCTTGTCCAATTCCGATGAGCAGAAGGCACACAAACGCAAAATGAAATTCCCCTGTTTATTACTAGATCTCGAGAAATGGCCCGTTTTTCGATATTACAACATAATTTTCCATTTTCATGAAGCATCTGTATGAGATTGTCTATTTTTTCAGAGACTCGTCTCGAAATTGGGCAATGAATGATTTTATTTCTTCAGAATAGTGATGTACGGACATTATACACACAAACAAAAGAGGTATAAATACCAAAGGACAAGAAAATCAATGCGGGGAAGCGGAAGAACCAAGTTGAACTTACAACTGTTTCAGTGCTATATGGACGAATGCTTGGTATATGGGCCATAATTGAACATTATCAAATTAGTTTCGTTAAATTCGCTAGAAAACATGTCTATATTATATTTTTTTGCTGAATTGGCTGCCTGGTGATAATAAATGAGCAAAATTATTGGTCTAGTAGCAATAAAACATCCCACAGGCGCGAAAATGTGTTTTCTGGAACTATGGCCTTAACGTCTCACCACACATAATACCCGTCCCATAGACTTACATGTATTATGACCCATACGCTCAGGCCTCCCAGCACTCCTAAAATGGGGAAATGTAAATAACCCTATATATCATTTTAACCATCCTGCTGTTCTCTTTCAAAATAAAAAATAAAAAAGGTATGTGAATCTGCTTGCTTTCCTGCTATTTTAGCCTAGAATAAGCTCTTGCCCCACTCTCCCCCGGGCGACCTAGAAAAAAATTGACCTTGTTTTTTATAAGAGCCTTGTTACAGCCAGCGCAAGGACTTCCTGTTAGATCTATCTTTTATCATTTCGATGCTTTTGCTACAACAAAACATCACAGAATCGATTTAAATTGGTATCAAAATGATATTTCCGTAATAATCACCACAGGAGCTGCTGCAAAGAGCCACAATTTTTAAAAAGAGTCTAACTTTCTTATTCTTAAACTTTATAATGATATGCGCGAATGAATTTGTGTGGTGAGACCTTAAGGGAAATAAACATGTTTATGGAATATTATTTTGCAAGTGAGCTAGAAAATACATTCTATTCTGAAATCGAAAAAGAAAACCTTGTCCAATTCCGATGAGCAGAAGGCACACAAACGCAAAATGAAATTCCCCTGTTTATTACTAGATCTCGAGAAATGGCCCGTTTTTCGATATTACAACATAATTTTCCATTTTCATGAAGCATCTGTATGAGATTGTCTATTTTTTCAGAGACTCGTCTCGAAATTGGGCAATGAATGATTTTATTTCTTCAGAATAGTGATGTACGGACATTATACACACAAACAAAAGAGGTATAAATACCAAAGGACAAGAAAATCAATGCGGGGAAGCGGAAGAACCAAGTTGAACTTACAACTGTTTCAGTGCTATATGGACGAATGCTTGGTATATGGGCCATAATTGAACATTATCAAATTAGTTTCGTTAAATTCGCTAGAAAACATGTCTATATTATATTTTTTTGCTGAATTGGCTGCCTGGTGATAATAAATGAGCAAAATTATTGGTCTAGTAGCAATAAAACATCCCACAGGCGCGAAAATGTGTTTTCTGGAACTATGGCCTTAACGTCTCACCACACATAATACCCGTCCCATAGACTTACATGTATTATGACCCATACGCTCAGGCCTCCCAGCACTCCTAAAATGGGGAAATGTAAATAACCCTATATATCATTTTAACCATCCTGCTGTTCTCTTTCAAAATAAAAAATAAAAAAGGTATGTGAATCTGCTTGCTTTCCTGCTATTTTAGCCTTGAATAAGCTCTTGCCCCACTCTCCCCCGGGCGACCTAGAAAAAAATTGACCTTGTTTTTTATAAGAGCCTTGTTACAGCCAGCGCAAGGACTTCCTGTTAGATCTATCTTTTATCATTTCGATGCTTTTGCTACAACAAAACATCACAGAATCGATTTAAATTGGTATCAAAATGATATTTCCGTAATAATCACCACAGGAGCTGCTGCAAAGAGCCACAATTTTTAAAAAGAGTCTAACTTTCTTATTCTTAAACTTTATAATGATATGCGCGAATGAATTTATGTGGTGAGACCTTAAGGGAAATAAACATGTTTATGGAATATTATTTTGCAAGTGAGCTAGAAAATACATTCTATTCTGAAATCGAAAAAGAAAACCTTGTCCAATTCCGATGAGCAGAAGGCACACAAACGCAAAATGAAATTCCCCTGTTTATTACTAGATCTCGAGAAATGGCCCGTTTTTCGATATTACAACATAATTTTCCATTTTCATGAAGCATCTGTATGAGATTGTCTATTTTTTCAGAGACTCGTCTCGAAATTGGGCAATGAATGATTTTATTTCTTCAGAATAGTGATGTACGGACATTATACACACAAACAAAAGAGGTATAAATACCAAAGGACAAGAAAATCAATGCGGGGAAGCGGAAGAACCAAGTTGAACTTACAACTGTTTCAGTGCTATATGGACGAATGCTTGGTATATGGGCCATAATTGAACATTATCAAATTAGTTTCGTTAAATTCGCTAGAAAACATGTCTATATTATATTTTTTTGCTGAATTGGCTGCCTGGTGATAATAAATGAGCAAAATTATTGGTCTAGTAGCAATAAAACATCCCACAGGCGCGAAAATGTGTTTTCTGGAACTATGGCCTTAACGTCTCACCACACATAATACCCGTCCCATAGACTTACATGTATTATGACCCATACGCTCAGGCCTCCCAGCACTCCTAAAATGGGGAAATGTAAATAACCCTATATATCATTTTAACCATCCTGCTGTTCTCTTTCAAAATAAAAAATAAAAAAGGTATGTGAATCTGCTTGCTTTCCTGCTATTTTAGCCTTGAATAAGCTCTTGCCCCACTCTCCCCCGGGCGACCTAGAAAAAAATTGACCTTGTTTTTTATAAGAGCCTTGTTACAGCCAGCGCAAGGACTTCCTGTTAGATCTATCTTTTATCATTTCGATGGTTTTGCTACAACAAAACATCACAGAATCGATTTAAATTGGTATCAAAATGATATTTCCGTAATAATCACCACAGGAGCTGCTGCAAAGAGCCACAATTTTTAAAAAGAGTCTAACTTTCTTATTCTTAAACTTTATAATGATATGCGCGAATGAATTTGTGTGGTGAGACCTTAAGGGAAATAAACATGTTTATGGAATATTATTTTGCAAGTGAGCTAGAAAATACATTCTATTCTGAAATCGAAAAAGAAAACCTTGTCCAATTCCGATGAGCAGAAGGCACACAAACGCAAAATGAAATTCCCCTGTTTATTACTAGATCTCGAGAAATGGCCCGTTTTTCGATATTACAACATAATTTTCCATTTTCATGAAGCATCTGTATGAGATTGTCTATTTTTTCAGAGACTCGTCTCGAAATTGGGCAATGAATGATTTTATTTCTTCAGAATAGTGATGTACGGACATTATACACACAAACAAAAGAGGTATAAATACCAAAGGACAAGAAAATCAATGCGGGGAAGCGGAAGAACCAAGTTGAACTTACAACTGTTTCAGTGCTATATGGACGAATGCTTGGTATATGGGCCATAATTGAACATTATCAAATTAGTTTCGTTAAATTCGCTAGAAAACATGTCTATATTATATTTTTTTGCTGAATTGGCTGCCTGGTGATAATAAATGAGCAAAATTATTGGTCTAGTAGCAATAAAACATCCCACAGGCGCGAAAATGTGTTTTCTGGAACTATGGCCTTAACGTCTCACCACACATAATACCCGTCCCATAGACTTACATGTATTATGACCCATACGCTCAGGCCTCCCAGCACTCCTAAAATGGGGAAATGTAAATAACCCTATATATCATTTTAACCATCCTGCTGTTCTCTTTCAAAATAAAAAATAAAAAAGGTATGTGAATCTGCTTGCTTTCCTGCTATTTTAGCCTTGAATAAGCTCTTGCCCCACTCTCCCCCGGGCGACCTAGAAAAAAATTGACCTTGTTTTTTATAAGAGCCTTGTTACAGCCAGCGCAAGGACTTCCTGTTAGATCTATCTTTTATCATTTCGATGCTTTTGCTACAACAAAACATCACAGAATCGATTTAAATTGGTATCAAAATGATATTTCCGTAATAATCACCACAGGAGCTGCTGCAAAGAGCCACAATTTTTAAAAAGAGTCTAACTTTCTTATTCTTAAACTTTATAATGATATGCGCGAATGAATTTGTGTGGTGAGACCTTTTTAAGGGAAATAAACATGTTTATGGAATATTATTTTGCAAGTGAGCTAGAAAATACATTCTATTCTGAAATCGAAAAAGAAAACCTTGTCCAATTCCGATGAGCAGAAGGCACACAAACGCAAAATGAAATTCCCCTGTTTATTACTAGATCTCGAGAAATGGCCCGTTTTTCGATATTACAACATAATTTTCCATTTTCATGAAGCATCTGTATGAGATTGTCTATTTTTTCAGAGACTCGTCTCGAAATTGGGCAATGAATGATTTTATTTCTTCAGAATAGTGATGTACGGACATTATACACACAAACAAAAGAGGTATAAATACCAAAGGACAAGAAAAGCAATGCGGGGAAGCGGAAGAACCAAGTTGAACTTACAACTGTTTCAGTGCTATATGGACGAATGCTTGGTATATGGGCCATAATTGAACATTATCAAATTAGTTTCGTTAAATTCGCTAGAAAACATGTCTATATTATATTTTTTTGCTGGATTGGCTGCCTGGTGATAATAAACGAGCAAAATTATTGGTCTAGTAGCAATAAAACATCCCACAGGCGCGAAAATGTGTTTTCTGGAACTATGGCCTTAACGTCTCACCACACATAATACCCGTCCCATAGACTTACATGTATTATGACCCATACGCTCAGGCCTCCCAGCACTCCTAAAATGGGGAAATGTAAATAACCCTATATATCATTTTAACCATCCTGCTGTTCTCTTTCAAAATGAAAAAATAAAAAAGGTATGTGAATCTGCTTGCTTTCCTGCTATTTTAGCCTTGAATAAGCTCTTGCCCCACTCTCCCCCGGGCGACCTAGAAAAAAATTGACCTTGTTTTTTATAAGAGCCTTGTTACAGCCAGCGCAAGGACTTCCTGTTAGATCTATCTTTTATCATTTCGATGGTTTTGCTACAACAAAACATCACAGAATCGATTTAAATTGGTATCAAAATGATATTTCCGTAATAATCACCACAGGAGCTGCTGCAAAGAGCCACAATTTTTAAAAAGAGTCTAACTTTCTTATTCTTAAACTTTATAATGATATGCGCGAATGAATTTGTGTGGTGAGACCTTAAGGGAAATAAACATGTTTATGGAATATTATTTTGCAAGTGAGCTAGAAAATACATTCTATTCTGAAATCGAAAAAGAAAACCTTGTCCAATTCCGATGAGCAGAAGGCACACAAACGCAAAATGAAATTCCCCTGTTTATTACTAGATCTCGAGAAATGGCCCGTTTTTCGATATTACAACATAATTTTCCATTTTCATGAAGCATCTGTATGAGATTGTCTATTTTTTCAGAGACTCGTCTCGAAATTGGGCAATGAATGATTTTATTTCTTCAGAATAGTGATGTACGGACATTATACACACAAACAAAAGAGGTATAAATACCAAAGGACAAGAAAATCAATGCGGGGAAGCGGAAGAACCAAGTTGAACTTACAACTGTTTCAGTGCTATATGGACGAATGCTTGGTATATGGGCCATAATTGAACATTATCAAATTAGTTTCGTTAAATTCGCTAGAAAACATGTCTATAATATATTTTTTTGCTGAATTGGCTGCCTGGTGATAATAAATGAGCAAAATTATTGGTCTAGTAGCAATAAAACATCCCACAGGCGCGAAAATGTGTTTTCTGGAACTATGGCCTTAACGTCTCACCACACATAATACCCGTCCCATAGACTTACATGTATTATGACCCATACGCTCAGGCCTCCCAGCACTCCTAAAATGGGGAAATGTAAATAACCCTATATATCATTTTAACCATCCTGCTGTTCTCTTTCAAAATAAAAAATAAAAAAGGTATGTGAATCTGCTTGCTTTCCTGCTATTTTAGCCTTGAATAAGCTCTTGCCCCACTCTCCCCCGGGCGACCTAGAAAAAAATTGACCTTGTTTTTTATAAGAGCCTTGTTACAGCCAGCGCAAGGACTTCCTGTTAGATCTATCTTTTATCATTTCGATGGTTTTGCTACAACAAAACATCACAGAATCGATTTAAATTGGTATCAAAATGATATTTCCGTAATAATCACCACAGGAGCTGCTGCAAAGAGCCACAATTTTTAAAAAGAGTCTAACTTTCTTATTCTTAAACTTTATAATGATATGCGCGAATGAATTTGTGTGGTGAGACCTTAAGGGAAATAAACATGTTTATGGAATATTATTTTGCAAGTGAGCTAGAAAATACATTCTATTCTGAAATCGAAAAAGAAAACCTTGTCCAATTCCGATGAGCAGAAGGCACACAAACGCAAAATGAAATTCCCCTGTTTATTACTAGATCTCGAGAAATGGCCCGTTTTTCGATATTACAACATAATTTTCCATTTTCATGAAGCATCTGTATGAGATTGTCTATTTTTTCAGAGACTCGTCTCGAAATTGGGCAATGAATGATTTTATTTCTTCAGAATAGTGATGTACGGACATTATACACACAAACAAAAGAGGTATAAATACCAAAGGACAAGAAAATCAATGCGGGGAAGCGGAAGAACCAAGTTGAACTTACAACTGGTTCAGTGCTATATGGACGAATGCTTGGTATATGGGCCATAATTGAACATTATCAAATTAGTTTCGTTAAATTCGCTAGAAAACATGTCTATATTATATTTTTTTGCTGAATTGGCTGCCTGGTGATAATAAATGAGCAAAATTATTGGTCTAGTAGCAATAAAACATCCCACAGGCGCGAAAATGTGTTTTCTGGAACTATGGCCTTAACGTCTCACCACACATAATACCCGTCCCATAGACTTACATGTATTATGACCCATACGCTCAGGCCTCCCAGCACTCCTAAAATGGGGAAATGTAAATAACCCTATATATCATTTTAACCAGCCTGCTGTTCTCTTTCAAAATAAAAAATAAAAAAGGTATGTGAATCTGCTTGCTTTCCTGCTATTTTAGCCTTGAATAAGCTCTTGCCCCACTCTCCCCCGGGCGACCTAGAAAAAAATTGACCTTGTTTTTTATAAGAGCCTTGTTACAGCCAGCGCAAGGACTTCCTGTTAGATCTATCTTTTATCATTTCGATGCTTTTGCTACAACAAAACATCACAGAATCGATTTAAATTGGTATCAAAATGATATTTCCGTAATAATCACCACAGGAGCTGCTGCAAAGAGCCACAATTTTTAAAAAGAGTCTAACTTTCTTATTCTTAAACTTTATAATGATATGCGCGAATGAATTTGTGTGGTGAGACCTTAAGGGAAATAAACATGTTTATGGAATATTATTTTGCAAGTGAGCTAGAAAATACATTCTATTCTGAAATCGAAAAAGAAAACCTTGTCCAATTCCGATGAGCAGAAGGCACACAAACGCAAAATGAAATTCCCCTGTTTATTACTAGATCTCGAGAAATGGCCCGTTTTTCGATATTACAACATAATTTTCCATTTTCATGAAGCATCTGTATGAGATTGTCTATTTTTTCAGAGACTCGTCTCGAAATTGGGCAATGAATGATTTTATTTCTTCAGAATAGTGATGTACGGACATTATACACACAAACAAAAGAGGTATAAATACCAAAGGACAAGAAAATCAATGCGGGGAAGCGGAAGAACCAAGTTGAACTTACAACTGTTTCAGTGCTATATGGACGAATGCTTGGTATATGGGCCATAATTGAACATTATCAAATTAGTTTCGTTAAATTCGCTAGAAAACATGTCTATATTATATTTTTTTGCTGAATTGGCTGCCTGGTGATAATAAATGAGCAAAATTATTGGTCTAGTAGCAATAAAACATCCCACAGGCGCGAAAATGTGTTTTCTGGAACTATGGCCTTAACGTCTCACCACACATAATACCCGTCCCATAGACTTACATGTATTATGACCCATACGCTCAGGCCTCCCAGCACTCCTAAAATGGGGAAATGTAAATAACCCTATATATCATTTTAACCATCCTGCTGTTCTCTTTCAAAATAAAAAATAAAAAAGGTATGTGAATCTGCTTGCTTTCCTGCTATTTTAGCCTTGAATAAGCTCTTGCCCCACTCTCCCCCGGGCGACCTAGAAAAAAATTGACCTTGTTTTTTATAAGAGCCTTGTTACAGCCAGCGCAAGGACTTCCTGTTAGATCTATCTTTTATCATTTCGATGCTTTTGCTACAACAAAACATCACAGAATCGATTTAAATTGGTATCAAAATGATATTTCCGTAATAATCACCACAGGAGCTGCTGCAAAGAGCCACAATTTTTAAAAAGAGTCTAACTTTCTTATTCTTAAACTTTATAATGATATGCGCGAATGAATTTGTGTGGTGAGACCTTAAGGGAAATAAACATGTTTATGGAATATTATTTTGCAAGTGAGCTAGAAAATACATTCTATTCTGAAATCGAAAAAGAAAACCTTGTCCAATTCCGATGAGCAGAAGGCACACAAACGCAAAATGAAATTCCCCTGTTTATTACTAGATCTCGAGAAATGGCCCGTTTTTCGATATTACAACATAATTTTCCATTTTCATGAAGCATCTGTATGAGATTGTCTATTTTTTCAGAGACTCGTCTCGAAATTGGGCAATGAATGATTTTATTTCTTCAGAATAGTGATGTACGGACATTATACACACAAACAAAAGAGGTATAAATACCAAAGGACAAGAAAATCAATGCGGGGAAGCGGAAGAACCAAGTTGAACTTACAACTGTTTCAGTGCTATATGGACGAATGCTTGGTATATGGGCCATAATTGAACATTATCAAATTAGTTTCGTTAAATTCGCTAGAAAACATGTCTATATTATATTTTTTTGCTGAATTGGCTGCCTGGTGATAATAAATGAGCAAAATTATTGGTCTAGTAGCAATAAAACATCCCACAGGCGCGAAAATGTGTTTTCTGGAACTATGGCCTTAACGTCTCACCACACATAATACCCGTCCCATAGACTTACATGTATTATGACCCATACGCTCAGGCCTCCCAGCACTCCTAAAATGGGGAAATGTAAATAACCCTATATATCATTTTAACCATCCTGCTGTTCTCTTTCAAAATAAAAAATAAAAAAGGTATGTGAATCTGCTTGCTTTCCTGCTATTTTAGCCTTGAATAAGCTCTTGCCCCACTCTCCCCCGGGCGACCTAGAAAAAAATTGACCTTGTTTTTTATAAGAGCCTTGTTACAGCCAGCGCAAGGACTTCCTGTTAGATCTATCTTTTATCATTTTGATGCTTTTGCTACAACAAAACATCACAGAATCGATTTAAATTGGTATCAAAATGATATTTCCGTAATAATTACCACAGGAGCTGCTGCAAAGAGCCACAATTTTTAAAAAGAGTCTAACTTTCTTATTCTTAAACTTTATAATGATATGCGCGAATGAATTTGTGTGGTGAGACCTTAAGGGAAATAAACATGTTTATGGAATATTATTTTGCAAGTGAGCTAGAAAATACATTCTATTCTGAAATCGAAAAAGAAAACCTTGTCCAATTCCGATGAGCAGAAGGCACACAAACGCAAAATGAAATTCCCCTGTTTATTACTAGATCTCGAGAAATGGCCCGTTTTTCGATATTACAACATAATTTTCCATTTTCATGAAGCATCTGTATGAGATTGTCTATTTTTTCAGAGACTCGTCTCGAAATTGGGCAATGAATGATTTTATTTCTTCAGAATAGTGATGTACGGACATTATACACACAAACAAAAGAGGTATAAATACCAAAGGACAAGAAAATCAATGCGGGGAAGCGGAAGAACCAAGTTGAACTTACAACTGTTTCAGTGCTATATGGACGAATGCTTGGTATATGGGCCATAATTGAACATTATCAAATTAGTTTCGTTAAATTCGCTAGAAAACATGTCTATATTATATTTTTTTGCTGAATTGGCTGCCTGGTGATAATAAATGAGCAAAATTATTGGTCTAGTAGCAATAAAACATCCCACAGGCGCGAAAATGTGTTTTCTGGAACTATGGCCTTAACGTCTCACCACACATAATACCCGTCCCATAGACTTACATGTATTATGACCCATACGCTCAGGCCTCCCAGCACTCCTAAAATGGGGAAATGTAAATAACCCTATATATCATTTTAACCATCCTGCTGTTCTCTTTCAAAATAAAAAATAAAAAAGGTATGTGAATCTGCTTGCTTTCCTGCTATTTTAGCCTTGAATAAGCTCTTGCCCCACTCTCCCCCGGGCGACCTAGAAAAAAATTGACCTTGTTTTTTATAAGAGCCTTGTTACAGCCAGCGCAAGGACTTCCTGTTAGATCTATCTTTTATCATTTCGATGCTTTTGCTACAACAAAACATCACAGAATCGATTTAAATTGGTATCAAAATGATATTTCCGTAATAATCACCACAGGAGCTGCTGCAAAGAGCCACAATTTTTAAAAAGAGTCTAACTTTCTTATTCTTAAACTTTATAATGATATGCGCGAATGAATTTGTGTGGTGAGACCTTAAGGGAAATAAACATGTTTATGGAATATTATTTTGCAAGTGAGCTAGAAAATACATTCTATTCTGAAATCGAAAAAGAAAACCTTGTCCAATTCCGATGAGCAGAAGGCACACAAACGCAAAATGAAATTCCCCTGTTTATTACTAGATCTCGAGAAATGGCCCGTTTTTCGATATTACAACATAATTTTCCATTTTCATGAAGCATCTGTATGAGATTGTCTATTTTTTCAGAGACTCGTCTCGAAATTGGGCAATGAATGATTTTATTTCTTCAGAATAGTGATGTACGGACATTATACACACAAACAAAAGAGGTATAAATACCAAAGGACAAGAAAATCAATGCGGGGAAGCGGAAGAACCAAGTTGAACTTACAACTGTTTCAGTGCTATATGGACGAATGCTTGGTATATGGGCCATAATTGAACATTATCAAATTAGTTTCGTTAAATTCGCTAGAAAACATGTCTATATTATATTTTTTTGCTGAATTGGCTGCCTGGTGATAATAAATGAGCAAAATTATTGGTCTAGTAGCAATAAAACATCCCACAGGCGCGAAAATGTGTTTTCTGGAACTATGGCCTTAACGTCTCACCACACATAATACCCGTCCCATAGACTTACATGTATTATGACCCATACGCTCAGGCCTCCCAGCACTCCTAAAATGGGGAAATGTAAATAACCCTATATATCATTTTAACCATCCTGCTGTTCTCTTTCAAAATAAAAAATAAAAAAGGTATGTGAATCTGCTTGCTTTCCTGCTATTTTAGCCTTGAATAAGCTCTTGCCCCACTCTCCCCCAGGCGACCTAGAAAAAAATTGACCTTGTTTTTTATAAGAGCCTTGTTACAGCCAGCGCAAGGACTTCCTGTTAGATCTATCTTTTATCATTTCGATGCTTTTGCTACAACAAAACATCACAGAATCGATTTAAATTGGTATCAAAATGATATTTCCGTAATAATCACCACAGGAGCTGCTGCAAAGAGCCACAATTTTTAAAAAGAGTCTAACTTTCTTATTCTTAAACTTTATAATGATATGCGCGAATGAATTTGTGTGGTGAGACCTTAAGGGAAATAAACATGTTTATGGAATATTATTTTGCAAGTGAGCTAGAAAATACATTCTATTCTGAAATCGAAAAAGAAAACCTTGTCCAATTCCGATGAGCAGAAGGCACACAAACGCAAAATGAAATTCCCCTGTTTATTACTAGATCTCGAGAAATGGCCCGTTTTTCGATATTACAACATAATTTTCCATTTTCATGAAGCATCTGTATGAGATTGTCTATTTTTTCAGAGACTCGTCTCGAAATTGGGCAATGAATGATTTTATTTCTTCAGAATAGTGATGTACGGACATTATACACACAAACAAAAGAGGTATAAATACCAAAGGACAAGAAAATCAATGCGGGGAAGCGGAAGAACCAAGTTGAACTTACAACTGTTTCAGTGCTATATGGACGAATGCTTGGTATATGGGCCATAATTGAACATTATCAAATTAGTTTCGTTAAATTCGCTAGAAAACATGTCTATATTATATTTTTTTGCTGAATTGGCTGCCTGGTGATAATAAATGAGCAAAATTATTGGTCTAGTAGCAATAAAACATCCCACAGGCGCGAAAATGTGTTTTCTGGAACTATGGCCTTAACGTCTCACCACACATAATACCCGTCCCATAGACTTACATGTATTATGACCCATACGCTCAGGCCTCCCAGCACTCCTAAAATGGGGAAATGTAAATAACCCTATATATCATTTTAACCATCCTGCTGTTCTCTTTCAAAATAAAAAATAAAAAAGGTATGTGAATCTGCTTGCTTTCCTGCTATTTTAGCCTTGAATAAGCTCTTGCCCCACTCTCCCCCGGGCGACCTAGAAAAAAATTGACCTTGTTTTTTATAAGAGCCTTGTTACAGCCAGCGCAAGGACTTCCTGTTAGATCTATCTTTTATCATTTCGATGCTTTTGCTACAACAAAACATCACAGAATCGATTTAAATTGGTATCAAAATGATATTTCCGTAATAATCACCACAGGAGCTGCTGCAAAGAGCCACAATTTTTAAAAAGAGTCTAACTTTCTTATTCTTAAACTTTATAATGATATGCGCGAATGAATTTGTGTGGTGAGACCTTAAGGGAAATAAACATGTTTATGGAATATTATTTTGCAAGTGAGCTAGAAAATACATTCTATTCTGAAATCGAAAAAGAAAACCTTGTCCAATTCCGATGAGCAGAAGGCACACAAACGCAAAATGAAATTCCCCTGTTTATTACTAGATCTCGAGAAATGGCCCGTTTTTCGATATTACAACATAATTTTCCATTTTCATGAAGCATCTGTATGAGATTGTCTATTTTTTCAGAGACTCGTCTCGAAATTGGGCAATGAATGATTTTATTTCTTCAGAATAGTGATGTACGGACATTATACACACAAACAAAAGAGGTATAAATACCAAAGGACAAGAAAATCAATGCGGGGAAGCGGAAGAACCAAGTTGAACTTACAACTGTTTCAGTGCTATATGGACGAATGCTTGGTATATGGGCCATAATTGAACATTATCAAATTAGTTTCGTTAAATTCGCTAGAAAACATGTCTATATTATATTTTTTTGCTGAATTGGCTGCCTGGTGATAATAAATGAGCAAAATTATTGGTCTAGTAGCAATAAAACATCCCACAGGCGCGAAAATGTGTTTTCTGGAACTATGGCCTTAACGTCTCACCACACATAATACCCGTCCCATAGACTTACATGTATTATGACCCATACGCTCAGGCCTCCCAGCACTCCTAAAATGGGGAAATGTAAATAACCCTATATATCATTTTAACCATCCTGCTGTTCTCTTTCAAAATAAAAAATAAAAAAGGTATGTGAATCTGCTTGCTTTCCTGCTATTTTAGCCTTGAATAAGCTCTTGCCCCACTCTCCCCCGGGCGACCTAGAAAAAAATTGACCTTGTTTTTTATAAGAGCCTTGTTACAGCCAGCGCAAGGACTTCCTGTTAGATCTATCTTTTATCATTTCGATGCTTTTGCTACAACAAAACATCACAGAATCGATTTAAATTGGTATCAAAATGATATTTCCGTAATAATCACCACAGGAGCTGCTGCAAAGAGCCACAATTTTTAAAAAGAGTCTAACTTTCTTATTCTTAAACTTTATAATGATATGCGCGAATGAATTTGTGTGGTGAGACCTTAAGGGAAATAAACATGTTTATGGAATATTATTTTGCAAGTGAGCTAGAAAATACATTCTATTCTGAAATCGAAAAAGAAAACCTTGTCCAATTCCGATGAGCAGAAGGCACACAAACGCAAAATGAAATTCCCCTGTTTATTACTAGATCTCGAGAAATGGCCCGTTTTTCGATATTACAACATAATTTTCCATTTTCATGAAGCATCTGTATGAGATTGTCTATTTTTTCAGAGACTCGTCTCGAAATTGGGCAATGAATGATTTTATTTCTTCAGAATAGTGATGTACGGACATTATACACACAAACAAAAGAGGTATAAATACCAAAGGACAAGAAAATCAATGCGGGGAAGCGGAAGAACCAAGTTGAACTTACAACTGTTTCAGTGCTATATGGACGAATGCTTGGTATATGGGCCATAATTGAACATTATCAAATTAGTTTCGTTAAATTCGCTAGAAAACATGTCTATATTATATTTTTTTGCTGAATTGGCTGCCTGGTGATAATAAATGAGCAAAATTATTGGTCTAGTAGCAATAAAACATCCCACAGGCGCGAAAATGTGTTTTCTGGAACTATGGCCTTAACGTCTCACCACACATAATACCCGTCCCATAGACTTACATGTATTATGACCCATACGCTCAGGCCTCCCAGCACTCCTAAAATGGGGAAATGTAAATAACCCTATATATCATTTTAACCATCCTGCTGTTCTCTTTCAAAATAAAAAATAAAAAAGGTATGTGAATCTGCTTGCTTTCCTGCTATTTTAGCCTTGAATAAGCTCTTGCCCCACTCTCCCCCAGGCGACCTAGAAAAAAATTGACCTTGTTTTTTATAAGAGCCTTGTTACAGCCAGCGCAAGGACTTCCTGTTAGATCTATCTTTTATCATTTCGATGCTTTTGCTACAACAAAACATCACAGAATCGATTTAAATTGGTATCAAAATGATATTTCCGTAATAATCACCACAGGAGCTGCTGCAAAGAGCCACAATTTTTAAAAAGAGTCTAACTTTCTTATTCTTAAACTTTATAATGATATGCGCGAATGAATTTGTGTGGTGAGACCTTAAGGGAAATAAACATGTTTATGGAATATTATTTTGCAAGTGAGCTAGAAAATACATTCTATTCTGAAATCGAAAAAGAAAACCTTGTCCAATTCCGATGAGCAGAAGGCACACAAACGCAAAATGAAATTCCCCTGTTTATTACTAGATCTCGAGAAATGGCCCGTTTTTCGATATTACAACATAATTTTCCATTTTCATGAAGCATCTGTATGAGATTGTCTATTTTTTCAGAGACTCGTCTCGAAATTGGGCAATGAATGATTTTATTTCTTCAGAATAGTGATGTACGGACATTATACACACAAACAAAAGAGGTATAAATACCAAAGGACAAGAAAATCAATGCGGGGAAGCGGAAGAACCAAGTTGAACTTACAACTGTTTCAGTGCTATATGGACGAATGCTTGGTATATGGGCCATAATTGAACATTATCAAATTAGTTTCGTTAAATTCGCTAGAAAACATGTCTATAATATATTTTTTTGCTGAATTGGCTGCCTGGTGATAATAAATGAGCAAAATTATTGGTCTAGTAGCAATAAAACATCCCACAGGCGCGAAAATGTGTTTTCTGGAACTATGGCCTTAACGTCTCACCACACATAATACCCGTCCCATAGACTTACATGTATTATGACCCATACGCTCAGGCCTCCCAGCACTCCTAAAATGGGGAAATGTAAATAACCCTATATATCATTTTAACCATCCTGCTGTTCTCTTTCAAAATAAAAAATAAAAAAGGTATGTGAATCTGCTTGCTTTCCTGCTATTTTAGCCTTGAATAAGCTCTTGCCCCACTCTCCCCCGGGCGACCTAGAAAAAAATTGACCTTGTTTTTTATAAGAGCCTTGTTACAGCCAGCGCAAGGACTTCCTGTTAGATCTATCTTTTATCATTTCGATGGTTTTGCTACAACAAAACATCACAGAATCGATTTAAATTGGTATCAAAATGATATTTCCGTAATAATCACCACAGGAGCTGCTGCAAAGAGCCACAATTTTTAAAAAGAGTCTAACTTTCTTATTCTTAAACTTTATAATGATATGCGCGAATGAATTTGTGTGGTGAGACCTTAAGGGAAATAAACATGTTTATGGAATATTATTTTGCAAGTGAGCTAGAAAATACATTCTATTCTGAAATCGAAAAAGAAAACCTTGTCCAATTCCGATGAGCAGAAGGCACACAAACGCAAAATGAAATTCCCCTGTTTATTACTAGATCTCGAGAAATGGCCCGTTTTTCGATATTACAACATAATTTTCCATTTTCATGAAGCATCTGTATGAGATTGTCTATTTTTTCAGAGACTCGTCTCGAAATTGGGCAATGAATGATTTTATTTCTTCAGAATAGTGATGTACGGACATTATACACACAAACAAAAGAGGTATAAATACCAAAGGACAAGAAAATCAATGCGGGGAAGCGGAAGAACCAAGTTGAACTTACAACTGGTTCAGTGCTATATGGACGAATGCTTGGTATATGGGCCATAATTGAACATTATCAAATTAGTTTCGTTAAATTCGCTAGAAAACATGTCTATATTATATTTTTTTGCTGAATTGGCTGCCTGGTGATAATAAATGAGCAAAATTATTGGTCTAGTAGCAATAAAACATCCCACAGGCGCGAAAATGTGTTTTCTGGAACTATGGCCTTAACGTCTCACCACACATAATACCCGTCCCATAGACTTACATGTATTATGACCCATACGCTCAGGCCTCCCAGCACTCCTAAAATGGGGAAATGTAAATAACCCTATATATCATTTTAACCATCCTGCTGTTCTCTTTCAAAATAAAAAATAAAAAAGGTATGTGAATCTGCTTGCTTTCCTGCTATTTTAGCCTTGAATAAGCTCTTGCCCCACTCTCCCCCGGGCGACCTAGAAAAAAATTGACCTTGTTTTTTATAAGAGCCTTGTTACAGCCAGCGCAAGGACTTCCTGTTAGATCTATCTTTTATCATTTCGATGCTTTTGCTACAACAAAACATCACAGAATCGATTTAAATTGGTATCAAAATGATATTTCCGTAATAATCACCACAGGAGCTGCTGCAAAGAGCCACAATTTTTAAAAAGAGTCTAACTTTCTTATTCTTAAACTTTATAATGATATGCGCGAATGAATTTGTGTGGTGAGACCTTAAGGGAAATAAACATGTTTATGGAATATTATTTTGCAAGTGAGCTAGAAAATACATTCTATTCTGAAATCGAAAAAGAAAACCTTGTCCAATTCCGATGAGCAGAAGGCACACAAACGCAAAATGAAATTCCCCTGTTTATTACTAGATCTCGAGAAATGGCCCGTTTTTCGATATTACAACATAATTTTCCATTTTCATGAAGCATCTGTATGAGATTGTCTATTTTTTCAGAGACTCGTCTCGAAATTGGGCAATGAATGATTTTATTTCTTCAGAATAGTGATGTACGGACATTATACACACAAACAAAAGAGGTATAAATACCAAAGGACAAGAAAATCAATGCGGGGAAGCGGAAGAACCAAGTTGAACTTACAACTGTTTCAGTGCTATATGGACGAATGCTTGGTATATGGGCCATAATTGAACATTATCAAATTAGTTTCGTTAAATTCGCTAGAAAACATGTCTATATTATATTTTTTTGCTGAATTGGCTGCCTGGTGATAATAAATGAGCAAAATTATTGGTCTAGTAGCAATAAAACATCCCACAGGCGCGAAAATGTGTTTTCTGGAACTATGGCCTTAACGTCTCACCACACATAATACCCGTCCCATAGACTTACATGTATTATGACCCATACGCTCAGGCCTCCCAGCACTCCTAAAATGGGGAAATGTAAATAACCCTATATATCATTTTAACCATCCTGCTGTTCTCTTTCAAAATAAAAAATAAAAAAGGTATGTGAATCTGCTTGCTTTCCTGCTATTTTAGCCTTGAATAAGCTCTTGCCCCACTCTCCCCCGGGCGACCTAGAAAAAAATTGACCTTGTTTTTTATAAGAGCCTTGTTACAGCCAGCGCAAGGACTTCCTGTTAGATCTATCTTTTATCATTTCGATGCTTTTGCTACAACAAAACATCACAGAATCGATTTAAATTGGTATCAAAATGATATTTCCGTAATAATCACCACAGGAGCTGCTGCAAAGAGCCACAATTTTTAAAAAGAGTCTAACTTTCTTATTCTTAAACTTTATAATGATATGCGCGAATGAATTTGTGTGGTGAGACCTTAAGGGAAATAAACATGTTTATGGAATATTATTTTGCAAGTGAGCTAGAAAATACATTCTATTCTGAAATCGAAAAAGAAAACCTTGTCCAATTCCGATGAGCAGAAGGCACACAAACGCAAAATGAAATTCCCCTGTTTATTACTAGATCTCGAGAAATGGCCCGTTTTTCGATATTACAACATAATTTTCCATTTTCATGAAGCATCTGTATGAGATTGTCTATTTTTTCAGAGACTCGTCTCGAAATTGGGCAATGAATGATTTTATTTCTTCAGAATAGTGATGTACGGACATTATACACACAAACAAAAGAGGTATAAATACCAAAGGACAAGAAAATCAATGCGGGGAAGCGGAAGAACCAAGTTGAACTTACAACTGTTTCAGTGCTATATGGACGAATGCTTGGTATATGGGCCATAATTGAACATTATCAAATTAGTTTCGTTAAATTCGCTAGAAAACATGTCTATATTATATTTTTTTGCTGAATTGGCTGCCTGGTGATAATAAATGAGCAAAATTATTGGTCTAGTAGCAATAAAACATCCCACAGGCGCGAAAATGTGTTTTCTGGAACTATGGCCTTAACGTCTCACCACACATAATACCCGTCCCATAGACTTACATGTATTATGACCCATACGCTCAGGCCTCCCAGCACTCCTAAAATGGGGAAATGTAAATAACCCTATATATCATTTTAACCATCCTGCTGTTCTCTTTCAAAATAAAAAATAAAAAAGGTATGTGAATCTGCTTGCTTTCCTGCTATTTTAGCCTTGAATAAGCTCTTGCCCCACTCTCCCCCGGGCGACCTAGAAAAAAATTGACCTTGTTTTTTATAAGAGCCTTGTTACAGCCAGCGCAAGGACTTCCTGTTAGATCTATCTTTTATCATTTCGATGCTTTTGCTACAACAAAACATCACAGAATCGATTTAAATTGGTATCAAAATGATATTTCCGTAATAATCACCACAGGAGCTGCTGCAAAGAGCCACAATTTTTAAAAAGAGTCTAACTTTCTTATTCTTAAACTTTATAATGATATGCGCGAATGAATTTGTGTGGTGAGACCTTAAGGGAAATAAACATGTTTATGGAATATTATTTTGCAAGTGAGCTAGAAAATACATTCTATTCTGAAATCGAAAAAGAAAACCTTGTCCAATTCCGATGAGCAGAAGGCACACAAACGCAAAATGAAATTCCCCTGTTTATTACTAGATCTCGAGAAATGGCCCGTTTTTCGATATTACAACATAATTTTCCATTTTCATGAAGCATCTGTATGAGATTGTCTATTTTTTCAGAGACTCGTCTCGAAATTGGGCAATGAATGATTTTATTTCTTCAGAATAGTGATGTACGGACATTATACACACAAACAAAAGAGGTATAAATACCAAAGGACAAGAAAATCAATGCGGGGAAGCGGAAGAACCAAGTTGAACTTACAACTGTTTCAGTGCTATATGGACGAATGCTTGGTATATGGGCCATAATTGAACATTATCAAATTAGTTTCGTTAAATTCGCTAGAAAACATGTCTATATTATATTTTTTTGCTGAATTGGCTGCCTGGTGATAATAAATGAGCAAAATTATTGGTCTAGTAGCAATAAAACATCCCACAGGCGCGAAAATGTGTTTTCTGGAACTATGGCCTTAACGTCTCACCACACATAATACCCGTCCCATAGACTTACATGTATTATGACCCATACGCTCAGGCCTCCCAGCACTCCTAAAATGGGGAAATGTAAATAACCCTATATATCATTTTAACCATCCTGCTGTTCTCTTTCAAAATAAAAAATAAAAAAGGTATGTGAATCTGCTTGCTTTCCTGCTATTTTAGCCTTGAATAAGCTCTTGCCCCACTCTCCCCCGGGCGACCTAGAAAAAAATTGACCTTGTTTTTTATAAGAGCCTTGTTACAGCCAGCGCAAGGACTTCCTGTTAGATCTATCTTTTATCATTTCGATGCTTTTGCTACAACAAAACATCACAGAATCGATTTAAATTGGTATCAAAATGATATTTCCGTAATAATCACCACAGGAGCTGCTGCAAAGAGCCACAATTTTTAAAAAGAGTCTAACTTTCTTATTCTTAAACTTTATAATGATATGCGCGAATGAATTTGTGTGGTGAGACCTTAAGGGAAATAAACATGTTTATGGAATATTATTTTGCAAGTGAGCTAGAAAATACATTCTATTCTGAAATCGAAAAAGAAAACCTTGTCCAATTCCGATGAGCAGAAGGCACACAAACGCAAAATGAAATTCCCCTGTTTATTACTAGATCTCGAGAAATGGCCCGTTTTTCGATATTACAACATAATTTTCCATTTTCATGAAGCATCTGTATGAGATTGTCTATTTTTTCAGAGACTCGTCTCGAAATTGGGCAATGAATGATTTTATTTCTTCAGAATAGTGATGTACGGACATTATACACACAAACAAAAGAGGTATAAATACCAAAGGACAAGAAAATCAATGCGGGGAAGCGGAAGAACCAAGTTGAACTTACAACTGTTTCAGTGCTATATGGACGAATGCTTGGTATATGGGCCATAATTGAACATTATCAAATTAGTTTCGTTAAATTCGCTAGAAAACATGTCTATATTATATTTTTTTGCTGAATTGGCTGCCTGGTGATAATAAATGAGCAAAATTATTGGTCTAGTAGCAATAAAACATCCCACAGGCGCGAAAATGTGTTTTCTGGAACTATGGCCTTAACGTCTCACCACACATAATACCCGTCCCATAGACTTACATGTATTATGACCCATACGCTCAGGCCTCCCAGCACTCCTAAAATGGGGAAATGTAAATAACCCTATATATCATTTTAACCATCCTGCTGTTCTCTTTCAAAATAAAAAATAAAAAAGGTATGTGAATCTGCTTGCTTTCCTGCTATTTTAGCCTTGAATAAGCTCTTGCCCCACTCTCCCCCGGGCGACCTAGAAAAAAATTGACCTTGTTTTTTATAAGAGCCTTGTTACAGCCAGCGCAAGGACTTCCTGTTAGATCTATCTTTTATCATTTCGATGCTTTTGCTACAACAAAACATCACAGAATCGATTTAAATTGGTATCAAAATGATATTTCCGTAATAATCACCACAGGAGCTGCTGCAAAGAGCCACAATTTTTAAAAAGAGTCTAACTTTCTTATTCTTAAACTTTATAATGATATGCGCGAATGAATTTGTGTGGTGAGACCTTAAGGGAAATAAACATGTTTATGGAATATTATTTTGCAAGTGAGCTAGAAAATACATTCTATTCTGAAATCGAAAAAGAAAACCTTGTCCAATTCCGATGAGCAGAAGGCACACAAACGCAAAATGAAATTCCCCTGTGTATTACTAGATCTCGAGAAATGGCCCGTTTTTC
The DNA here is from genome assembly GCA_964017125.1 of Flabesymbios commensalis. Taxonomy (NCBI): domain Eukaryota; kingdom Metazoa; phylum Annelida; class Polychaeta; order Terebellida; family Flabelligeridae; genus Flabesymbios; species Flabesymbios commensalis. Next base: position 102,757,688 of record OZ024902.1, read on the forward strand.
GATATTACAACATAATTTTCCATTTTCATGAAGCATCTGTATGAGATTGTCTATTTTTTCAGAGACTCGTCTCGAAATTGGGCAATGAATGATTTTATTTCTTCAGAATAGTGATGTACGGACATTATACACACAAACAAAAGAGGTATAAATACCAAAGGACAAGAAAATCAATGCGGGGAAGCGGAAGAACCAAGTTGAACTTACAACTGTTTCAGTGCTATATGGACGAATGCTTGGTATATGGGCCATAATTGAACATTATCAAATTAGTTTCGTTAAATTCGCTAGAAAACATGTCTATATTATATTTTTTTGCTGAATTGGCTGCCTGGTGATAATAAATGAGCAAAATTATTGGTCTAGTAGCAATAAAACATCCCACAGGCGCGAAAATGTGTTTTCTGGAACTATGGCCTTAACGTCTCACCACACATAATACCCGTCCCATAGACTTACATGTATTATGACCCATACGCTCAGGCCTCCCAGCACTCCTAAAATGGGGAAATGTAAATAACCCTATATATCATTTTAACCATCCTGCTGTTCTCTTTCAAAATAAAAAATAAAAAAGGTATGTGAATCTGCTTGCTTTCCTGCTATTTTAGCCTTGAATAAGCTCTTGCCCCACTCTCCCCCGGGCGACCTAGAAAAAAATTGACCTTGTTTTTTATAAGAGCCTTGTTACAGCCAGCGCAAGGACTTCCTGTTAGATCTATCTTTTATCATTTCGATGCTTTTGCTACAACAAAACATCACAGAATCGATTTAAATTGGTATCAAAATGATATTTCCGTAATAATCACCACAGGAGCTGCTGCAAAGAGCCACAATTTTTAAAAAGAGTCTAACTTTCTTATTCTTAAACTTTATAATGATATGCGCGAATGAATTTGTGTGGTGAGACCTTAAGGGAAATAAACATGTTTATGGAATATTATTTTGCAAGTGAGCTAGAAAATACATTCTATTCTGAAATCGAAAAAGAAAACCTTGTCCAATTCCGATGAGCAGAAGGCACACAAACGCAAAATGAAATTCCCCTGTTTATTACTAGATCTCGAGAAATGGCCCGTTTTTCGATATTACAACATAATTTTCCATTTTCATGAAGCATCTGTATGAGATTGTCTATTTTTTCAGAGACTCGTCTCGAAATTGGGCAATGAATGATTTTATTTCTTCAGAATAGTGATGTACGGACATTATACACACAAACAAAAGAGGTATAAATACCAAAGGACAAGAAAATCAATGCGGGGAAGCGGAAGAACCAAGTTGAACTTACAACTGTTTCAGTGCTATATGGACGAATGCTTGGTATATGGGCCATAATTGAACATTATCAAATTAGTTTCGTTAAAATTCGCTAGAAAACATGTCTATATTATATTTTTTTGCTGAATTGGCTGCCTGGTGATAATAAATGAGCAAAATTATTGGTCTAGTAGCAATAAAACATCCCACAGGCGCGAAAATGTGTTTTCTGGAACTATGGCCTTAACGTCTCACCACACATAATACCCGTCCCATAGACTTACATGTATTATGACCCATACGCTCAGGCCTCCCAGCACTCCTAAAATGGGGAAATGTAAATAACCCTATATATCATTTTAACCATCCTGCTGTTCTCTTTCAAAATAAAAAATAAAAAAGGTATGTGAATCTGCTTGCTTTCCTGCTATTTTAGCCTTGAATAAGCTCTTGCCCCACTCTCCCCCGGGCGACCTAGAAAAAAATTGACCTTGTTTTTTATAAGAGCCTTGTTACAGCCAGCGCAAGGACTTCCTGTTAGATCTATCTTTTATCATTTCGATGCTTTTGCTACAACAAAACATCACAGAATCGATTTAAATTGGTATCAAAATGATATTTCCGTAATAATCACCACAGGAGCTGCTGCAAAGAGCCACAATTTTTAAAAAGAGTCTAACTTTCTTATTCTTAAACTTTATAATGATATGCGCGAATGAATTTGTGTGGTGAGACCTTAAGGGAAATAAACATGTTTATGGAATATTATTTTGCAAGTGAGCTAGAAAATACATTCTATTCTGAAATCGAAAAAGAAAACCTTGTCCAATTCCGATGAGCAGAAGGCACACAAACGCAAAATGAAATTCCCCTGTTTATTACTAGATCTCGAGAAATGGCCCGTTTTTCGATATTACAACATAATTTTCCATTTTCATGAAGCATCTGTATGAGATTGTCTATTTTTTCAGAGACTCGTCTCGAAATTGGGCAATGAATGATTTTATTTCTTCAGAATAGTGATGTACGGACATTATACACACAAACAAAAGAGGTATAAATACCAAAGGACAAGAAAATCAATGCGGGGAAGCGGAAGAACCAAGTTGAACTTACAACTGTTTCAGTGCTATATGGACGAATGCTTGGTATATGGGCCATAATTGAACATTATCAAATTAGTTTCGTTAAATTCGCTAGAAAACATGTCTATATTATATTTTTTTGCTGAATTGGCTGCCTGGTGATAATAAATGAGCAAAATTATTGGTCTAGTAGCAATAAAACATCCCACAGGCGCGAAAATGTGTTTTCTGGAACTATGGCCTTAAGGGAAATAAACATGTTTATGGAATATTATTTTGCAAGTGAGCTAGAAAATACATTCTATTCTGAAATCGAAAAAGAAAACCTTGTCCAATTCCGATGAGCAGAAGGCACACAAACGCAAAATGAAATTCCCCTGTTTATTACTAGATCTCGAGAAATGGCCCGTTTTTCGATATTACAACATAATTTTCCATTTTCATGAAGCATCTGTATGAGATTGTCTATTTTTTCAGAGACTCGTCTCGAAATTGGGCAATGAATGATTTTATTTCTTCAGAATAGTGATGTACGGACATTATACACACAAACAAAAGAGGTATAAATACCAAAGGACAAGAAAATCAATGCGGGGAAGCGGAAGAACCAAGTTGAACTTACAACTGTTTCAGTGCTATATGGACGAATGCTTGGTATATGGGCCATAATTGAACATTATCAAATTAGTTTCGTTAAATTCGCTAGAAAACATGTCTATATTATATTTTTTTGCTGAATTGGCTGCCTGGTGATAATAAATGAGCAAAATTATTGGTCTAGTAGCAATAAAACATCCCACAGGCGCGAAAATGTGTTTTCTGGAACTATGGCCTTAACGTCTCACCACACATAATACCCGTCCCATAGACTTACATGTATTATGACCCATACGCTCAGGCCTCCCAGCACTCCTAAAATGGGGAAATGTAAATAACCCTATATATCATTTTAACCATCCTGCTGTTCTCTTTCAAAATAAAAAATAAAAAAGGTATGTGAATCTGCTTGCTTTCCTGCTATTTTAGCCTTGAATAAGCTCTTGCCCCACTCTCCCCCGGGCGACCTAGAAAAAAATTGACCTTGTTTTTTATAAGAGCCTTGTTACAGCCAGCGCAAGGACTTCCTGTTAGATCTATCTTTTATCATTTCGATGCTTTTGCTACAACAAAACATCACAGAATCGATTTAAATTGGTATCAAAATGATATTTCCGTAATAATCACCACAGGAGCTGCTGCAAAGAGCCACAATTTTTAAAAAGAGTCTAACTTTCTTATTCTTAAACTTTATAATGATATGCGCGAATGAATTTGTGTGGTGAGACCTTAAGGGAAATAAACATGTTTATGGAATATTATTTTGCAAGTGAGCTAGAAAATACATTCTATTCTGAAATCGAAAAAGAAAACCTTGTCCAATTCCGATGAGCAGAAGGCACACAAACGCAAAATGAAATTCCCCTGTTTATTACTAGATCTCGAGAAATGGCCCGTTTTTCGATATTACAACATAATTTTCCATTTTCATGAAGCATCTGTATGAGATTGTCTATTTTTTCAGAGACTCGTCTCGAAATTGGGCAATGAATGATTTTATTTCTTCAGAATAGTGATGTACGGACATTATACACACAAACAAAAGAGGTATAAATACCAAAGGACAAGAAAATCAATGCGGGGAAGCGGAAGAACCAAGTTGAACTTACAACTGTTTCAGTGCTATATGGACGAATGCTTGGTATATGGGCCATAATTGAACATTATCAAATTAGTTTCGTTAAATTCGCTAGAAAACATGTCTATATTATATTTTTTTGCTGAATTGGCTGCCTGGTGATAATAAATGAGCAAAATTATTGGTCTAGTAGCAATAAAACATCCCACAGGCGCGAAAATGTGTTTTCTGGAACTATGGCCTTAACGTCTCACCACACATAATACCCGTCCCATAGACTTACATGTATTATGACCCATACGCTCAGGCCTCCCAGCACTCCTAAAATGGGGAAATGTAAATAACCCTATATATCATTTTAACCATCCTGCTGTTCTCTTTCAAAATAAAAAATAAAAAAGGTATGTGAATCTGCTTGCTTTCCTGCTATTTTAGCCTTGAATAAGCTCTTGCCCCACTCTCCCCCGGGCGACCTAGAAAAAAATTGACCTTGTTTTTTATAAGAGCCTTGTTACAGCCAGCGCAAGGACTTCCTGTTAGATCTATCTTTTATCATTTCGATGCTTTTGCTACAACAAAACATCACAGAATCGATTTAAATTGGTATCAAAATGATATTTCCGTAATAATCACCACAGGAGCTGCTGCAAAGAGCCACAATTTTTAAAAAGAGTCTAACTTTCTTATTCTTAAACTTTATAATGATATGCGCGAATGAATTTGTGTGGTGAGACCTTAAGGGAAATAAACATGTTTATGGAATATTATTTTGCAAGTGAGCTAGAAAATACATTCTATTCTGAAATCGAAAAAGAAAACCTTGTCCAATTCCGATGAGCAGAAGGCACACAAACGCAAAATGAAATTCCCCTGTTTATTACTAGATCTCGAGAAATGGCCCGTTTTTCGATATTACAACATAATTTTCCATTTTCATGAAGCATCTGTATGAGATTGTCTATTTTTTCAGAGACTCGTCTCGAAATTGGGCAATGAATGATTTTATTTCTTCAGAATAGTGATGTACGGACATTATACACACAAACAAAAGAGGTATAAATACCAAAGGACAAGAAAATCAATGCGGGGAAGCGGAAGAACCAAGTTGAACTTACAACTGTTTCAGTGCTATATGGACGAATGCTTGGTATATGGGCCATAATTGAACATTATCAAATTAGTTTCGTTAAATTCGCTAGAAAACATGTCTATATTATATTTTTTTGCTGAATTGGCTGCCTGGTGATAATAAATGAGCAAAATTATTGGTCTAGTAGCAATAAAACATCCCACAGGCGCGAAAATGTGTTTTCTGGAACTATGGCCTTAACGTCTCACCACACATAATACCCGTCCCATAGACTTACATGTATTATGACCCATACGCTCAGGCCTCCCAGCACTCCTAAAATGGGGAAATGTAAATAACCCTATATATCATTTTAACCATCCTGCTGTTCTCTTTCAAAATAAAAAATAAAAAAGGTATGTGAATCTGCTTGCTTTCCTGCTATTTTAGCCTTGAATAAGCTCTTGCCCCACTCTCCCCCGGGCGACCTAGAAAAAAATTGACCTTGTTTTTTATAAGAGCCTTGTTACAGCCAGCGCAAGGACTTCCTGTTAGATCTATCTTTTATCATTTCGATGCTTTTGCTACAACAAAACATCACAGAATCGATTTAAATTGGTATCAAAATGATATTTCCGTAATAATCACCACAGGAGCTGCTGCAAAGAGCCACAATTTTTAAAAAGAGTCTAACTTTCTTATTCTTAAACTTTATAATGATATGCGCGAATGAATTTGTGTGGTGAGACCTTAAGGGAAATAAACATGTTTATGGAATATTATTTTGCAAGTGAGCTAGAAAATACATTCTATTCTGAAATCGAAAAAGAAAACCTTGTCCAATTCCGATGAGCAGAAGGCACACAAACGCAAAATGAAATTCCCCTGTTTATTACTAGATCTCGAGAAATGGCCCGTTTTTCGATATTACAACATAATTTTCCATTTTCATGAAGCATCTGTATGAGATTGTCTATTTTTTCAGAGACTCGTCTCGAAATTGGGCAATGAATGATTTTATTTCTTCAGAATAGTGATGTACGGACATTATACACACAAACAAAAGAGGTATAAATACCAAAGGACAAGAAAATCAATGCGGGGAAGCGGAAGAACCAAGTTGAACTTACAACTGTTTCAGTGCTATATGGACGAATGCTTGGTATATGGGCCATAATTGAACATTATCAAATTAGTTTCGTTAAATTCGCTAGAAAACATGTCTATATTATATTTTTTTGCTGAATTGGCTGCCTGGTGATAATAAATGAGCAAAATTATTGGTCTAGTAGCAATAAAACATCCCACAGGCGCGAAAATGTGTTTTCTGGAACTATGGCCTTAAGGGAAATAAACATGTTTATGGAATATTATTTTGCAAGTGAGCTAGAAAATACATTCTATTCTGAAATCGAAAAAGAAAACCTTGTCCAATTCCGATGAGCAGAAGGCACACAAACGCAAAATGAAATTCCCCTGTTTATTACTAGATCTCGAGAAATGGCCCGTTTTTCGATATTACAACATAATTTTCCATTTTCATGAAGCATCTGTATGAGATTGTCTATTTTTTCAGAGACTCGTCTCGAAATTGGGCAATGAATGATTTTATTTCTTCAGAATAGTGATGTACGGACATTATACACACAAACAAAAGAGGTATAAATACCAAAGGACAAGAAAATCAATGCGGGGAAGCGGAAGAACCAAGTTGAACTTACAACTGTTTCAGTGCTATATGGACGAATGCTTGGTATATGGGCCATAATTGAACATTATCAAATTAGTTTCGTTAAATTCGCTAGAAAACATGTCTATATTATATTTTTTTGCTGAATTGGCTGCCTGGTGATAATAAATGAGCAAAATTATTGGTCTAGTAGCAATAAAACATCCCACAGGCGCGAAAATGTGTTTTCTGGAACTATGGCCTTAACGTCTCACCACACATAATACCCGTCCCATAGACTTACATGTATTATGACCCATACGCTCAGGCCTCCCAGCACTCCTAAAATGGGGAAATGTAAATAACCCTATATATCATTTTAACCATCCTGCTGTTCTCTTTCAAAATAAAAAATAAAAAAGGTATGTGAATCTGCTTGCTTTCCTGCTATTTTAGCCTTGAATAAGCTCTTGCCCCACTCTCCCCCGGGCGACCTAGAAAAAAATTGACCTTGTTTTTTATAAGAGCCTTGTTACAGCCAGCGCAAGGACTTCCTGTTAGATCTATCTTTTATCATTTCGATGGTTTTGCTACAACAAAACATCACAGAATCGATTTAAATTGGTATCAAAATGATATTTCCGTAATAATCACCACAGGAGCTGCTGCAAAGAGCCACAATTTTTAAAAAGAGTCTAACTTTCTTATTCTTAAACTTTATAATGATATGCGCGAATGAATTTGTGTGGTGAGACCTTAAGGGAAATAAACATGTTTATGGAATATTATTTTGCAAGTGAGCTAGAAAATACATTCTATTCTGAAATCGAAAAAGAAAACCTTGTCCAATTCCGATGAGCAGAAGGCACACAAACGCAAAATGAAATTCCCCTGTTTATTACTAGATCTCGAGAAATGGCCCGTTTTTCGATATTACAACATAATTTTCCATTTTCATGAAGCATCTGTATGAGATTGTCTATTTTTTCAGAGACTCGTCTCGAAATTGGGCAATGAATGATTTTATTTCTTCAGAATAGTGATGTACGGACATTATACACACAAACAAAAGAGGTATAAATACCAAAGGACAAGAAAATCAATGCGGGGAAGCGGAAGAACCAAGTTGAACTTACAACTGTTTCAGTGCTATATGGACGAATGCTTGGTATATGGGCCATAATTGAACATTATCAAATTAGTTTCGTTAAATTCGCTAGAAAACATGTCTATATTATATTTTTTTGCTGAATTGGCTGCCTGGTGATAATAAATGAGCAAAATTATTGGTCTAGTAGCAATAAAACATCCCACAGGCGCGAAAATGTGTTTTCTGGAACTATGGCCTTAACGTCTCACCACACATAATACCCGTCCCATAGACTTACATGTATTATGACCCATACGCTCAGGCCTCCCAGCACTCCTAAAATGGGGAAATGTAAATAACCCTATATATCATTTTAACCATCCTGCTGTTCTCTTTCAAAATAAAAAATAAAAAAGGTATGTGAATCTGCTTGCTTTCCTGCTATTTTAGCCTTGAATAAGCTCTTGCCCCACTCTCCCCCGGGCGACCTAGAAAAAAATTGACCTTGTTTTTTATAAGAGCCTTGTTACAGCCAGCGCAAGGACTTCCTGTTAGATCTATCTTTTATCATTTCGATGCTTTTGCTACAACAAAACATCACAGAATCGATTTAAATTGGTATCAAAATGATATTTCCGTAATAATCACCACAGGAGCTGCTGCAAAGAGCCACAATTTTTAAAAAGAGTCTAACTTTCTTATTCTTAAACTTTATAATGATATGCGCGAATGAATTTGTGTGGTGAGACCTTAAGGGAAATAAACATGTTTATGGAATATTATTTTGCAAGTGAGCTAGAAAATACATTCTATTCTGAAATCGAAAAAGAAAACCTTGTCCAATTCCGATGAGCAGAAGGCACACAAACGCAAAATGAAATTCCCCTGTTTATTACTAGATCTCGAGAAATGGCCCGTTTTTCGATATTACAACATAATTTTCCATTTTCATGAAGCATCTGTATGAGATTGTCTATTTTTTCAGAGACTCGTCTCGAAATTGGGCAATGAATGATTTTATTTCTTCAGAATAGTGATGTACGGACATTATACACACAAACAAAAGAGGTATAAATACCAAAGGACAAGAAAATCAATGCGGGGAAGCGGAAGAACCAAGTTGAACTTACAACTGTTTCAGTGCTATATGGACGAATGCTTGGTATATGGGCCATAATTGAACATTATCAAATTAGTTTCGTTAAATTCGCTAGAAAACATGTCTATATTATATTTTTTTGCTGAATTGGCTGCCTGGTGATAATAAATGAGCAAAATTATTGGTCTAGTAGCAATAAAACATCCCACAGGCGCGAAAATGTGTTTTCTGGAACTATGGCCTTAAGGGAAATAAACATGTTTATGGAATATTATTTTGCAAGTGAGCTAGAAAATACATTCTATTCTGAAATCGAAAAAGAAAACCTTGTCCAATTCCGATGAGCAGAAGGCACACAAACGCAAAATGAAATTCCCCTGTTTATTACTAGATCTCGAGAAATGGCCCGTTTTTCGATATTACAACATAATTTTCCATTTTCATGAAGCATCTGTATGAGATTGTCTATTTTTTCAGAGACTCGTCTCGAAATTGGGCAATGAATGATTTTATTTCTTCAGAATAGTGATGTACGGACATTATACACACAAACAAAAGAGGTATAAATACCAAAGGACAAGAAAATCAATGCGGGGAAGCGGAAGAACCAAGTTGAACTTACAACTGTTTCAGTGCTATATGGACGAATGCTTGGTATATGGGCCATAATTGAACATTATCAAATTAGTTTCGTTAAATTCGCTAGAAAACATGTCTATATTATATTTTTTTGCTGAATTGGCTGCCTGGTGATAATAAATGAGCAAAATTATTGGTCTAGTAGCAATAAAACATCCCACAGGCGCGAAAATGTGTTTTCTGGAACTATGGCCTTAACGTCTCACCACACATAATACCCGTCCCATAGACTTACATGTATTATGACCCATACGCTCAGGCCTCCCAGCACTCCTAAAATGGGGAAATGTAAATAACCCTATATATCATTTTAACCATCCTGCTGTTCTCTTTCAAAATAAAAAATAAAAAAGGTATGTGAATCTGCTTGCTTTCCTGCTATTTTAGCCTTGAATAAGCTCTTGCCCCACTCTCCCCCGGGCGACCTAGAAAAAAATTGACCTTGTTTTTTATAAGAGCCTTGTTACAGCCAGCGCAAGGACTTCCTGTTAGATCTATCTTTTATCATTTCGATGGTTTTGCTACAACAAAACATCACAGAATCGATTTAAATTGGTATCAAAATGATATTTCCGTAATAATCACCACAGGAGCTGCTGCAAAGAGCCACAATTTTTAAAAAGAGTCTAACTTTCTTATTCTTAAACTTTATAATGATATGCGCGAATGAATTTGTGTGGTGAGACCTTAAGGGAAATAAACATGTTTATGGAATATTATTTTGCAAGTGAGCTAGAAAATACATTCTATTCTGAAATCGAAAAAGAAAACCTTGTCCAATTCCGATGAGCAGAAGGCACACAAACGCAAAATGAAATTCCCCTGTTTATTACTAGATCTCGAGAAATGGCCCGTTTTTCGATATTACAACATAATTTTCCATTTTCATGAAGCATCTGTATGAGATTGTCTATTTTTTCAGAGACTCGTCTCGAAATTGGGCAATGAATGATTTTATTTCTTCAGAATAGTGATGTACGGACATTATACACACAAACAAAAGAGGTATAAATACCAAAGGACAAGAAAATCAATGCGGGGAAGCGGAAGAACCAAGTTGAACTTACAACTGTTTCAGTGCTATATGGACGAATGCTTGGTATATGGGCCATAATTGAACATTATCAAATTAGTTTCGTTAAATTCGCTAGAAAACATGTCTATATTATATTTTTTTGCTGAATTGGCTGCCTGGTGATAATAAATGAGCAAAATTATTGGTCTAGTAGCAATAAAACATCCCACAGGCGCGAAAATGTGTTTTCTGGAACTATGGCCTTAACGTCTCACCACACATAATACCCGTCCCATAGACTTACATGTATTATGACCCATACGCTCAGGCCTCCCAGCACTCCTAAAATGGGGAAATGTAAATAACCCTATATATCATTTTAACCATCCTGCTGTTCTCTTTCAAAATAAAAAATAAAAAAGGTATGTGAATCTGCTTGCTTTCCTGCTATTTTAGCCTTGAATAAGCTCTTGCCCCACTCTCCCCCGGGCGACCTAGAAAAAAATTGACCTTGTTTTTTATAAGAGCCTTGTTACAGCCAGCGCAAGGACTTCCTGTTAGATCTATCTTTTATCATTTCGATGGTTTTGCTACAACAAAACATCACAGAATCGATTTAAATTGGTATCAAAATGATATTTCCGTAATAATCACCACAGGAGCTGCTGCAAAGAGCCACAATTTTTAAAAAGAGTCTAACTTTCTTATTCTTAAACTTTATAATGATATGCGCGAATTAATTTGTGTGGTGAGACCTTAAGGGAAATAAACATGTTTATGGAATATTATTTTGCAAGTGAGCTAGAAAATACATTCTATTCTGAAATCGAAAAAGAAAACCTTGTCCAATTCCGATGAGCAGAAGGCACACAGGAACGCAAAATGAAATTCCCCTGTTTATTACTAGATCTCGAGAAATGGCCCGTTTTTCGATATTACAACATAATTTTCCATTTTCATGAAGCATCTGTATGAGATTGTCTATTTTTTCAGAGACTCGTCTCGAAATTGGGCAATGAATGATTTTATTTCTTCAGAATAGTGATGTACGGACATTATACACACAAACAAAAGAGGTATAAATACCAAAGGACAAGAAAATCAATGCGGGGAAGCGGAAGAACCAAGTTGAACTTACAACTGTTTCAGTGCTATATGGACGAATGCTTGGTATATGGGCCATAATTGAACATTATCAAATTAGTTTCGTTAAATTCGCTAGAAAACATGTCTATATTATATTTTTTTGCTGAATTGGCTGCCTGGTGATAATAAATGAGCAAAATTATTGGTCTAGTAGCAATAAAACATCCCACAGGCGCGAAAATGTGTTTTCTGGAACTATGGCCTTAACGTCTCACCACACATAATACCCGTCCCATAGACTTACATGTATTATGACCCATACGCTCAGGCCTCCCAGCACTCCTAAAATGGGGAAATGTAAATAACCCTATATATCATTTTAACCATCCTGCTGTTCTCTTTCAAAATACAAAATAAAAAAGGTATGTGAATCTGCTTGCTTTCCTGCTATTTTAGCCTTGAATAAGCTCTTGCCCCACTCTCCCCCGGGCGACCTAGAAAAAAATTGACCTTGTTTTTTATAAGAGCCTTGTTACAGCCAGCGCAAGGACTTCCTGTTAGATCTATCTTTTATCATTTCGATGGTTTTGCTACAACAAAACATCACAGAATCGATTTAAATTGGTATCAAAATGATATTTCCGTAATAATCACCACAGGAGCTGCTGCAAAGAGCCACAATTTTTAAAAAGAGTCTAACTTTCTTATTCTTAAACTTTATAATGATATGCGCGAATGAATTTGTGTGGTGAGACCTTAAGGGAAATAAACATGTTTATGGAATATTATTTTGCAAGTGAGCTAGAAAATACATTCTATTCTGAAATCGAAAAAGAAAACCTTGTCCAATTCCGATGAGCAGAAGGCACACAAACGCAAAATGAAATTCCCCTGTTTATTACTAGATCTCGAGAAATGGCCCGTTTTTCGATATTACAACATAATTTTCCATTTTCATGAAGCATCTGTATGAGATTGTCTATTTTTTCAGAGACTCGTCTCGAAATTGGGCAATGAATGATTTTATTTCTTCAGAATAGTGATGTACGGACATTATACACACAAACAAAAGAGGTATAAATACCAAAGGACAAGAAAATCAATGCGGGGAAGCGGAAGAACCAAGTTGAACTTACAACTGTTTCAGTGCTATATGGACGAATGCTTGGTATATGGGCCATAATTGAACATTATCAAATTAGTTTCGTTAAATTCGCTAGAAAACATGTCTATATTATATTTTTTTGCTGAATTGGCTGCCTGGTGATAATAAATGAGCAAAATTATTGGTCTAGTAGCAATAAAACATCCCACAGGCGCGAAAATGTGTTTTCTGGAACTATGGCCTTAACGTCTCACCACACATAATACCCGTCCCATAGACTTACATGTATTATGACCCATACGCTCAGGCCTCCCAGCACTCCTAAAATGGGGAAATGTAAATAACCCTATATATCATTTTAACCATCCTGCTGTTCTCTTTCAAAATAAAAAATAAAAAAGGTATGTGAATCTGCTTGCTTTCCTGCTATTTTAGCCTTGAATAAGCTCTTGCCCCACTCTCCCCCGGGCGACCTAGAAAAAAATTGACCTTGTTTTTTATAAGAGCCTTGTTACAGCCAGCGCAAGGACTTCCTGTTAGATCTATCTTTTATCATTTCGATGGTTTTGCTACAACAAAACATCACAGAATCGATTTAAATTGGTATCAAAATGATATTTCCGTAATAATCACCACAGGAGCTGCTGCAAAGAGCCACAATTTTTAAAAAGAGTCTAACTTTCTTATTCTTAAACTTTATAATGATATGCGCGAATGAATTTGTGTGGTGAGACCTTAAGGGAAATAAACATGTTTATGGAATATTATTTTGCAAGTGAGCTAGAAAATACATTCTATTCTGAAATCGAAAAAGAAAACCTTGTCCAATTCCGATGAGCAGAAGGCACACAAACGCAAAATGAAATTCCCCTGTTTATTACTAGATCTCGAGAAATGGCCCGTTTTTCGATATTACAACATAATTTTCCATTTTCATGAAGCATCTGTATGAGATTGTCTATTTTTTCAGAGACTCGTCTCGAAATTGGGCAATGAATGATTTTATTTCTTCAGAATAGTGATGTACGGACATTATACACACAAACAAAAGAGGTATAAATACCAAAGGACAAGAAAATCAATGCGGGGAAGCGGAAGAACCAAGTTGAACTTACAACTGTTTCAGTGCTATATGGACGAATGCTTGGTATATGGGCCATAATTGAACATTATCAAATTAGTTTCGTTAAATTCGCTAGAAAACATGTCTATATTATATTTTTTTGCTGAATTGGCTGCCTGGTGATAATAAATGAGCAAAATTATTGGTCTAGTAGCAATAAAACATCCCACAGGCGCGAAAATGTGTTTTCTGGAACTATGGCCTTAACGTCTCACCACACATAATACCCGTCCCATAGACTTACATGTATTATGACCCATACGCTCAGGCCTCCCAGCACTCCTAAAATGGGGAAATGTAAATAACCCTATATATCATTTTAACCATCCTGCTGTTCTCTTTCAAAATAAAAAATAAAAAAGGTATGTGAATCTGCTTGCTTTCCTGCTATTTTAGCCTTGAATAAGCTCTTGCCCCACTCTCCCCCGGGCGACCTAGAAAAAAATTGACCTTGTTTTTTATAAGAGCCTTGTTACAGCCAGCGCAAGGACTTCCTGTTAGATCTATCTTTTATCATTTCGATGGTTTTGCTACAACAAAACATCACAGAATCGATTTAAATTGGTATCAAAATGATATTTCCGTAATAATCACCACAGGAGCTGCTGCAAAGAGCCACAATTTTTAAAAAGAGTCTAACTTTCTTATTCTTAAACTTTATAATGATATGCGCGAATGAATTTGTGTGGTGAGACCTTAAGGGAAATAAACATGTTTATGGAATATTATTTTGCAAGTGAGCTAGAAAATACATTCTATTCTGAAATCGAAAAAGAAAACCTTGTCCAATTCCGATGAGCAGAAGGCACACAAACGCAAAATGAAATTCCCCTGTTTATTACTAGATCTCGAGAAATGGCCCGTTTTTCGATATTACAACATAATTTTCCATTTTCATGAAGCATCTGTATGAGATTGTCTATTTTTTCAGAGACTCGTCTCGAAATTGGGCAATGAATGATTTTATTTCTTCAGAATAGTGATGTACGGACATTATACACACAAACAAAAGAGGTATAAATACCAAAGGACAAGAAAATCAATGCGGGGAAGCGGAAGAACCAAGTTGAACTTACAACTGTTTCAGTGCTATATGGACGAATGCTTGGTATATGGGCCATAATTGAACATTATCAAATTAGTTTCGTTAAATTCGCTAGAAAACATGTCTATATTATATTTTTTTGCTGAATTGGCTGCCTGGTGATAATAAATGAGCAAAATTATTGGTCTAGTAGCAATAAAACATCCCACAGGCGCGAAAATGTGTTTTCTGGAACTATGGCCTTAACGTCTCACCACACATAATACCCGTCCCATAGACTTACATGTATTATGACCCATACGCTCAGGCCTCCCAGCACTCCTAAAATGGGGAAATGTAAATAACCCTATATATCATTTTAACCATCCTGCTGTTCTCTTTCAAAATACAAAATAAAAAAGGTATGTGAATCTGCTTGCTTTCCTGCTATTTTAGCCTTGAATAAGCTCTTGCCCCACTCTCCCCCGGGCGACCTAGAAAAAAATTGACCTTGTTTTTTATAAGAGCCTTGTTACAGCCAGCGCAAGGACTTCTTGTTAGATCTATCTTTTATCATTTCGATGGTTTTGCTACAACAAAACATCACAGAATCGATTTAAATTGGTATCAAAATGATATTTCCGTAATAATCACCACAGGAGCTGCTGCAAAGAGCCACAATTTTTAAAAAGAGTCTAACTTTCTTATTCTTAAACTTTATAATGATATGCGCGAATGAATTTGTGTGGTGAGACCTTAAGGGAAATAAACATGTTTATGGAATATTATTTTGCAAGTGAGCTAGAAAATACATTCTATTCTGAAATCGAAAAAGAAAACCTTGTCCAATTCCGATGAGCAGAAGGCACACAAACGCAAAATGAAATTCCCCTGTTTATTACTAGATCTCGAGAAATGGCCCGTTTTTCGATATTACAACATAATTTTCCATTTTCATGAAGCATCTGTATGAGATTGTCTATTTTTTCAGAGACTCGTCTCGAAATTGGGCAATGAATGATTTTATTTCTTCAGAATAGTGATGTACGGACATTATACACACAAACAAAAGAGGTATAAATACCAAAGGACAAGAAAATCAATGCGGGGAAGCGGAAGAACCAAGTTGAACTTACAACTGTTTCAGTGCTATATGGACGAATGCTTGGTATATGGGCCATAATTGAACATTATCAAATTAGTTTCGTTAAATTCGCTAGAAAACATGTCTATATTATATTTTTTTGCTGAATTGGCTGCCTGGTGATAATAAATGAGCAAAATTATTGGTCTAGTAGCAATAAAACATCCCACAGGCGCGAAAATGTGTTTTCTGGAACTATGGCCTTAACGTCTCACCACACATAATACCCGTCCCATAGACTTACATGTATTATGACCCATACGCTCAGGCCTCCCAGCACTCCTAAAATGGGGAAATGTAAATAACCCTATATATCATTTTAACCATCCTGCTGTTCTCTTTCAAAATACAAAATAAAAAAGGTATGTGAATCTGCTTGCTTTCCTGCTATTTTAGCCTTGAATAAGCTCTTGCCCCACTCTCCCCCGGGCGACCTAGAAAAAAATTGACCTTGTTTTTTATAAGAGCCTTGTTACAGCCAGCGCAAGGACTTCCTGTTAGATCTATCTTTTATCATTTCGATGGTTTTGCTACAACAAAACATCACAGAATCGATTTAAATTGGTATCAAAATGATATTTCCGTAATAATCACCACAGGAGCTGCTGCAAAGAGCCACAATTTTTAAAAAGAGTCTAACTTTCTTATTCTTAAACTTTATAATGATATGCGCGAATGAATTTGTGTGGTGAGACCTTAAGGGAAATAAACATGTTTATGGAATATTATTTTGCAAGTGAGCTAGAAAATACATTCTATTCTGAAATCGAAAAAGAAAACCTTGTCCAATTCCGATGAGCAGAAGGCACACAAACGCAAAATGAAATTCCCCTGTTTATTACTAGATCTCGAGAAATGGCCCGTTTTTCGATATTACAACATAATTTTCCATTTTCATGAAGCATCTGTATGAGATTGTCTATTTTTTCAGAGACTCGTCTCGAAATTGGGCAATGAATGATTTTATTTCTTCAGAATAGTGATGTACGGACATTATACACACAAACAAAAGAGGTATAAATACCAAAGGACAAGAAAATCAATGCGGGGAAGCGGAAGAACCAAGTTGAACTTACAACTGTTTCAGTGCTATATGGACGAATGCTTGGTATATGGGCCATAATTGAACATTATCAAATTAGTTTCGTTAAATTCGCTAGAAAACATGTCTATATTATATTTTTTTGCTGAATTGGCTGCCTGGTGATAATAAATGAGCAAAATTATTGGTCTAGTAGCAATAAAACATCCCACAGGCGCGAAAATGTGTTTTCTGGAACTATGGCCTTAACGTCTCACCACACATAATACCCGTCCCATAGACTTACATGTATTATGACCCATACGCTCAGGCCTCCCAGCACTCCTAAAATGGGGAAATGTAAATAACCCTATATATCATTTTAACCATCCTGCTGTTCTCTTTCAAAATAAAAAATAAAAAAGGTATGTGAATCTGCTTGCTTTCCTGCTATTTTAGCCTTGAATAAGCTCTTGCCCCACTCTCCCCCGGGCGACCTAGAAAAAAATTGACCTTGTTTTTTATAAGAGCCTTGTTACAGCCAGCGCAAGGACTTCCTGTTAGATCTATCTTTTATCATTTCGATGGTTTTGCTACAACAAAACATCACAGAATCGATTTAAATTGGTATCAAAATGATATTTCCGTAATAATCACCACAGGAGCTGCTGCAAAGAGCCACAATTTTTAAAAAGAGTCTAACTTTCTTATTCTTAAACTTTATAATGATATGCGCGAATGAATTTGTGTGGTGAGACCTTAAGGGAAATAAACATGTTTATGGAATATTATTTTGCAAGTGAGCTAGAAAATACATTCTATTCTGAAATCGAAAAAGAAAACCTTGTCCAATTCCGATGAGCAGAAGGCACACAAACGCAAAATGAAATTCCCCTGTTTATTACTAGATCTCGAGAAATGGCCCGTTTTTCGATATTACAACATAATTTTCCATTTTCATGAAGCATCTGTATGAGATTGTCTATTTTTTCAGAGACTCGTCTCGAAATTGGGCAATGAATGATTTTATTTCTTCAGAATAGTGATGTACGGACATTATACACACAAACAAAAGAGGTATAAATACCAAAGGACAAGAAAATCAATGCGGGGAAGCGGAAGAACCAAGTTGAACTTACAACTGTTTCAGTGCTATATGGACGAATGCTTGGTATATGGGCCATAATTGAACATTATCAAATTAGTTTCGTTAAATTCGCTAGAAAACATGTCTATATTATATTTTTTTGCTGAATTGGCTGCCTGGTGATAATAAATGAGCAAAATTATTGGTCTAGTAGCAATAAAACATCCCACAGGCGCGAAAATGTGTTTTCTGGAACTATGGCCTTAACGTCTCACCACACATAATACCCGTCCCATAGACTTACATGTATTATGACCCATACGCTCAGGCCTCCCAGCACTCCTAAAATGGGGAAATGTAAATAACCCTATATATCATTTTAACCATCCTGCTGTTCTCTTTCAAAATAAAAAATAAAAAAGGTATGTGAATCTGCTTGCTTTCCTGCTATTTTAGCCTTGAATAAGCTCTTGCCCCACTCTCCCCCGGGCGACCTAGAAAAAAATTGACCTTGTTTTTTATAAGAGCCTTGTTACAGCCAGCGCAAGGACTTCCTGTTAGATCTATCTTTTATCATTTCGATGGTTTTGCTACAACAAAACATCACAGAATCGATTTAAATTGGTATCAAAATGATATTTCCGTAATAATCACCACAGGAGCTGCTGCAAAGAGCCACAATTTTTAAAAAGAGACTAACTTTCTTATTCTTAAACTTTATAATGATATGCGCGAATGAATTTGTGTGGTGAGACCTTAAGGGAAATAAACATGTTTATGGAATATTATTTTGCAAGTGAGCTAGAAAATACATTCTATTCTGAAATCGAAAAAGAAAACCTTGTCCAATTCCGATGAGCAGAAGGCACACAAACGCAAAATGAAATTCCCCTGTTTATTACTAGATCTCGAGAAATGGCCCGTTTTTCGATATTACAACATAATTTTCCATTTTCATGAAGCATCTGTATGAGATTGTCTATTTTTTCAGAGACTCGTCTCGAAATTGGGCAATGAATGATTTTATTTCTTCAGAATAGTGATGTACGGACATTATACACACAAACAAAAGAGGTATAAATACCAAAGGACAAGAAAATCAATGCGGGGAAGCGGAAGAACCAAGTTGAACTTACAACTGTTTCAGTGCTATATGGACGAATGCTTGGTATATGGGCCATAATTGAACATTATCAAATTAGTTTCGTTAAATTCGCTAGAAAACATGTCTATATTATATTTTTTTGCTGAATTGGCTGCCTGGTGATAATAAATGAGCAAAATTATTGGTCTAGTAGCAATAAAACATCCCACAGGCGCGAAAATGTGTTTTCTGGAACTATGGCCTTAACGTCTCACCACACATAATACCCGTCCCATAGACTTACATGTATTATGACCCATACGCTCAGGCCTCCCAGCACTCCTAAAATGGGGAAATGTAAATAACCCTATATATCATTTTAACCATCCTGCTGTTCTCTTTCAAAATAAAAAATAAAAAAGGTATGTGAATCTGCTTGCTTTCCTGCTATTTTAGCCTTGAATAAGCTCTTGCCCCACTCTCCCCCGGGCGACCTAGAAAAAAATTGACCTTGTTTTTTATAAGAGCCTTGTTACAGCCAGCGCAAGGACTTCCTGTTAGATCTATCTTTTATCATTTCGATGCTTTTGCTACAACAAAACATCACAGAATCGATTTAAATTGGTATCAAAATGATATTTCCGTAATAATCACCACAGGAGCTGCTGCAAAGAGCCACAATTTTTAAAAAGAGTCTAACTTTCTTATTCTTAAACTTTATAATGATATGCGCGAATGAATTTGTGTGGTGAGACCTTAAGGGAAATAAACATGTTTATGGAATATTATTTTGCAAGTGAGCTAGAAAATACATTCTATTCTGAAATCGAAAAAGAAAACCTTGTCCAATTCCGATGAGCAGAAGGCACACAAACGCAAAATGAAATTCCCCTGTTTATTACTAGATCTCGAGAAATGGCCCGTTTTTCGATATTACAACATAATTTTCCATTTTCATGAAGCATCTGTATGAGATTGTCTATTTTTTCAGAGACTCGTCTCGAAATTGGGCAATGAATGATTTTATTTCTTCAGAATAGTGATGTACGGACATTATACACACAAACAAAAGAGGTATAAATACCAAAGGACAAGAAAATCAATGCGGGGAAGCGGAAGAACCAAGTTGAACTTACAACTGTTTCAGTGCTATATGGACGAATGCTTGGTATATGGGCCATAATTGAACATTATCAAATTAGTTTCGTTAAATTCGCTAGAAAACATGTCTATATTATATTTTTTTGCTGAATTGGCTGCCTGGTGATAATAAATGAGCAAAATTATTGGTCTAGTAGCAATAAAACATCCCACAGGCGCGAAAATGTGTTTTCTGGAACTATGGCCTTAACGTCTCACCACACATAATACCCGTCCCATAGACTTACATGTATTATGACCCATACGCTCAGGCCTCCCAGCACTCCTAAAATGGGGAAATGTAAATAACCCTATATATCATTTTAACCATCCTGCTGTTCTCTTTCAAAATAAAAAATAAAAAAGGTATGTGAATCTGCTTGCTTTCCTGCTATTTTAGCCTTGAATAAGCTCTTGCCCCACTCTCCCCCGGGCGACCTAGAAAAAAATTGACCTTGTTTTTTATAAGAGCCTTGTTACAGCCAGCGCAAGGACTTCCTGTTAGATCTATCTTTTATCATTTCGATGGTTTTGCTACAACAAAACATCACAGAATCGATTTAAATTGGTATCAAAATGATATTTCCGTAATAATCACCACAGGAGCTGCTGCAAAGAGCCACAATTTTTAAAAAGAGTCTAACTTTCTTATTCTTAAACTTTATAATGATATGCGCGAATGAATTTGTGTGGTGAGACCTTAAGGGAAATAAACATGTTTATGGAATATTATTTTGCAAGTGAGCTAGAAAATACATTCTATTCTGAAATCGAAAAAGAAAACCTTGTCCAATTCCGATGAGCAGAAGGCACACAAACGCAAAATGAAATTCCCCTGTTTATTACTAGATCTCGAGAAATGGCCCGTTCTTCGATATTACAACATAATTTTCCATTTTCATGAAGCATCTGTATGAGATTGTCTATTTTTTCAGAGACTCGTCTCGAAATTGGGCAATGAATGATTTTATTTCTTCAGAATAGTGATGTACGGACATTATACACACAAACAAAAGAGGTATAAATACCAAAGGACAAGAAAATCAATGCGGGGAAGCGGAAGAACCAAGTTGAACTTACAACTGTTTCAGTGCTATATGGACGAATGCTTGGTATATGGGCCATAATTGAACATTATCAAATTAGTTTCGTTAAATTCGCTAGAAAACATGTCTATATTATATTTTTTTGCTGAATTGGCTGCCTGGTGATAATAAATGAGCAAAATTATTGGTCTAGTAGCAATAAAACATCCCACAGGCGCGAAAATGTGTTTTCTGGAACTATGGCCTTAACGTCTCACCACACATAATACCCGTCCCATAGACTTACATGTATTATGACCCATACGCTCAGGCCTCCCAGCACTCCTAAAATGGGGAAATGTAAATAACCCTATATATCATTTTAACCATCCTGCTGTTCTCTTTCAAAATAAAAAATAAAAAAGGTATGTGAATCTGCTTGCTTTCCTGCTATTTTAGCCTTGAATAAGCTCTTGCCCCACTCTCCCCCGGGCGACCTAGAAAAAAATTGACCTTGTTTTTTATAAGAGCCTTGTTACAGCCAGCGCAAGGACTTCCTGTTAGATCTATCTTTTATCATTTCGATGGTTTTGCTACAACAAAACATCACAGAATCGATTTAAATTGGTATCAAAATGATATTTCCGTAATAATCACCACAGGAGCTGCTGCAAAGAGCCACAATTTTTAAAAAGAGTCTAACTTTCTTATTCTTAAACTTTATAATGATATGCGCGAATGAATTTGTGTGGTGAGACCTTAAGGGAAATAAACATGTTTATGGAATATTATTTTGCAAGTGAGCTAGAAAATACATTCTATTCTGAAATCGAAAAAGAAAACCTTGTCCAATTCCGATGAGCAGAAGGCACACAAACGCAAAATGAAATTCCCCTGTTTATTACTAGATCTCGAGAAATGGCCCGTTTTTCGATATTACAACATAATTTTCCATTTTCATGAAGCATCTGTATGAGATTGTCTATTTTTTCAGAGACTCGTCTCGAAATTGGGCAATGAATGATTTTATTTCTTCAGAATAGTGATGTACGGACATTATACACACAAACAAAAGAGGTATAAATACCAAAGGACAAGAAAATCAATGCGGGGAAGCGGAAGAACCAAGTTGAACTTACAACTGTTTCAGTGCTATATGGACGAATGCTTGGTATATGGGCCATAATTGAACATTATCAAATTAGTTTCGTTAAATTCGCTAGAAAACATGTCTATATTATATTTTTTTGCTGAATTGGCTGCCTGGTGATAATAAATGAGCAAAATTATTGGTCTAGTAGCAATAAAACATCCCACAGGCGCGAAAATGTGTTTTCTGGAACTATGGCCTTAACGTCTCACCACACATAATACCCGTCCCATAGACTTACATGTATTATGACCCATACGCTCAGGCCTCCCAGCACTCCTAAAATGGGGAAATGTAAATAACCCTATATATCATTTTAACCATCCTGCTGTTCTCTTTCAAAATAAAAAATAAAAAAGGTATGTGAATCTGCTTGCTTTCCTGCTATTTTAGCCTTGAATAAGCTCTTGCCCCACTCTCCCCCGGGCGACCTAGAAAAAAATTGACCTTGTTTTTTATAAGAGCCTTGTTACAGCCAGCGCAAGGACTTCCTGTTAGATCTATCTTTTATCATTTCGATGGTTTTGCTACAACAAAACATCACAGAATCGATTTAAATTGGTATCAAAATGATATTTCCGTAATAATCACCACAGGAGCTGCTGCAAAGAGCCACAATTTTTAAAAAGAGTCTAACTTTCTTATTCTTAAACTTTATAATGATATGCGCGAATGAATTTGTGTGGTGAGACCTTAAGGGAAATAAACATGTTTATGGAATATTATTTTGCAAGTGAGCTAGAAAATACATTCTATTCTGAAATCGAAAAAGAAAACCTTGTCCAATTCCGATGAGCAGAAGGCACACAAACGCAAAATGAAATTCCCCTGTTTATTACTAGATCTCGAGAAATGGCCCGTTTTTCGATATTACAACATAATTTTCCATTTTCATGAAGCATCTGTATGAGATTGTCTATTTTTTCAAAGACTCGTCTCGAAATTGGGCAATGAATGATTTTATTTCTTCAGAATAGTGATGTACGGACATTATACACACAAACAAAAGAGGTATAAATACCAAAGGACAAGAAAATCAATGCGGGGAAGCGGAAGAACCAAGTTGAACTTACAACTGTTTCAGTGCTATATGGACGAATGCTTGGTATATGGGCCATAATTGAACATTATCAAATTAGTTTCGTTAAATTCGCTAGAAAACATGTCTATATTATATTTTTTTGCTGAATTGGCTGCCTGGTGATAATAAATGAGCAAAATTATTGGTCTAGTAGCAATAAAACATCCCACAGGCGCGAAAATGTGTTTTCTGGGACTATGGCCTTAACGTCTCACCACACATAATACCCGTCCCATAGACTTACATGTATTATGACCCATACGCTCAGGCCTCCCAGCACTCCTAAAATGGGGAAATGTAAATAACCCTATATATCATTTTAACCATCCTGCTGTTCTCTTTCAAAATAAAAAATAAAAAAGGTATGTGAATCTGCTTGCTTTCCTGCTATTTTAGCCTAGAATAAGCTCTTGCCCCACTCTCCCCCGGGCGACCTAGAAAAAAATTGACCTTGTTTTTTATAAGAGCCTTGTTACAGCCAGCGCAAGGACTTCCTGTTAGATCTATCTTTTATCATTTCGATGGTTTTGCTACAACAAAACATCACAGAATCGATTTAAATTGGTATCAAAATGATATTTCCGTAATAATCACCACAGGAGCTGCTGCAAAGAGCCACAATTTTTAAAAAGAGTCTAACTTTCTTATTCTTAAACTTTATAATGATATGCGCGAATGAATTTGTGTGGTGAGACCTTAAGGGAAATAAACATGTTTATGGAATATTATTTTGCAAGTGAGCTAGAAAATACATTCTATTCTGAAATCGAAAAAGAAAACCTTGTCCAATTCCGATGAGCAGAAGGCACACAAACGCAAAATGAAATTCCCCTGTTTATTACTAGATCTCGAGAAATGGCCCGTTTTTCGATATTACAACATAATTTTCCATTTTCATGAAGCATCTGTATGAGATTGTCTATTTTTTCA
Organism: Flabesymbios commensalis; assembly: GCA_964017125.1. Taxonomy (NCBI): domain Eukaryota; kingdom Metazoa; phylum Annelida; class Polychaeta; order Terebellida; family Flabelligeridae; genus Flabesymbios; species Flabesymbios commensalis. The sequence goes on from OZ024902.1 coordinate 102,782,289, forward strand.
GAGACTCGTCTCGAAATTGGGCAATGAATGATTTTATTTCTTCAGAATAGTGATGTACGGACATTATACACACAAACAAAAGAGGTATAAATACCAAAGGACAAGAAAATCAATGCGGGGAAGCGGAAGAACCAAGTTGAACTTACAGCTGTTTCAGTGTTATATGGACGAATGCTTGGTATATGGGCCATAATTGAACATTATCAAATTAGTTTCGTTAAATTCGCTAGAAAACATGTCTATATTATATTTTTTTGCTGAATTGGCTGCCTGGTGATAATAAATGAGCAAAATTATTGGTCTAGTAGCAATAAAACATCCCACAGGCGCGAAAATGTGTTTTCTGGAACTATGGCCTTAACGTCTCACCACACATAATACCCGTCCCATAGACTTACATGTATTATGACCCATACGCTCAGGCCTCCCAGCACTCCTAAAATGGGGAAATGTAAATAACCCTATATATCATTTTAACCATCCTGCTGTTCTCTTTCAAAATACAAAATAAAAAAGGTATGTGAATCTGCTTGCTTTCCTGCTATTTTAGCCTTGAATAAGCTCTTGCCCCACTCTCCCCCGGGCGACCTAGAAAAAAATTGACCTTGTTTTTTATAAGAGCCTTGTTACAGCCAGCGCAAGGACTTCCTGTTAGATCTATCTTTTATCATTTCGATGGTTTTGCTACAACAAAACATCACAGAATCGATTTAAATTGGTATCAAAATGATATTTCCGTAATAATCACCACAGGAGCTGCTGCAAAGAGCCACAATTTTTAAAAAGAGTCTAACTTTCTTATTCTTAAACTTTATAATGATATGCGCGAATGAATTTGTGTGGTGAGACCTTAAGGGAAATAAACATGTTTATGGAATATTATTTTGCAAGTGAGCTAGAAAATACATTCTATTCTGAAATCGAAAAAGAAAACCTTGTCCAATTCCGATGAGCAGAAGGCACACAAACGCAAAATGAAATTCCCCTGTTTATTACTAGATCTCGAGAAATGGCCCGTTTTTCGATATTACAACATAATTTTCCATTTTCATGAAGCATCTGTATGAGATTGTCTATTTTTTCAGAGACTCGTCTCGAAATTGGGCAATGAATGATTTTATTTCTTCAGAATAGTGATGTACGGACATTATACACACAAACAAAAGAGGTATAAATACCAAAGGACAAGAAAATCAATGCGGGGAAGCGGAAGAACCAAGTTGAACTTACAACTGTTTCAGTGCTATATGGACGAATGCTTGGTATATGGGCCATAATTGAACATTATCAAATTAGTTTCGTTAAATTCGCTAGAAAACATGTCTATATTATATTTTTTTGCTGAATTGGCTGCCTGGTGATAATAAATGAGCAAAATTATTGGTCTAGTAGCAATAAAACATCCCACAGGCGCGAAAATGTGTTTTCTGGAACTATGGCCTTAACGTCTCACCACACATAATACCCGTCCCATAGACTTACATGTATTATGACCCATACGCTCAGGCCTCCCAGCACTCCTAAAATGGGGAAATGTAAATAACCCTATATATCATTTTAACCATCCTGCTGTTCTCTTTCAAAATAAAAAATAAAAAAGGTATGTGAATCTGCTTGCTTTCCTGCTATTTTAGCCTAGAATAAGCTCTTGCCCCACTCTCCCCCGGGCGACCTAGAAAAAAATTGACCTTGTTTTTTATAAGAGCCTTGTTACAGCCAGCGCAAGGACTTCCTGTTAGATCTATCTTTTATCATTTCGATGCTTTTGCTACAACAAAACATCACAGAATCGATTTAAATTGGTATCAAAATGATATTTCCGTAATAATCACCACAGGAGCTGCTGCAAAGAGCCACAATTTTTAAAAAGAGTCTAACTTTCTTATTCTTAAACTTTATAATGATATGCGCGAATGAATTTGTGTGGTGAGACCTTAAGGGAAATAAACATGTTTATGGAATATTATTTTGCAAGTGAGCTAGAAAATACATTCTATTCTGAAATCGAAAAAGAAAACCTTGTCCAATTCCGATGAGCAGAAGGCACACAAACGCAAAATGAAATTCCCCTGTTTATTACTAGATCTCGAGAAATGGCCCGTTTTTCGATATTACAACATAATTTTCCATTTTCATGAAGCATCTGTATGAGATTGTCTATTTTTTCAGAGACTCGTCTCGAAATTGGGCAATGAATGATTTTATTTCTTCAGAATAGTGATGTACGGACATTATACACACAAACAAAAGAGGTATAAATACCAAAGGACAAGAAAATCAATGCGGGGAAGCGGAAGAACCAAGTTGAACTTACAACTGTTTCAGTGCTATATGGACGAATGCTTGGTATATGGGCCATAATTGAACATTATCAAATTAGTTTCGTTAAATTCGCTAGAAAACATGTCTATATTATATTTTTTTGCTGAATTGGCTGCCTGGTGATAATAAATGAGCAAAATTATTGGTCTAGTAGCAATAAAACATCCCACAGGCGCGAAAATGTGTTTTCTGGAACTATGGCCTTAACGTCTCACCACACATAATACCCGTCCCATAGACTTACATGTATTATGACCCATACGCTCAGGCCTCCCAGCACTCCTAAAATGGGGAAATGTAAATAACCCTATATATCATTTTAACCATCCTGCTGTTCTCTTTCAAAATAAAAAATAAAAAAGGTATGTGAATCTGCTTGCTTTCCTGCTATTTTAGCCTAGAATAAGCTCTTGCCCCACTCTCCCCCGGGCGACCTAGAAAAAAATTGACCTTGTTTTTTATAAGAGCCTTGTTACAGCCAGCGCAAGGACTTCCTGTTAGATCTATCTTTTATCATTTCGATGCTTTTGCTACAACAAAACATCACAGAATCGATTTAAATTGGTATCAAAATGATATTTCCGTAATAATCACCACAGGAGCTGCTGCAAAGAGCCACAATTTTTAAAAAGAGTCTAACTTTCTTATTCTTAAACTTTATAATGATATGCGCGAATGAATTTGTGTGGTGAGACCTTAAGGGAAATAAACATGTTTATGGAATATTATTTTGCAAGTGAGCTAGAAAATACATTCTATTCTGAAATCGAAAAAGAAAACCTTGTCCAATTCCGATGAGCAGAAGGCACACAAACGCAAAATGAAATTCCCCTGTTTATTACTAGATCTCGAGAAATGGCCCGTTTTTCGATATTACAACATAATTTTCCATTTTCATGAAGCATCTGTATGAGATTGTCTATTTTTTCAGAGACTCGTCTCGAAATTGGGCAATGAATGATTTTATTTCTTCAGAATAGTGATGTACGGACATTATACACACAAACAAAAGAGGTATAAATACCAAAGGACAAGAAAATCAATGCGGGGAAGCGGAAGAACCAAGTTGAACTTACAACTGTTTCAGTGCTATATGGACGAATGCTTGGTATATGGGCCATAATTGAACATTATCAAATTAGTTTCGTTAAATTCGCTAGAAAACATGTCTATATTATATTTTTTTGCTGAATTGGCTGCCTGGTGATAATAAATGAGCAAAATTTTTGGTCTAGTAGCAATAAAACATCCCACAGGCGCGAAAATGTGTTTTCTGGAACTATGGCCTTAACGTCTCACCACACATAATACCCGTCCCATAGACTTACATGTATTATGACCCATACGCTCAGGCCTCCCAGCACTCCTAAAATGGGGAAATGTAAATAACCCTATATATCATTTTAACCATCCTGCTGTTCTCTTTCAAAATAAAAAATAAAAAAGGTATGTGAATCTGCTTGCTTTCCTGCTATTTTAGCCTTGAATAAGCTCTTGCCCCACTCTCCCCCGGGCGACCTAGAAAAAAATTGACCTTGTTTTTTATAAGAGCCTTGTTACAGCCAGCGCAAGGACTTCCTGTTAGATCTATCTTTTATCATTTCGATGGTTTTGCTACAACAAAACATCACAGAATCGATTTAAATTGGTATCAAAATGATATTTCCGTAATAATCACCACAGGAGCTGCTGCAAAGAGCCACAATTTTTAAAAAGAGTCTAACTTTCTTATTCTTAAACTTTATAATGATATGCGCGAATGAATTTGTGTGGTGAGACCTTAAGGGAAATAAACATGTTTATGGAATATTATTTTGCAAGTGAGCTAGAAAATACATTCTATTCTGAAATCGAAAAAGAAAACCTTGTCCAATTCCGATGAGCAGAAGGCACACAAACGCAAAATGAAATTCCCCTGTTTATTACTAGATCTCGAGAAATGGCCCGTTTTTCGATATTACAACATAATTTTCCATTTTCATGAAGCATCTGTATGAGATTGTCTATTTTTTCAGAGACTCGTCTCGAAATTGGGCAATGAATGATTTTATTTCTTCAGAATAGTGATGTACGGACATTATACACACAAACAAAAGAGGTATAAATACCAAAGGACAAGAAAATCAATGCGGGGAAGCGGAAGAACCAAGTTGAACTTACAACTGTTTCAGTGCTATATGGACGAATGCTTGGTATATGGGCCATAATTGAACATTATCAAATTAGTTTCGTTAAATTCGCTAGAAAACATGTCTATATTATATTTTTTTGCTGAATTGGCTGCCTGGTGATAATAAATGAGCAAAATTATTGGTCTAGTAGCAATAAAACATCCCACAGGCGCGAAAATGTGTTTTCTGGAACTATGGCCTTAACGTCTCACCACACATAATACCCGTCCCATAGACTTACATGTATTATGACCCATACGCTCAGGCCTCCCAGCACTCCTAAAATGGGGAAATGTAAATAACCCTATATATCATTTTAACCATCCTGCTGTTCTCTTTCAAAATAAAAAATAAAAAAGGTATGTGAATCTGCTTGCTTTCCTGCTATTTTAGCCTAGAATAAGCTCTTGCCCCACTCTCCCCCGGGCGACCTAGAAAAAAATTGACCTTGTTTTTTATAAGAGCCTTGTTACAGCCAGCGCAAGGACTTCCTGTTAGATCTATCTTTTATCATTTCGATGGTTTTGCTACAACAAAACATCACAGAATCGATTTAAATTGGTATCAAAATGATATTTCCGTAATAATCACCACAGGAGCTGCTGCAAAGAGCCACAATTTTTAAAAAGAGTCTAACTTTCTTATTCTTAAACTTTATAATGATATGCGCGAATGAATTTGTGTGGTGAGACCTTAAGGGAAATAAACATGTTTATGGAATATTATTTTGCAAGTGAGCTAGAAAATACATTCTATTCTGAAATCGAAAAAGAAAACCTTGTCCAATTCCGATGAGCAGAAGGCACACAAACGCAAAATGAAATTCCCCTGTTTATTACTAGATCTCGAGAAATGGCCCGTTTTTCGATATTACAACATAATTTTCCATTTTCATGAAGCATCTGTATGAGATTGTCTATTTTTTCAGAGACTCGTCTCGAAATTGGGCAATGAATGATTTTATTTCTTCAGAATAGTGATGTACGGACATTATACACACAAACAAAAGAGGTATAAATACCAAAGGACAAGAAAATCAATGCGGGGAAGCGGAAGAACCAAGTTGAACTTACAACTGTTTCAGTGCTATATGGACGAATGCTTGGTATATGGGCCATAATTGAACATTATCAAATTAGTTTCGTTAAATTCGCTAGAAAACATGTCTATATTATATTTTTTTGCTGAATTGGCTGCCTGGTGATAATAAATGAGCAAAATTATTGGTCTAGTAGCAATAAAACATCCCACAGGCGCGAAAATGTGTTTTCTGGAACTATGGCCTTAACGTCTCACCACACATAATACCCGTCCCATAGACTTACATGTATTATGACCCATACGCTCAGGCCTCCCAGCACTCCTAAAATGGGGAAATGTAAATAACCCTATATATCATTTTAACCATCCTGCTGTTCTCTTTCAAAATAAAAAATAAAAAAGGTATGTGAATCTGCTTGCTTTCCTGCTATTTTAGCCTTGAATAAGCTCTTGCCCCACTCTCCCCCGGGCGACCTAGAAAAAAATTGACCTTGTTTTTTATAAGAGCCTTGTTACAGCCAGCGCAAGGACTTCCTGTTAGATCTATCTTTTATCATTTCGATGGTTTTGCTACAACAAAACATCACAGAATCGATTTAAATTGGTATCAAAATGATATTTCCGTAATAATCACCACAGGAGCTGCTGCAAAGAGCCACAATTTTTAAAAAGAGTCTAACTTTCTTATTCTTAAACTTTATAATGATATGCGCGAATGAATTTGTGTGGTGAGACCTTAAGGGAAATAAACATGTTTATGGAATATTATTTTGCAAGTGAGCTAGAAAATACATTCTATTCTGAAATCGAAAAAGAAAACCTTGTCCAATTCCGATGAGCAGAAGGCACACAAACGCAAAATGAAATTCCCCTGTTTATTACTAGATCTCGAGAAATGGCCCGTTTTTCGATATTACAACATAATTTTTCATTTTCATGAAGCATCTGTATGAGATTGTCTATTTTTTCAGAGACTCGTCTCGAAATTGGGCAATGAATGATTTTATTTCTTCAGAATAGTGATGTACGGACATTATACACACAAACAAAAGAGGTATAAATACCAAAGGACAAGAAAATCAATGCGGGGAAGCGGAAGAACCAAGTTGAACTTACAACTGTTTCAGTGCTATATGGACGAATGCTTGGTATATGGGCCATAATTGAACATTATCAAATTAGTTTCGTTAAATTCGCTAGAAAACATGTCTATATTATATTTTTTTGCTGAATTGGCTGCCTGGTGATAATAAATGAGCAAAATTATTGGTCTAGTAGCAATAAAACATCCCACAGGCGCGAAAATGTGTTTTCTGGAACTATGGCCTTAAGGGAAATAAACATGTTTATGGAATATTATTTTGCAAGTGAGCTAGAAAATACATTCTATTCTGAAATCGAAAAAGAAAACCTTGTCCAATTCCGATGAGCAGAAGGCACACAAACGCAAAATGAAATTCCCCTGTTTATTACTAGATCTCGAGAAATGGCCCGTTTTTCGATATTACAACATAATTTTCCATTTTCATGAAGCATCTGTATGAGATTGTCTATTTTTTCAGAGACTCGTCTCGAAATTGGGCAATGAATGATTTTATTTCTTCAGAATAGTGATGTACGGACATTATACACACAAACAAAAGAGGTATAAATACCAAAGGACAAGAAAATCAATGCGGGGAAGCGGAAGAACCAAGTTGAACTTACAACTGTTTCAGTGCTATATGGACGAATGCTTGGTATATGGGCCATAATTGAACATTATCAAATTAGTTTCGTTAAATTCGCTAGAAAACATGTCTATATTATAATTTTTTGCTGAATTGGCTGCCTGGTGATAATAAATGAGCAAAATTATTGGTCTAGTAGCAATAAAACATCCCACAGGCGCGAAAATGTGTTTTCTGGAACTATGGCCTTAACGTCTCACCACACATAATACCCGTCCCATAGACTTACATGTATTATGACCCATACGCTCAGGCCTCCCAGCACTCCTAAAATGGGGAAATGTAAATAACCCTATATATCATTTTAACCATCCTGCTGTTCTCTTTCAAAATAAAAAATAAAAAAGGTATGTGAATCTGCTTGCTTTCCTGCTATTTTAGCCTAGAATAAGCTCTTGCCCCACTCTCCCCCGGGCGACCTAGAAAAAAATTGACCTTGTTTTTTATAAGAGCCTTGTTACAGCCAGCGCAAGGACTTCCTGTTAGATCTATCTTTTATCATTTCGATGCTTTTGCTACAACAAAACATCACAGAATCGATTTAAATTGGTATCAAAATGATATTTCCGTAATAATCACCACAGGAGCTGCTGCAAAGAGCCACAATTTTTAAAAAGAGTCTAACTTTCTTATTCTTAAACTTTATAATGATATGCGCGAATGAATTTGTGTGGTGAGACCTTAAGGGAAATAAACATGTTTATGGAATATTATTTTGCAAGTGAGCTAGAAAATACATTCTATTCTGAAATCGAAAAAGAAAACCTTGTCCAATTCCGATGAGCAGAAGGCACACAAACGCAAAATGAAATTCCCCTGTTTATTACTAGATCTCGAGAAATGGCCCGTTTTTCGATATTACAACATAATTTTCCATTTTCATGAAGCATCTGTATGAGATTGTCTATTTTTTCAGAGACTCGTCTCGAAATTGGGCAATGAATGATTTTATTTCTTCAGAATAGTGATGTACGGACATTATACACACAAACAAAAGAGGTATAAATACCAAAGGACAAGAAAATCAATGCGGGGAAGCGGAAGAACCAAGTTGAACTTACAACTGTTTCAGTGCTATATGGACGAATGCTTGGTATATGGGCCATAATTGAACATTATCAAATTAGTTTCGTTAAATTCGCTAGAAAACATGTCTATATTATATTTTTTTGCTGAATTGGCTGCCTGGTGATAATAAATGAGCAAAATTATTGGTCTAGTAGCAATAAAACATCTCACAGGCGCGAAAATGTGTTTTCTGGAACTATGGCCTTAACGTCTCACCACACATAATACCCGTCCCATAGACTTACATGTATTATGACCCATACGCTCAGGCCTCCCAGCACTCCTAAAATGGGGAAATGTAAATAACCCTATATATCATTTTAACCATCCTGCTGTTCTCTTTTAAAATAAAAAAATAAAAAGGTATGTGAATCTGCTTGCATTCCTGCTATTTTAGCCTAGAATAAGCTCTTGCCCCACTCTCCCCCGGGCGACCTAGAAAAAAATTGACCTTGTTTTTTATAAGAGCCTTGTTACAGCCAGCGCAAGGACTTCCTGTTAGATCTATCTTTTATCATTTCGATGCTTTTGCTACAACAAAACATCACAGAATCGATTTAAATTGGTATCAAAATGATATTTCCGTAATAATCACCACAGGAGCTGCTGCAAAGAGCCACAATTTTTAAAAAGAGTCTAACTTTCTTATTCTTAAACTTTATAATGATATGCGCGAATGAATTTGTGTGGTGAGACCTTAAGGGAAATAAACATGTTTATGGAATATTATTTTGCAAGTGAGCTAGAAAATACATTCTATTCTGAAATCGAAAAAGAAAACCTTGTCCAATTCCGATGAGCAGAAGGCACACAAACGCAAAATGAAATTCCCCTGTTTATTACTAGATCTCGAGAAATGGCCCGTTTTTCGATATTACAACATAATTTTCCATTTTCATGAAGCATCTGTATGAGATTGTCTATTTTTTCAGAGACTCGTCTCGAAATTGGGCAATGAATGATTTTATTTCTTCAGAATAGTGATGTACGGACATTATACACACAAACAAAAGAGGTATAAATACCAAAGGACAAGAAAATCAATGCGGGGAAGCGGAAGAACCAAGTTGAACTTACAACTGTTTCAGTGCTATATGGACGAATGCTTGGTATATGGGCCATAATTGAACATTATCAAATTAGTTTTGTTAAATTCGCTAGAAAACATGTCTATATTATATTTTTTTGCTGAATTGGCTGCCTGGTGATAATAAATGAGCAAAATTATTGGTCTAGTAGCAATAAAACATCCCACAGGCGCGAAAATGTGTTTTCTGGAACTATGGCCTTAACGTCTCACCACACATAATACCCGTCCCATAGACTTACATGTATTATGACCCATACGCTCAGGCCTCCCAGCACTCCTAAAATGGGGAAATGTAAATAACCCTATATATCATTTTAACCATCCTGCTGTTCTCTTTCAAAATAAAAAATAAAAAAGGTATGTGAATCTGCTTGCTTTCCTGCTATTTTAGCCTTGAATAAGCTCTTGCCCCACTCTCCCCCGGGCGACCTAGAAAAAAATTGACCTTGTTTTTTATAAGAGCCTTGTTACAGCCAGCGCAAGGACTTCCTGTTAGATCTATCTTTTATCATTTCGATGGTTTTGCTACAACAAAACATCACAGAATCGATTTAAATTGGTATCAAAATGATATTTCCGTAATAATCACCACAGGAGCTGCTGCAAAGAGCCACAATTTTTAAAAAGAGTCTAACTTTCTTATTCTTAAACTTTATAATGATATGCGCGAATGAATTTGTGTGGTGAGACCTTAAGGGAAATAAACATGTTTATGGAATATTATTTTGCAAGTGAGCTAGAAAATACATTCTATTCTGAAATCGAAAAAGAAAACCTTGTCCAATTCCGATGAGCAGAAGGCACACAAACGCAAAATGAAATTCCCCTGTTTATTACTAGATCTCGAGAAATGGCCCGTTTTTCGATATTACAACATAATTTTCCATTTTCATGAAGCATCTGTATGAGATTGTCTATTTTTTCAGAGACTCGTCTCGAAATTGGGCAATGAATGATTTTATTTCTTCAGAATAGTGATGTACGGACATTATACACACAAACAAAAGAGGTATAAATACCAAAGGACAAGAAAATCAATGCGGGGAAGCGGAAGAACCAAGTTGAACTTACAACTGTTTCAGTGCTATATGGACGAATGCTTGGTATATGGGCCATAATTGAACATTATCAAATTAGTTTCGTTAAATTCGCTAGAAAACATGTCTATATTATATTTTTTTGCTGAATTGGCTGCCTGGTGATAATAAATGAGCAAAATTATTGGTCTAGTAGCAATAAAACATCCCACAGGCGCGAAAATGTGTTTTCTGGAACTATGGCCTTAACGTCTCACCACACATAATACCCGTCCCATAGACTTACATGTATTATGACCCATACGCTCAGGCCTCCCAGCACTCCTAAAATGGGGAAATGTAAATAACCCTATATATCATTTTAACCATCCTGCTGTTCTCTTTCAAAATAAAAAATAAAAAAGGTATGTGAATCTGCTTGCTTTCCTGCTATTTTAGCCTTGAATAAGCTCTTGCCCCACTCTCCCCCGGGCGACCTAGAAAAAAATTGACCTTGTTTTTTATAAGAGCCTTGTTACAGCCAGCGCAAGGACTTCCTGTTAGATCTATCTTTTATCATTTCGATGGTTTTGCTACAACAAAACATCACAGAATCGATTTAAATTGGTATCAAAATGATATTTCCGTAATAATCACCACAGGAGCTGCTGCAAAGAGCCACAATTTTTAAAAAGAGTCTAACTTTCTTATTCTTAAACTTTATAATGATATGCGCGAATGAATTTGTGTGGTGAGACCTTAAGGGAAATAAACATGTTTATGGAATATTATTTTGCAAGTGAGCTAGAAAATACATTCTATTCTGAAATCGAAAAAGAAAACCTTGTCCAATTCCGATGAGCAGAAGGCACACAAACGCAAAATGAAATTCCCCTGTTTATTACTAGATCTCGAGAAATGGCCCGTTTTTCGATATTACAACATAATTTTCCATTTTCATGAAGCATCTGTATGAGATTGTCTATTTTTTCAGAGACTCGTCTCGAAATTGGGCAATGAATGATTTTATTTCTTCAGAATAGTGATGTACGGACATTATACACACAAACAAAAGAGGTATAAATACCAAAGGACAAGAAAATCAATGCGGGGAAGCGGAAGAACCAAGTTGAACTTACAACTGTTTCAGTGCTATATGGACGAATGCTTGGTATATGGGCCATAATTGAACATTATCAAATTAGTTTCGTTAAATTCGCTAGAAAACATGTCTATATTATATTTTTTTGCTGAATTGGCTGCCTGGTGATAATAAATGAGCAAAATTATTGGTCTAGTAGCAATAAAACATCCCACAGGCGCGAAAATGTGTTTTCTGGAACTATGGCCTTAACGTCTCACCACACATAATACCCGTCCCATAGACTTACATGTATTATGACCCATACGCTCAGGCCTCCCAGCACTCCTAAAATGGGGAAATGTAAATAACCCTATATATCATTTTAACCATCCTGCTGTTCTCTTTCAAAATAAAAAATAAAAAAGGTATGTGAATCTGCTTGCTTTCCTGCTATTTTAGCCTAGAATAAGCTCTTGCCCCACTCTCCCCCGGGCGACCTAGAAAAAAATTGACCTTGTTTTTTATAAGAGCCTTGTTACAGCCAGCGCAAGGACTTCCTGTTAGATCTATCTTTTATCATTTCGATGCTTTTGCTACAACAAAACATCACAGAATCGATTTAAATTGGTATCAAAATGATATTTCCGTAATAATCACCACAGGAGCTGCTGCAAAGAGCCACAATTTTTAAAAAGAGTCTAACTTTCTTATTCTTAAACTTTATAATGATATGCGCGAATGAATTTGTGTGGTGAGACCTTAAGGGAAATAAACATGTTTATGGAATATTATTTTGCAAGTGAGCTAGAAAATACATTCTATTCTGAAATCGAAAAAGAAAACCTTGTCCAATTCCGATGAGCAGAAGGCACACAAACGCAAAATGAAATTCCCCTGTTTATTACTAGATCTCGAGAAATGGCCCGTTTTTCGATATTACAACATAATTTTCCATTTTCATGAAGCATCTGTATGAGATTGTCTATTTTTTCAGAGACTCGTCTCGAAATTGGGCAATGAATGATTTTATTTCTTCAGAATAGTGATGTACGGACATTATACACACAAACAAAAGAGGTATAAATACCAAAGGACAAGAAAATCAATGCGGGGAAGCGGAAGAACCAAGTTGAACTTACAACTGTTTCAGTGCTATATGGACGAATGCTTGGTATATGGGCCATAATTGAACATTATCAAATTAGTTTCGTTAAATTCGCTAGAAAACATGTCTATATTATATTTTTTTGCTGAATTGGCTGCCTGGTGATAATAAATGAGCAAAATTATTGGTCTAGTAGCAATAAAACATCCCACAGGCGCGAAAATGTGTTTTCTGGAACTATGGCCTTAACGTCTCACCACACATAATACCCGTCCCATAGACTTACATGTATTATGACCCATACGCTCAGGCCTCCCAGCACTCCTAAAATGGGGAAATGTAAATAACCCTATATATCATTTTAACCATCCTGCTGTTCTCTTTCAAAATAAAAAATAAAAAAGGTATGTGAATCTGCTTGCTTTCCTGCTATTTTAGCCTTGAATAAGCTCTTGCCCCACTCTCCCCCGGGCGACCTAGAAAAAAATTGACCTTGTTTTTTATAAGAGCCTTGTTACAGCCAGCGCAAGGACTTCCTGTTAGATCTATCTTTTATCATTTCGATGCTTTTGCTACAACAAAACATCACAGAATCGATTTAAATTGGTATCAAAATGATATTTCCGTAATAATCACCACAGGAGCTGCTGCAAAGAGCCACAATTTTTAAAAAGAGTCTAACTTTCTTATTCTTAAACTTTATAATGATATGCGCGAATGAATTTGTGTGGTGAGACCTTAAGGGAAATAAACATGTTTATGGAATATTATTTTGCAAGTGAGCTAGAAAATACATTCTATTCTGAAATCGAAAAAGAAAACCTTGTCCAATTCCGATGAGCAGAAGGCACACAAACGCAAAATGAAATTCCCCTGTTTATTACTAGATCTCGAGAAATGGCCCGTTCTTCGATATTACAACATAATTTTCCATTTTCATGAAGCATCTGTATGAGATTGTCTATTTTTTCAGAGACTCGTCTCGAAATTGGGCAATGAATGATTTTATTTCTTCAGAATAGTGATGTACGGACATTATACACACAAACAAAAGAGGTATAAATACCAAAGGACAAGAAAATCAATGCGGGGAAGCGGAAGAACCAAGTTGAACTTACAACTGTTTCAGTGCTATATGGACGAATGCTTGGTATATGGGCCATAATTGAACATTATCAAATTAGTTTCGTTAAATTCGCTAGAAAACATGTCTATATTATATTTTTTTGCTGAATTGGCTGCCTGGTGATAATAAATGAGCAAAATTATTGGTCTAGTAGCAATAAAACATCCCACAGGCGCGAAAATGTGTTTTCTGGAACTATGGCCTTAACGTCTCACCACACATAATACCCGTCCCATAGACTTACATGTATTATGACCCATACGCTCAGGCCTCCCAGCACTCCTAAAATGGGGAAATGTAAATAACCCTATATATCATTTTAACCATCCTGCTGTTCTCTTTCAAAATAAAAAATAAAAAAGGTATGTGAATCTGCTTGCTTTCCTGCTATTTTAGCCTTGAATAAGCTCTTGCCCCACTCTCCCCCGGGCGACCTAGAAAAAAATTGACCTTGTTTTTTATAAGAGCCTTGTTACAGCCAGCGCAAGGACTTCCTGTTAGATCTATCTTTTATCATTTCGATGGTTTTGCTACAACAAAACATCACAGAATCGATTTAAATTGGTATCAAAATGATATTTCCGTAATAATCACCACAGGAGCTGCTGCAAAGAGCCACAATTTTTAAAAAGAGTCTAACTTTCTTATTCTTAAACTTTATAATGATATGCGCGAATGAATTTGTGTGGTGAGACCTTAAGGGAAATAAACATGTTTATGGAATATTATTTTGCAAGTGAGCTAGAAAATACATTCTATTCTGAAATCGAAAAAGAAAACCTTGTCCAATTCCGATGAGCAGAAGGCACACAAACGCAAAATGAAATTCCCCTGTTTATTACTAGATCTCGAGAAATGGCCCGTTTTTCGATATTACAACATAATTTTCCATTTTCATGAAGCATCTGTATGAGATTGTCTATTTTTTCAGAGACTCGTCTCGAAATTGGGCAATGAATGATTTTATTTCTTCAGAATAGTGATGTACGGACATTATACACACAAACAAAAGAGGTATAAATACCAAAGGACAAGAAAATCAATGCGGGGAAGCGGAAGAACCAAGTTGAACTTACAACTGTTTCAGTGCTATATGGACGAATGCTTGGTATATGGGCCATAATTGAACATTATCAAATTAGTTTCGTTAAATTCGCTAGAAAACATGTCTATATTATATTTTTTTGCTGAATTGGCTGCCTGGTGATAATAAATGAGCAAAATTATTGGTCTAGTAGCAATAAAACATCCCACAGGCGCGAAAATGTGTTTTCTGGAACTATGGCCTTAACGTCTCACCACACATAATACCCGTCCCATAGACTTACATGTATTATGACCCATACGCTCAGGCCTCCCAGCACTCCTAAAATGGGGAAATGTAAATAACCCTATATATCATTTTAACCATCCTGCTGTTCTCTTTCAAAATAAAAAATAAAAAAGGTATGTGAATCTGCTTGCTTTCCTGCTATTTTAGCCTTGAATAAGCTCTTGCCCCACTCTCCCCCGGGCGACCTAGAAAAAAATTGACCTTGTTTTTTATAAGAGCCTTGTTACAGCCAGCGCAAGGACTTCCTGTTAGATCTATCTTTTATCATTTCGATGGTTTTGCTACAACAAAACATCACAGAATCGATTTAAATTGGTATCAAAATGATATTTCCGTAATAATCACCACAGGAGCTGCTGCAAAGAGCCACAATTTTTAAAAAGAGTCTAACTTTCTTATTCTTAAACTTTATAATGATATGCGCGAATGAATTTGTGTGGTGAGACCTTAAGGGAAATAAACATGTTTATGGAATATTATTTTGCAAGTGAGCTAGAAAATACATTCTATTCTGAAATCGAAAAAGAAAACCTTGTCCAATTCCGATGAGCAGAAGGCACACAAACGCAAAATGAAATTCCCCTGTTTATTACTAGATCTCGAGAAATGGCCCGTTTTTCGATATTACAACATAATTTTCCATTTTCATGAAGCATCTGTATGAGATTGTCTATTTTTTCAAAGACTCGTCTCGAAATTGGGCAATGAATGATTTTATTTCTTCAGAATAGTGATGTACGGACATTATACACACAAACAAAAGAGGTATAAATACCAAAGGACAAGAAAATCAATGCGGGGAAGCGGAAGAACCAAGTTGAACTTACAACTGTTTCAGTGCTATATGGACGAATGCTTGGTATATGGGCCATAATTGAACATTATCAAATTAGTTTCGTTAAATTCGCTAGAAAACATGTCTATATTATATTTTTTTGCTGAATTGGCTGCCTGGTGATAATAAATGAGCAAAATTATTGGTCTAGTAGCAATAAAACATCCCACAGGCGCGAAAATGTGTTTTCTGGGACTATGGCCTTAACGTCTCACCACACATAATACCCGTCCCATAGACTTACATGTATTATGACCCATACGCTCAGGCCTCCCAGCACTCCTAAAATGGGGAAATGTAAATAACCCTATATATCATTTTAACCATCCTGCTGTTCTCTTTCAAAATAAAAAATAAAAAAGGTATGTGAATCTGCTTGCTTTCCTGCTATTTTAGCCTAGAATAAGCTCTTGCCCCACTCTCCCCCGGGCGACCTAGAAAAAAATTGACCTTGTTTTTTATAAGAGCCTTGTTACAGCCAGCGCAAGGACTTCCTGTTAGATCTATCTTTTATCATTTCGATGGTTTTGCTACAACAAAACATCACAGAATCGATTTAAATTGGTATCAAAATGATATTTCCGTAATAATCACCACAGGAGCTGCTGCAAAGAGCCACAATTTTTAAAAAGAGTCTAACTTTCTTATTCTTAAACTTTATAATGATATGCGCGAATGAATTTGTGTGGTGAGACCTTAAGGGAAATAAACATGTTTATGGAATATTATTTTGCAAGTGAGCTAGAAAATACATTCTATTCTGAAATCGAAAAAGAAAACCTTGTCCAATTCCGATGAGCAGAAGGCACACAAACGCAAAATGAAATTCCCCTGTTTATTACTAGATCTCGAGAAATGGCCCGTTTTTCGATATTACAACATAATTTTCCATTTTCATGAAGCATCTGTATGAGATTGTCTATTTTTTCAGAGACTCGTCTCGAAATTGGGCAATGAATGATTTTATTTCTTCAGAATAGTGATGTACGGACATTATACACACAAACAAAAGAGGTATAAATACCAAAGGACAAGAAAATCAATGCGGGGAAGCGGAAGAACCAAGTTGAACTTACAGCTGTTTCAGTGTTATATGGACGAATGCTTGGTATATGGGCCATAATTGAACATTATCAAATTAGTTTCGTTAAATTCGCTAGAAAACATGTCTATATTATATTTTTTTGCTGAATTGGCTGCCTGGTGATAATAAATGAGCAAAATTATTGGTCTAGTAGCAATAAAACATCCCACAGGCGCGAAAATGTGTTTTCTGGAACTATGGCCTTAACGTCTCACCACACATAATACCCGTCCCATAGACTTACATGTATTATGACCCATACGCTCAGGCCTCCCAGCACTCCTAAAATGGGGAAATGTAAATAACCCTATATATCATTTTAACCATCCTGCTGTTCTCTTTCAAAATACAAAATAAAAAAGGTATGTGAATCTGCTTGCTTTCCTGCTATTTTAGCCTTGAATAAGCTCTTGCCCCACTCTCCCCCGGGCGACCTAGAAAAAAATTGACCTTGTTTTTTATAAGAGCCTTGTTACAGCCAGCGCAAGGACTTCCTGTTAGATCTATCTTTTATCATTTCGATGGTTTTGCTACAACAAAACATCACAGAATCGATTTAAATTGGTATCAAAATGATATTTCCGTAATAATCACCACAGGAGCTGCTGCAAAGAGCCACAATTTTTAAAAAGAGTCTAACTTTCTTATTCTTAAACTTTATAATGATATGCGCGAATGAATTTGTGTGGTGAGACCTTAAGGGAAATAAACATGTTTATGGAATATTATTTTGCAAGTGAGCTAGAAAATACATTCTATTCTGAAATCGAAAAAGAAAACCTTGTCCAATTCCGATGAGCAGAAGGCACACAAACGCAAAATGAAATTCCCCTGTTTATTACTAGATCTCGAGAAATGGCCCGTTTTTCGATATTACAACATAATTTTCCATTTTCATGAAGCATCTGTATGAGATTGTCTATTTTTTCAGAGACTCGTCTCGAAATTGGGCAATGAATGATTTTATTTCTTCAGAATAGTGATGTACGGACATTATACACACAAACAAAAGAGGTATAAATACCAAAGGACAAGAAAATCAATGCGGGGAAGCGGAAGAACCAAGTTGAACTTACAACTGTTTCAGTGCTATATGGACGAATGCTTGGTATATGGGCCATAATTGAACATTATCAAATTAGTTTCGTTAAATTCGCTAGAAAACATGTCTATATTATATTTTTTTGCTGAATTGGCTGCCTGGTGATAATAAATGAGCAAAATTATTGGTCTAGTAGCAATAAAACATCCCACAGGCGCGAAAATGTGTTTTCTGGAACTATGGCCTTAACGTCTCACCACACATAATACCCGTCCCATAGACTTACATGTATTATGACCCATACGCTCAGGCCTCCCAGCACTCCTAAAATGGGGAAATGTAAATAACCCTATATATCATTTTAACCATCCTGCTGTTCTCTTTCAAAATAAAAAATAAAAAAGGTATGTGAATCTGCTTGCTTTCCTGCTATTTTAGCCTAGAATAAGCTCTTGCCCCACTCTCCCCCGGGCGACCTAGAAAAAAATTGACCTTGTTTTTTATAAGAGCCTTGTTACAGCCAGCGCAAGGACTTCCTGTTAGATCTATCTTTTATCATTTCGATGCTTTTGCTACAACAAAACATCACAGAATCGATTTAAATTGGTATCAAAATGATATTTCCGTAATAATCACCACAGGAGCTGCTGCAAAGAGCCACAATTTTTAAAAAGAGTCTAACTTTCTTATTCTTAAACTTTATAATGATATGCGCGAATGAATTTGTGTGGTGAGACCTTAAGGGAAATAAACATGTTTATGGAATATTATTTTGCAAGTGAGCTAGAAAATACATTCTATTCTGAAATCGAAAAAGAAAACCTTGTCCAATTCCGATGAGCAGAAGGCACACAAACGCAAAATGAAATTCCCCTGTTTATTACTAGATCTCGAGAAATGGCCCGTTTTTCGATATTACAACATAATTTTCCATTTTCATGAAGCATCTGTATGAGATTGTCTATTTTTTCAGAGACTCGTCTCGAAATTGGGCAATGAATGATTTTATTTCTTCAGAATAGTGATGTACGGACATTATACACACAAACAAAAGAGGTATAAATACCAAAGGACAAGAAAATCAATGCGGGGAAGCGGAAGAACCAAGTTGAACTTACAACTGTTTCAGTGCTATATGGACGAATGCTTGGTATATGGGCCATAATTGAACATTATCAAATTAGTTTCGTTAAATTCGCTAGAAAACATGTCTATATTATATTTTTTTGCTGAATTGGCTGCCTGGTGATAATAAATGAGCAAAATTATTGGTCTAGTAGCAATAAAACATCCCACAGGCGCGAAAATGTGTTTTCTGGAACTATGGCCTTAACGTCTCACCACACATAATACCCGTCCCATAGACTTACATGTATTATGACCCATACGCTCAGGCCTCCCAGCACTCCTAAAATGGGGAAATGTAAATAACCCTATATATCATTTTAACCATCCTGCTGTTCTCTTTCAAAATAAAAAATAAAAAAGGTATGTGAATCTGCTTGCTTTCCTGCTATTTTAGCCTAGAATAAGCTCTTGCCCCACTCTCCCCCGGGCGACCTAGAAAAAAATTGACCTTGTTTTTTATAAGAGCCTTGTTACAGCCAGCGCAAGGACTTCCTGTTAGATCTATCTTTTATCATTTCGATGCTTTTGCTACAACAAAACATCACAGAATCGATTTAAATTGGTATCAAAATGATATTTCCGTAATAATCACCACAGGAGCTGCTGCAAAGAGCCACAATTTTTAAAAAGAGTCTAACTTTCTTATTCTTAAACTTTATAATGATATGCGCGAATGAATTTGTGTGGTGAGACCTTAAGGGAAATAAACATGTTTATGGAATATTATTTTGCAAGTGAGCTAGAAAATACATTCTATTCTGAAATCGAAAAAGAAAACCTTGTCCAATTCCGATGAGCAGAAGGCACACAAACGCAAAATGAAATTCCCCTGTTTATTACTAGATCTCGAGAAATGGCCCGTTTTTCGATATTACAACATAATTTTCCATTTTCATGAAGCATCTGTATGAGATTGTCTATTTTTTCAGAGACTCGTCTCGAAATTGGGCAATGAATGATTTTATTTCTTCAGAATAGTGATGTACGGACATTATACACACAAACAAAAGAGGTATAAATACCAAAGGACAAGAAAATCAATGCGGGGAAGCGGAAGAACCAAGTTGAACTTACAACTGTTTCAGTGCTATATGGACGAATGCTTGGTATATGGGCCATAATTGAACATTATCAAATTAGTTTCGTTAAATTCGCTAGAAAACATGTCTATATTATATTTTTTTGCTGAATTGGCTGCCTGGTGATAATAAATGAGCAAAATTTTTGGTCTAGTAGCAATAAAACATCCCACAGGCGCGAAAATGTGTTTTCTGGAACTATGGCCTTAACGTCTCACCACACATAATACCCGTCCCATAGACTTACATGTATTATGACCCATACGCTCAGGCCTCCCAGCACTCCTAAAATGGGGAAATGTAAATAACCCTATATATCATTTTAACCATCCTGCTGTTCTCTTTCAAAATAAAAAATAAAAAAGGTATGTGAATCTGCTTGCTTTCCTGCTATTTTAGCCTTGAATAAGCTCTTGCCCCACTCTCCCCCGGGCGACCTAGAAAAAAATTGACCTTGTTTTTTATAAGAGCCTTGTTACAGCCAGCGCAAGGACTTCCTGTTAGATCTATCTTTTATCATTTCGATGGTTTTGCTACAACAAAACATCACAGAATCGATTTAAATTGGTATCAAAATGATATTTCCGTAATAATCACCACAGGAGCTGCTGCAAAGAGCCACAATTTTTAAAAAGAGTCTAACTTTCTTATTCTTAAACTTTATAATGATATGCGCGAATGAATTTGTGTGGTGAGACCTTAAGGGAAATAAACATGTTTATGGAATATTATTTTGCAAGTGAGCTAGAAAATACATTCTATTCTGAAATCGAAAAAGAAAACCTTGTCCAATTCCGATGAGCAGAAGGCACACAAACGCAAAATGAAATTCCCCTGTTTATTACTAGATCTCGAGAAATGGCCCGTTTTTCGATATTACAACATAATTTTCCATTTTCATGAAGCATCTGTATGAGATTGTCTATTTTTTCAGAGACTCGTCTCGAAATTGGGCAATGAATGATTTTATTTCTTCAGAATAGTGATGTACGGACATTATACACACAAACAAAAGAGGTATAAATACCAAAGGACAAGAAAATCAATGCGGGGAAGCGGAAGAACCAAGTTGAACTTACAACTGTTTCAGTGCTATATGGACGAATGCTTGGTATATGGGCCATAATTGAACATTATCAAATTAGTTTCGTTAAATTCGCTAGAAAACATGTCTATATTATATTTTTTTGCTGAATTGGCTGCCTGGTGATAATAAATGAGCAAAATTATTGGTCTAGTAGCAATAAAACATCCCACAGGCGCGAAAATGTGTTTTCTGGAACTATGGCCTTAACGTCTCACCACACATAATACCCGTCCCATAGACTTACATGTATTATGACCCATACGCTCAGGCCTCCCAGCACTCCTAAAATGGGGAAATGTAAATAACCCTATATATCATTTTAACCATCCTGCTGTTCTCTTTCAAAATAAAAAATAAAAAAGGTATGTGAATCTGCTTGCTTTCCTGCTATTTTAGCCTAGAATAAGCTCTTGCCCCACTCTCCCCCGGGCGACCTAGAAAAAAATTGACCTTGTTTTTTATAAGAGCCTTGTTACAGCCAGCGCAAGGACTTCCTGTTAGATCTATCTTTTATCATTTCGATGGTTTTGCTACAACAAAACATCACAGAATCGATTTAAATTGGTATCAAAATGATATTTCCGTAATAATCACCACAGGAGCTGCTGCAAAGAGCCACAATTTTTAAAAAGAGTCTAACTTTCTTATTCTTAAACTTTATAATGATATGCGCGAATGAATTTGTGTGGTGAGACCTTAAGGGAAATAAACATGTTTATGGAATATTATTTTGCAAGTGAGCTAGAAAATACATTCTATTCTGAAATCGAAAAAGAAAACCTTGTCCAATTCCGATGAGCAGAAGGCACACAAACGCAAAATGAAATTCCCCTGTTTATTACTAGATCTCGAGAAATGGCCCGTTTTTCGATATTACAACATAATTTTCCATTTTCATGAAGCATCTGTATGAGATTGTCTATTTTTTCAGAGACTCGTCTCGAAATTGGGCAATGAATGATTTTATTTCTTCAGAATAGTGATGTACGGACATTATACACACAAACAAAAGAGGTATAAATACCAAAGGACAAGAAAATCAATGCGGGGAAGCGGAAGAACCAAGTTGAACTTACAACTGTTTCAGTGCTATATGGACGAATGCTTGGTATATGGGCCATAATTGAACATTATCAAATTAGTTTCGTTAAATTCGCTAGAAAACATGTCTATATTATATTTTTTTGCTGAATTGGCTGCCTGGTGATAATAAATGAGCAAAATTATTGGTCTAGTAGCAATAAAACATCCCACAGGCGCGAAAATGTGTTTTCTGGAACTATGGCCTTAACGTCTCACCACACATAATACCCGTCCCATAGACTTACATGTATTATGACCCATACGCTCAGGCCTCCCAGCACTCCTAAAATGGGGAAATGTAAATAACCCTATATATCATTTTAACCATCCTGCTGTTCTCTTTCAAAATAAAAAATAAAAAAGGTATGTGAATCTGCTTGCTTTCCTGCTATTTTAGCCTTGAATAAGCTCTTGCCCCACTCTCCCCCGGGCGACCTAGAAAAAAATTGACCTTGTTTTTTATAAGAGCCTTGTTACAGCCAGCGCAAGGACTTCCTGTTAGATCTATCTTTTATCATTTCGATGGTTTTGCTACAACAAAACATCACAGAATCGATTTAAATTGGTATCAAAATGATATTTCCGTAATAATCACCACAGGAGCTGCTGCAAAGAGCCACAATTTTTAAAAAGAGTCTAACTTTCTTATTCTTAAACTTTATAATGATATGCGCGAATGAATTTGTGTGGTGAGACCTTAAGGGAAATAAACATGTTTATGGAATATTATTTTGCAAGTGAGCTAGAAAATACATTCTATTCTGAAATCGAAAAAGAAAACCTTGTCCAATTCCGATGAGCAGAAGGCACACAAACGCAAAATGAAATTCCCCTGTTTATTACTAGATCTCGAGAAATGGCCCGTTTTTCGATATTACAACATAATTTTTCATTTTCATGAAGCATCTGTATGAGATTGTCTATTTTTTCAGAGACTCGTCTCGAAATTGGGCAATGAATGATTTTATTTCTTCAGAATAGTGATGTACGGACATTATACACACAAACAAAAGAGGTATAAATACCAAAGGACAAGAAAATCAATGCGGGGAAGCGGAAGAACCAAGTTGAACTTACAACTGTTTCAGTGCTATATGGACGAATGCTTGGTATATGGGCCATAATTGAACATTATCAAATTAGTTTCGTTAAATTCGCTAGAAAACATGTCTATATTATATTTTTTTGCTGAATTGGCTGCCTGGTGATAATAAATGAGCAAAATTATTGGTCTAGTAGCAATAAAACATCCCACAGGCGCGAAAATGTGTTTTCTGGAACTATGGCCTTAAGGGAAATAAACATGTTTATGGAATATTATTTTGCAAGTGAGCTAGAAAATACATTCTATTCTGAAATCGAAAAAGAAAACCTTGTCCAATTCCGATGAGCAGAAGGCACACAAACGCAAAATGAAATTCCCCTGTTTATTACTAGATCTCGAGAAATGGCCCGTTTTTCGATATTACAACATAATTTTCCATTTTCATGAAGCATCTGTATGAGATTGTCTATTTTTTCAGAGACTCGTCTCGAAATTGGGCAATGAATGATTTTATTTCTTCAGAATAGTGATGTACGGACATTATACACACAAACAAAAGAGGTATAAATACCAAAGGACAAGAAAATCAATGCGGGGAAGCGGAAGAACCAAGTTGAACTTACAACTGTTTCAGTGCTATATGGACGAATGCTTGGTATATGGGCCATAATTGAACATTATCAAATTAGTTTCGTTAAATTCGCTAGAAAACATGTCTATATTATAATTTTTTGCTGAATTGGCTGCCTGGTGATAATAAATGAGCAAAATTATTGGTCTAGTAGCAATAAAACATCCCACAGGCGCGAAAATGTGTTTTCTGGAACTATGGCCTTAACGTCTCACCACACATAATACCCGTCCCATAGACTTACATGTATTATGACCCATACGCTCAGGCCTCCCAGCACTCCTAAAATGGGGAAATGTAAATAACCCTATATATCATTTTAACCATCCTGCTGTTCTCTTTCAAAATAAAAAATAAAAAAGGTATGTGAATCTGCTTGCTTTCCTGCTATTTTAGCCTAGAATAAGCTCTTGCCCCACTCTCCCCCGGGCGACCTAGAAAAAAATTGACCTTGTTTTTTATAAGAGCCTTGTTACAGCCAGCGCAAGGACTTCCTGTTAGATCTATCTTTTATCATTTCGATGCTTTTGCTACAACAAAACATCACAGAATCGATTTAAATTGGTATCAAAATGATATTTCCGTAATAATCACCACAGGAGCTGCTGCAAAGAGCCACAATTTTTAAAAAGAGTCTAACTTTCTTATTCTTAAACTTTATAATGATATGCGCGAATGAATTTGTGTGGTGAGACCTTAAGGGAAATAAACATGTTTATGGAATATTATTTTGCAAGTGAGCTAGAAAATACATTCTATTCTGAAATCGAAAAAGAAAACCTTGTCCAATTCCGATGAGCAGAAGGCACACAAACGCAAAATGAAATTCCCCTGTTTATTACTAGATCTCGAGAAATGGCCCGTTTTTCGATATTACAACATAATTTTCCATTTTCATGAAGCATCTGTATGAGATTGTCTATTTTTTCAGAGACTCGTCTCGAAATTGGGCAATGAATGATTTTATTTCTTCAGAATAGTGATGTACGGACATTATACACACAAACAAAAGAGGTATAAATACCAAAGGACAAGAAAATCAATGCGGGGAAGCGGAAGAACCAAGTTGAACTTACAACTGTTTCAGTGCTATATGGACGAATGCTTGGTATATGGGCCATAATTGAACATTATCAAATTAGTTTCGTTAAATTCGCTAGAAAACATGTCTATATTATATTTTTTTGCTGAATTGGCTGCCTGGTGATAATAAATGAGCAAAATTATTGGTCTAGTAGCAATAAAACATCTCACAGGCGCGAAAATGTGTTTTCTGGAACTATGGCCTTAACGTCTCACCACACATAATACCCGTCCCATAGACTTACATGTATTATGACCCATACGCTCAGGCCTCCCAGCACTCCTAAAATGGGGAAATGTAAATAACCCTATATATCATTTTAACCATCCTGCTGTTCTCTTTTAAAATAAAAAAATAAAAAGGTATGTGAATCTGCTTGCATTCCTGCTATTTTAGCCTAGAATAAGCTCTTGCCCCACTCTCCCCCGGGCGACCTAGAAAAAAATTGACCTTGTTTTTTATAAGAGCCTTGTTACAGCCAGCGCAAGGACTTCCTGTTAGATCTATCTTTTATCATTTCGATGCTTTTGCTACAACAAAACATCACAGAATCGATTTAAATTGGTATCAAAATGATATTTCCGTAATAATCACCACAGGAGCTGCTGCAAAGAGCCACAATTTTTAAAAAGAGTCTAACTTTCTTATTCTTAAACTTTATAATGATATGCGCGAATGAATTTGTGTGGTGAGACCTTAAGGGAAATAAACATGTTTATGGAATATTATTTTGCAAGTGAGCTAGAAAATACATTCTATTCTGAAATCGAAAAAGAAAACCTTGTCCAATTCCGATGAGCAGAAGGCACACAAACGCAAAATGAAATTCCCCTGTTTATTACTAGATCTCGAGAAATGGCCCGTTTTTCGATATTACAACATAATTTTCCATTTTCATGAAGCATCTGTATGAGATTGTCTATTTTTTCAGAGACTCGTCTCGAAATTGGGCAATGAATGATTTTATTTCTTCAGAATAGTGATGTACGGACATTATACACACAAACAAAAGAGGTATAAATACCAAAGGACAAGAAAATCAATGCGGGGAAGCGGAAGAACCAAGTTGAACTTACAACTGTTTCAGTGCTATATGGACGAATGCTTGGTATATGGGCCATAATTGAACATTATCAAATTAGTTTTGTTAAATTCGCTAGAAAACATGTCTATATTATATTTTTTTGCTGAATTGGCTGCCTGGTGATAATAAATGAGCAAAATTATTGGTCTAGTAGCAATAAAACATCCCACAGGCGCGAAAATGTGTTTTCTGGAACTATGGCCTTAACGTCTCACCACACATAATACCCGTCCCATAGACTTACATGTATTATGACCCATACGCTCAGGCCTCCCAGCACTCCTAAAATGGGGAAATGTAAATAACCCTATATATCATTTTAACCATCCTGCTGTTCTCTTTCAAAATAAAAAATAAAAAAGGTATGTGAATCTGCTTGCTTTCCTGCTATTTTAGCCTTGAATAAGCTCTTGCCCCACTCTCCCCCGGGCGACCTAGAAAAAAATTGACCTTGTTTTTTATAAGAGCCTTGTTACAGCCAGCGCAAGGACTTCCTGTTAGATCTATCTTTTATCATTTCGATGGTTTTGCTACAACAAAACATCACAGAATCGATTTAAATTGGTATCAAAATGATATTTCCGTAATAATCACCACAGGAGCTGCTGCAAAGAGCCACAATTTTTAAAAAGAGTCTAACTTTCTTATTCTTAAACTTTATAATGATATGCGCGAATGAATTTGTGTGGTGAGACCTTAAGGGAAATAAACATGTTTATGGAATATTATTTTGCAAGTGAGCTAGAAAATACATTCTATTCTGAAATCGAAAAAGAAAACCTTGTCCAATTCCGATGAGCAGAAGGCACACAAACGCAAAATGAAATTCCCCTGTTTATTACTAGATCTCGAGAAATGGCCCGTTTTTCGATATTACAACATAATTTTCCATTTTCATGAAGCATCTGTATGAGATTGTCTATTTTTTCAGAGACTCGTCTCGAAATTGGGCAATGAATGATTTTATTTCTTCAGAATAGTGATGTACGGACATTATACACACAAACAAAAGAGGTATAAATACCAAAGGACAAGAAAATCAATGCGGGGAAGCGGAAGAACCAAGTTGAACTTACAACTGTTTCAGTGCTATATGGACGAATGCTTGGTATATGGGCCATAATTGAACATTATCAAATTAGTTTCGTTAAATTCGCTAGAAAACATGTCTATATTATATTTTTTTGCTGAATTGGCTGCCTGGTGATAATAAATGAGCAAAATTATTGGTCTAGTAGCAATAAAACATCCCACAGGCGCGAAAATGTGTTTTCTGGAACTATGGCCTTAACGTCTCACCACACATAATACCCGTCCCATAGACTTACATGTATTATGACCCATACGCTCAGGCCTCCCAGCACTCCTAAAATGGGGAAATGTAAATAACCCTATATATCATTTTAACCATCCTGCTGTTCTCTTTCAAAATAAAAAATAAAAAAGGTATGTGAATCTGCTTGCTTTCCTGCTATTTTAGCCTTGAATAAGCTCTTGCCCCACTCTCCCCCGGGCGACCTAGAAAAAAATTGACCTTGTTTTTTATAAGAGCCTTGTTACAGCCAGCGCAAGGACTTCCTGTTAGATCTATCTTTTATCATTTCGATGGTTTTGCTACAACAAAACATCACAGAATCGATTTAAATTGGTATCAAAATGATATTTCCGTAATAATCACCACAGGAGCTGCTGCAAAGAGCCACAATTTTTAAAAAGAGTCTAACTTTCTTATTCTTAAACTTTATAATGATATGCGCGAATGAATTTGTGTGGTGAGACCTTAAGGGAAATAAACATGTTTATGGAATATTATTTTGCAAGTGAGCTAGAAAATACATTCTATTCTGAAATCGAAAAAGAAAACCTTGTCCAATTCCGATGAGCAGAAGGCACACAAACGCAAAATGAAATTCCCCTGTTTATTACTAGATCTCGAGAAATGGCCCGTTTTTCGATATTACAACATAATTTTCCATTTTCATGAAGCATCTGTATGAGATTGTCTATTTTTTCAGAGACTCGTCTCGAAATTGGGCAATGAATGATTTTATTTCTTCAGAATAGTGATGTACGGACATTATACACACAAACAAAAGAGGTATAAATACCAAAGGACAAGAAAATCAATGCGGGGAAGCGGAAGAACCAAGTTGAACTTACAACTGTTTCAGTGCTATATGGACGAATGCTTGGTATATGGGCCATAATTGAACATTATCAAATTAGTTTCGTTAAATTCGCTAGAAAACATGTCTATATTATATTTTTTTGCTGAATTGGCTGCCTGGTGATAATAAATGAGCAAAATTATTGGTCTAGTAGCAATAAAACATCCCACAGGCGCGAAAATGTGTTTTCTGGAACTATGGCCTTAACGTCTCACCACACATAATACCCGTCCCATAGACTTACATGTATTATGACCCATACGCTCAGGCCTCCCAGCACTCCTAAAATGGGGAAATGTAAATAACCCTATATATCATTTTAACCATCCTGCTGTTCTCTTTCAAAATAAAAAATAAAAAAGGTATGTGAATCTGCTTGCTTTCCTGCTATTTTAGCCTAGAATAAGCTCTTGCCCCACTCTCCCCCGGGCGACCTAGAAAAAAATTGACCTTGTTTTTTATAAGAGCCTTGTTACAGCCAGCGCAAGGACTTCCTGTTAGATCTATCTTTTATCATTTCGATGCTTTTGCTACAACAAAACATCACAGAATCGATTTAAATTGGTATCAAAATGATATTTCCGTAATAATCACCACAGGAGCTGCTGCAAAGAGCCACAATTTTTAAAAAGAGTCTAACTTTCTTATTCTTAAACTTTATAATGATATGCGCGAATGAATTTGTGTGGTGAGACCTTAAGGGAAATAAACATGTTTATGGAATATTATTTTGCAAGTGAGCTAGAAAATACATTCTATTCTGAAATCGAAAAAGAAAACCTTGTCCAATTCCGATGAGCAGAAGGCACACAAACGCAAAATGAAATTCCCCTGTTTATTACTAGATCTCGAGAAATGGCCCGTTTTTCGATATTACAACATAATTTTCCATTTTCATGAAGCATCTGTATGAGATTGTCTATTTTTTCAGAGACTCGTCTCGAAATTGGGCAATGAATGATTTTATTTCTTCAGAATAGTGATGTACGGACATTATACACACAAACAAAAGAGGTATAAATACCAAAGGACAAGAAAATCAATGCGGGGAAGCGGAAGAACCAAGTTGAACTTACAACTGTTTCAGTGCTATATGGACGAATGCTTGGTATATGGGCCATAATTGAACATTATCAAATTAGTTTCGTTAAATTCGCTAGAAAACATGTCTATATTATATTTTTTTGCTGAATTGGCTGCCTGGTGATAATAAATGAGCAAAATTATTGGTCTAGTAGCAATAAAACATCCCACAGGCGCGAAAATGTGTTTTCTGGAACTATGGCCTTAACGTCTCACCACACATAATACCCGTCCCATAGACTTACATGTATTATGACCCATACGCTCAGGCCTCCCAGCACTCCTAAAATGGGGAAATGTAAATAACCCTATATATCATTTTAACCATCCTGCTGTTCTCTTTCAAAATAAAAAATAAAAAAGGTATGTGAATCTGCTTGCTTTCCTGCTATTTTAGCCTTGAATAAGCTCTTGCCCCACTCTCCCCCGGGCGACCTAGAAAAAAATTGACCTTGTTTTTTATAAGAGCCTTGTTACAGCCAGCGCAAGGACTTCCTGTTAGATCTATCTTTTATCATTTCGATGCTTTTGCTACAACAAAACATCACAGAATCGATTTAAATTGGTATCAAAATGATATTTCCGTAATAATCACCACAGGAGCTGCTGCAAAGAGCCACAATTTTTAAAAAGAGTCTAACTTTCTTATTCTTAAACTTTATAATGATATGCGCGAATGAATTTGTGTGGTGAGACCTTAAGGGAAATAAACATGTTTATGGAATATTATTTTGCAAGTGAGCTAGAAAATACATTCTATTCTGAAATCGAAAAAGAAAACCTTGTCCAATTCCGATGAGCAGAAGGCACACAAACGCAAAATGAAATTCCCCTGTTTATTACTAGATCTCGAGAAATGGCCCGTTTTTCGATATTACAACATAATTTTCCATTTTCATGAAGCATCTGTATGAGATTGTCTATTTTTTCAGAGACTCGTCTCGAAATTGGGCAATGAATGATTTTATTTCTTCAGAATAGTGATGTACGGACATTATACACACAAACAAAAGAGGTATAAATACCAAAGGACAAGAAAATCAATGCGGGGAAGCGGAAGAACCAAGTTGAACTTACAACTGTTTCAGTGCTATATGGACGAATGCTTGGTATATGGGCCATAATTGAACATTATCAAATTAGTTTCGTTAAATTCGCTAGAAAACATGTCTATATTATATTTTTTTGCTGAATTGGCTGCCTGGTGATAATAAATGAGCAAAATTATTGGTCTAGTAGCAATAAAACATCCCACAGGCGCGAAAATGTGTTTTCTGGAACTATGGCCTTAACGTCTCACCACACATAATACCCGTCCCATAGACTTACATGTATTATGACCCATACGCTCAGGCCTCCCAGCACTCCTAAAATGGGGAAATGTAAATAACCCTATATATCATTTTAACCATCCTGCTGTTCTCTTTCAAAATAAAAAATAAAAAAGGTATGTGAATCTGCTTGCTTTCCTGCTATTTTAGCCTAGAATAAGCTCTTGCCCCACTCTCCCCCGGGCGACCTAGAAAAAAATTGACCTTGTTTTTTATAAGAGCCTTGTTACAGCCAGCGCAAGGACTTCCTGTTAGATCTATCTTTTATCATTTCGATGCTTTTGCTACAACAAAACATCACAGAATCGATTTAAATTGGTATCAAAATGATATTTCCGTAATAATCACCACAGGAGCTGCTGCAAAGAGCCACAATTTTTAAAAAGAGTCTAACTTTCTTATTCTTAAACTTTATAATGATATGCGCGAATGAATTTGTGTGGTGAGACCTTAAGGGAAATAAACATGTTTATGGAATATTATTTTGCAAGTGAGCTAGAAAATACATTCTATTCTGAAATCGAAAAAGAAAACCTTGTCCAATTCCGATGAGCAGAAGGCACACAAACGCAAAATGAAATTCCCCTGTTTATTACTAGATCTCGAGAAATGGCCCGTTTTTCGATATTACAACATAATTTTCCATTTTCATGAAGCATCTGTATGAGATTGTCTATTTTTTCAGAGACTCGTCTCGAAATTGGGCAATGAATGATTTTATTTCTTCAGAATAGTGATGTACGGACATTATACACACAAACAAAAGAGGTATAAATACCAAAGGACAAGAAAATCAATGCGGGGAAGCGGAAGAACCAAGTTGAACTTACAACTGTTTCAGTGCTATATGGACGAATGCTTGGTATATGGGCCATAATTGAACATTATCAAATTAGTTTCGTTAAATTCGCTAGAAAACATGTCTATATTATATTTTTTTGCTGAATTGGCTGCCTGGTGATAATAAATGAGCAAAATTATTGGTCTAGTAGCAATAAAACATCCCACAGGCGCGAAAATGTGTTTTCTGGAACTATGGCCTTAACGTCTCACCACACATAATACCCGTCCCATAGACTTACATGTATTATGACCCATACGCTCAGGCCTCCCAGCACTCCTAAAATGGGGAAATGTAAATAACCCTATATATCATTTTAACCATCCTGCTGTTCTCTTTCAAAATAAAAAATAAAAAAGGTATGTGAATCTGCTTGCTTTCCTGCTATTTTAGCCTAGAATAAGCTCTTGCCCCACTCTCCCCCGGGCGACCTAGAAAAAAATTGACCTTGTTTTTTATAAGAGCCTTGTTACAGCCAGCGCAAGGACTTCCTGTTAGATCTATCTTTTATCATTTCGATGCTTTTGCTACAACAAAACATCACAGAATCGATTTAAATTGGTATCAAAATGATATTTCCGTAATAATCACCACAGGAGCTGCTGCAAAGAGCCACAATTTTTAAAAAGAGTCTAACTTTCTTATTCTTAAACTTTATAATGATATGCGCGAATGAATTTGTGTGGTGAGACCTTAAGGGAAATAAACATGTTTATGGAATATTATTTTGCAAGTGAGCTAGAAAATACATTCTATTCTGAAATCGAAAAAGAAAACCTTGTCCAATTCCGATGAGCAGAAGGCACACAAACGCAAAATGAAATTCCCCTGTTTATTACTAGATCTCGAGAAATGGCCCGTTTTTCGATATTACAACATAATTTTCCATTTTCATGAAGCATCTGTATGAGATTGTCTATTTTTTCAGAGACTCGTCTCGAAATTGGGCAATGAATGATTTTATTTCTTCAGAATAGTGATGTACGGACATTATACACACAAACAAAAGAGGTATAAATACCAAAGGACAAGAAAATCAATGCGGGGAAGCGGAAGAACCAAGTTGAACTTACAACTGTTTCAGTGCTATATGGACGAATGCTTGGTATATGGGCCATAATTGAACATTATCAAATTAGTTTCGTTAAATTCGCTAGAAAACATGTCTATATTATATTTTTTTGCTGAATTGGCTGCCTGGTGATAATAAATGAGCAAAATTATTGGTCTAGTAGCAATAAAACATCCCACAGGCGCGAAAATGTGTTTTCTGGAACTATGGCCTTAACGTCTCACCACACATAATACCCGTCCCATAGACTTACATGTATTATGACCCATACGCTCAGGCCTCCCAGCACTCCTAAAATGGGGAAATGTAAATAACCCTATATATCATTTTAACCATCCTGCTGTTCTCTTTCAAAATAAAAAATAAAAAAGGTATGTGAATCTGCTTGCTTTCCTGCTATTTTAGCCTTGAATAAGCTCTTGCCCCACTCTCCCCCGGGCGACCTAGAAAAAAATTGACCTTGTTTTTTATAAGAGCCTTGTTACAGCCAGCGCAAGGACTTCCTGTTAGATCTATCTTTTATCATTTCGATGCTTTTGCTACAACAAAACATCACAGAATCGATTTAAATTGGTATCAAAATGATATTTCCGTAATAATCACCACAGGAGCTGCTGCAAAGAGCCACAATTTTTAAAAAGAGTCTAACTTTCTTATTCTTAAACTTTATAATGATATGCGCGAATGAATTTGTGTGGTGAGACCTTAAGGGAAATAAACATGTTTATGGAATATTATTTTGCAAGTGAGCTAGAAAATACATTCTATTCTGAAATCGAAAAAGAAAACCTTGTCCAATTCCGATGAGCAGAAGGCACACAAACGCAAAATGAAATTCCCCTGTTTATTACTAGATCTCGAGAAATGGCCCGTTTTTCGATATTACAACATAATTTTCCATTTTCATGAAGCATCTGTATGAGATTGTCTATTTTTTCAGAGACTCGTCTCGAAATTGGGCAATGAATGATTTTATTTCTTCAGAATAGTGATGTACGGACATTATACACACAAACAAAAGAGGTATAAATACCAAAGGACAAGAAAATCAATGCGGGGAAGCGGAAGAACCAAGTTGAACTTACAACTGTTTCAGTGCTATATGGACGAATGCTTGGTATATGGGCCATAATTGAACATTATCAAATTAGTTTCGTTAAATTCGCTAGAAAACATGTCTATATTATATTTTTTTGCTGAATTGGCTGCCTGGTGATAATAAATGAGCAAAATTATTGGTCTAGTAGCAATAAAACATCCCACAGGCGCGAAAATGTGTTTTCTGGAACTATGGCCTTAACGTCTCACCACACATAATACCCGTCCCATAGACTTACATGTATTATGACCCATACGCTCAGGCCTCCCAGCACTCCTAAAATGGGGAAATGTAAATAACCCTATATATCATTTTAACCATCCTGCTGTTCTCTTTCAAAATAAAAAATAAAAAAGGTATGTGAATCTGCTTGCTTTCCTGCTATTTTAGCCTAGAATAAGCTCTTGCCCCACTCTCCCCCGGGCGACCTAGAAAAAAATTGACCTTGTTTTTTATAAGAGCCTTGTTACAGCCAGCGCAAGGACTTCCTGTTAGATCTATCTTTTATCATTTCGATGCTTTTGCTACAACAAAACATCACAGAATCGATTTAAATTGGTATCAAAATGATATTTCCGTAATAATCACCACAGGAGCTGCTGCAAAGAGCCACAATTTTTAAAAAGAGTCTAACTTTCTTATTCTTAAACTTTATAATGATATGCGCGAATGAATTTGTGTGGTGAGACCTTAAGGGAAATAAACATGTTTATGGAATATTATTTTGCAAGTGAGCTAGAAAATACATTCTATTCTGAAATCGAAAAAGAAAACCTTGTCCAATTCCGATGAGCAGAAGGCACACAAACGCAAAATGAAATTCCCCTGTTTATTACTAGATCTCGAGAAATGGCCCGTTTTTCGATATTACAACATAATTTTCCATTTTCATGAAGCATCTGTATGAGATTGTCTATTTTTTCAGAGACTCGTCTCGAAATTGGGCAATGCATGATTTTATTTCTTCAGAATAGTGATGTACGGACATTATACACACAAACAAAAGAGGTATAAATACCAAAGGACAAGAAAATCAATGCGGGGAAGCGGAAGAACCAAGTTGAACTTACAACTGTTTCAGTGCTATATGGACGAATGCTTGGTATATGGGCCATAATTGAACATTATCAAATTAGTTTCGTTAAATTCGCTAGAAAACATGTCTATATTATATTTTTTTGCTGAATTGGCTGCCTGGTGATAATAAATGAGCAAAATTATTGGTCTAGTAGCAATAAAACATCCCACAGGCGCGAAAATGTGTTTTCTGGAACTATGGCCTTAACGTCTCACCACACATAATACCCGTCCCATAGACTTACATGTATTATGACCCATACGCTCAGGCCTCCCAGCACTCCTAAAATGGGGAAATGTAAATAACCCTATATATCATTTTAACCATCCTGCTGTTCTCTTTCAAAATAAAAAATAAAAAAGGTATGTGAATCTGCTTGCTTTCCTGCTATTTTAGCCTAGAATAAGCTCTTGCCCCACTCTCCCCCGGGCGACCTAGAAAAAAATTGACCTTGTTTTTTATAAGAGCCTTGTTACAGCCAGCGCAAGGACTTCCTGTTAGATCTATCTTTTATCATTTCGATGCTTTTGCTACAACAAAACATCACAGAATCGATTTAAATTGGTATCAAAATGATATTTCCGTAATAATCACCACAGGAGCTGCTGCAAAGAGCCACAATTTTTAAAAAGAGTCTAACTTTCTTATTCTTAAACTTTATAATGATATGCGCGAATGAATTTGTGTGGTGAGACCTTAAGGGAAATAAACATGTTTATGGAATATTATTTTGCAAGTGAGCTAGAAAATACATTCTATTCTGAAATCGAAAAAGAAAACCTTGTCCAATTCCGATGAGCAGAAGGCACACAAACGCAAAATGAAATTCCCCTGTTTATTACTAGATCTCGAGAAATGGCCCGTTTTTCGATATTACAACATAATTTTCCATTTTCATGAAGCATCTGTATGAGATTGTCTATTTTTTCAGAGACTCGTCTCGAAATTGGGCAATGAATGATTTTATTTCTTCAGAATAGTGATGTACGGACATTATACACACAAACAAAAGAGGTATAAATACCAAAGGACAAGAAAATCAATGCGGGGAAGCGGAAGAACCAAGTTGAACTTACAACTGTTTCAGTGCTATATGGACGAATGCTTGGTATATGGGCCATAATTGAACATTATCAAATTAGTTTCGTTAAATTCGCTAGAAAACATGTCTATATTATATTTTTTTGCTGAATTGGCTGCCTGGTGATAATAAATGAGCAAAATTATTGGTCTAGTAGCAATAAAACATCCCACAGGCGCGAAAATGTGTTTTCTGGAACTATGGCCTTAACGTCTCACCACACATAATACCCGTCCCATAGACTTACATGTATTATGACCCATACGCTCAGGCCTCCCAGCACTCCTAAAATGGGGAAATGTAAATAACCCTATATATCATTTTAACCATCCTGCTGTTCTCTTTCAAAATAAAAAAGGTATGTGAATCTGCTTGCTTTCCTGCTATTTTAGCCTAGAATAAGCTCTTGCCCCACTCTCCCCCGGGCGACCTAGAAAAAAATTGACCTTGTTTTTTATAAGAGCCTTGTTACAGCCAGCGCAAGGACTTCCTGTTAGATCTATCTTTTATCATTTCGATGCTTTTGCTACAACAAAACATCACAGAATCGATTTAAATTGGTATCAAAATGATATTTCCGTAATAATCACCACAGGAGCTGCTGCAAAGAGCCACAATTTTTAAAAAGAGTCTAACTTTCTTATTCTTAAACTTTATAATGATATGCGCGAATGAATTTGTGTGGTGAGACCTTAAGGGAAATAAACATGTTTATGGAATATTATTTTGCAAGTGAGCTAGAAAATACATTCTATTCTGAAATCGAAAAAGAAAACCTTGTCCAATTCCGATGAGCAGAAGGCACACAAACGCAAAATGAAATTACCCTGTTTATTACTAGATCTCGAGAAATGGCCCGTTTTTCGATATTACAACATAATTTTCCATTTTCATGAAGCATCTGTATGAGATTGTCTATTTTTTCAGAGACTCGTCTCGAAATTGGGCAATGAATGATTTTATTTCTTCAGAATAGTGATGTACGGACATTATACACACAAACAAAAGAGGTATAAATACCAAAGGACAAGAAAATCAATGCGGGGAAGCGGAAGAACCAAGTTGAACTTACAACTGTTTCAGTGCTATATGGACGAATGCTTGGTATATGGGCCATAATTGAACATTATCAAATTAGTTTCGTTAAATTCGCTAGAAAACATGTCTATATTATATTTTTTTGCTGAATTGGCTGCCTGGTGATAATAAATGAGCAAAATTATTGGTCTAGTAGCAATAAAACATCCCACAGGCGCGAAAATGTGTTTTCTGGAACTATGGCCTTAACGTCTCACCACACATAATACCCGTCCCATAGACTTACATGTATTATGACCCATACGCTCAGGCCTCCCAGCACTCCTAAAATGGGGAAATGTAAATAACCCTATATATCATTTTAACCATCCTGCTGTTCTCTTTCAAAATAAAAAATAAAAAAGGTATGTGAATCTGCTTGCTTTCCTGCTATTTTAGCCTAGAATAAGCTCTTGCCCCACTCTCCCCCGGGCGACCTAGAAAAAAATTGACCTTGTTTTTTATAAGAGCCTTGTTACAGCCAGCGCAAGGACTTCCTGTTAGATCTATCTTTTATCATTTCGATGCTTTTGCTACAACAAAACATCACAGAATCGATTTAAATTGGTATCAAAATGATATTTCCGTAATAATCACCACAGGAGCTGCTGCAAAGAGCCACAATTTTTAAAAAGAGTCTAACTTTCTTATTCTTAAACTTTATAATGATATGCGCGAATGAATTTGTGTGGTGAGACCTTAAGGGAAATAAACATGTTTATGGAATATTATTTTGCAAGTGAGCTAGAAAATACATTCTATTCTGAAATCGAAAAAGAAAACCTTGTCCAATTCCGATGAGCAGAAGGCACACAAACGCAAAATGAAATTCCCCTGTTTATTACTAGATCTCGAGAAATGGCCCGTTTTTCGATATTACAACATAATTTTCCATTTTCATGAAGCATCTGTATGAGATTGTCTATTTTTTCAGAGACTCGTCTCGAAATTGGGCAATGAATGATTTTATTTCTTCAGAATAGTGATGTACGGACATTATACACACAAACAAAAGAGGTATAAATACCAAAGGACAAGAAAATCAATGCGGGGAAGCGGAAGAACCAAGTTGAACTTACAACTGTTTCAGTGCTATATGGACGAATGCTTGGTATATGGGCCATAATTGAACATTATCAAATTAGTTTCGTTAAATTCGCTAGAAAACATGTCTATATTATATTTTTTTGCTGAATTGGCTGCCTGGTGATAATAAATGAGCAAAATTATTGGTCTAGTAGCAATAAAACATCCCACAGGCGCGAAAATGTGTTTTCTGGAACTATGGCCTTAACGTCTCACCACACATAATACCCGTCCCATAGACTTACATGTATTATGACCCATACGCTCAGGCCTCCCAGCACTCCTAAAATGGGGAAGGTATGTGAATCTGCTTGCTTTCCTGCTATTTTAGCCTTGAATAAGCTCTTGCCCCACTCTCCCCCGGGCGACCTAGAAAAAAATTGACCTTGTTTTTTATAAGAGCCTTGTTACAGCCAGCGCAAGGACTTCCTGTTAGATCTATCTTTTATCATTTCGATGGTTTTGCTACAACAAAACATCACAGAATCTATTTAAATTGGTATCAAAATGATATTTCCGTAATAATCACCACAGGAGCTGCTGCAAAGAGCCACAATTTTTAAAAAGAGTCTAACTTTCTTATTCTTAAACTTTATAATGATATGCGCGAATGAATTTGTGTGGTGAGACCTTAAGGGAAATAAACATGTTTATGGAATATTATTTTGCAAGTGAGCTGGAAAATACATTCTATTCTGAAATCGAAAAAGAAAACCTTGTCCAATTCCGATGAGCAGAAGGCACACAAACGCAAAATGAAATTCCCCTGTTTATTACTAGATCTCGAGAAATGGCCCGTTTTTCGATATTACAACATAATTTTCCATTTTCATGAAGCATCTGTATGAGATTGTCTATTTTTTCAGAGACTCGTCTCGAAATTGGGCAATGAATGATTTTATTTCTTCAGAATAGTGATGTACGGACATTATACACACAAACAAAAGAGGTATAAATACCAAAGGACAAGAAAATCAATGCGGGGAAGCGGAAGAACCAAGTTGAACTTACAACTGTTTCAGTGCTATATGGACGAATGCTTGGTATATGGGCCATAATTGAACATTATCAAATTAGTTTCGTTAAATTCGCTAGAAAACATGTCTATATTATATTTTTTTGCTGAATTGGCTGCCTGGTGATAATAAATGAGCAAAATTATTGGTCTAGTAGCAATAAAACATCCCACAGGCGCGAAAATGTGTTTTCTGGAACTATGGCCTTAACGTCTCACCACACATAATACCCGTCCCATAGACTTACATGTATTATGACCCATACGCTCAGGCCTCCCAGCACTCCTAAAATGGGGAAATGTAAATAACCCTATATATCATTTTAACCATCCTGCTGTTCTCTTTCAAAATAAAAAATAAAAAAGGTATGTGAATCTGCTTGCTTTCCTGCTATTTTAGCCTAGAATAAGCTCTTGCCCCACTCTCCCCCGGGCGACCTAGAAAAAAATTGACCTTGTTTTTTATAAGAGCCTTGTTACAGCCAGCGCAAGGACTTCCTGTTAGATCTATCTTTTATCATTTCGATGCTTTTGCTACAACAAAACATCACAGAATCGATTTAAATTGGTATCAAAATGATATTTCCGTAATAATCACCACTGGAGCTGCTGCAAAGAGCCACAATTTTTAAAAAGAGTCTAACTTTCTTATTCTTAAACTTTATAATGATATGCGCGAATGAATTTGTGTGGTGAGACCTTAAGGGAAATAAACATGTTTATGGAATATTATTTTGCAAGTGAGCTAGAAAATAAATTCTATTCTGAAATCGAAAAAGAAAACCTTGTCCAATTCCGATGAGCAGAAGGCACACAAACGCAAAATGAAATTCCCCTGTTTATTACTAGATCTCGAGAAATGGCCCGTTTTTCGATATTACAACATAATTTTCCATTTTCATGAAGCATCTGTATGAGATTGTCTATTTTTTCAGAGACTCGTCTCGAAATTGGGCAATGAATGATTTTATTTCTTCAGAATAGTGATGTACGGACATTATACACACAAACAAAAGAGGTATAAATACCAAAGGACAAGAAAATCAATGCGGGGAAGCGGAAGAACCAAGTTGAACTTACAACTGTTTCAGTGCTATATGGACGAATGCTTGGTATATGGGCCATAATTGAACATTATCAAATTAGTTTCGTTAAATTCGCTAGAAAACATGTCTATATTATATTTTTTTGCTGAATTGGCTGCCTGGTGATAATAAATGAGCAAAATTATTGGTCTAGTAGCAATAAAACATCCCACAGGCGCGAAAATGTGTTTTCTGGAACTATGGCCTTAACGTCTCACCACACATAATACCCGTCCCATAGACTTACATGTATTATGACCCATACGCTCAGGCCTCCCAGCACTCCTAAAATGGGGAAATGTAAATAACCCTATATATCATTTTAACCATCCTGCTGTTCTCTTTCAAAATAAAAAATAAAAAAGGTATGTGAATCTGCTTGCTTTCCTGCTATTTTAGCCTAGAATAAGCTCTTGCCCCACTCTCCCCCGGGCGACCTAGAAAAAAATTGACCTTGTTTTTTATAAGAGCCTTGTTACAGCCAGCGCAAGGACTTCCTGTTAGATCTATCTTTTATCATTTCGATGCTTTTGCTACAACAAAACATCACAGAATCGATTTAAATTGGTATCAAAATGATATTTCCGTAATAATCACCACAGGAGCTGCTGCAAAGAGCCACAATTTTTAAAAAGAGTCTAACTTTCTTATTCTTAAACTTTATAATGATATGCGCGAATGAATTTGTGTGGTGAGACCTTAAGGGAAATAAACATGTTTATGGAATATTATTTTGCAAGTGAGCTAGAAAATACATTCTATTCTGAAATCGAAAAAGAAAACCTTGTCCAATTCCGATGAGCAGAAGGCACACAAACGCAAAATGAAATTCCCCTGTTTATTACTAGATCTCGAGAAATGGCCCGTTTTTCGATATTACAACATAATTTTCCATTTTCATGAAGCATCTGTATGAGATTGTCTATTTTTTCAGAGACTCGTCTCGAAATTGGGCAATGAATGATTTTATTTCTTCAGAATAGTGATGTACGGACATTATACACACAAACAAAAGAGGTATAAATACCAAAGGACAAGAAAATCAATGCGGGGAAGCGGAAGAACCAAGTTGAACTTACAACTGTTTCAGTGCTATATGGACGAATGCTTGGTATATGGGCCATAATTGAACATTATCAAATTAGTTTCGTTAAATTCGCTAGAAAACATGTCTATATTATATTTTTTTGCTGAATTGGCTGCCTGGTGATAATAAATGAGCAAAATTATTGGTCTAGTAGCAATAAAACATCCCACAGGCGCGAAAATGTGTTTTCTGGAACTATGGCCTTAACGTCTCACCACACATAATACCCGTCCCATAGACTTACATGTATTATGACCCATACGCTCAGGCCTCCCAGCACTCCTAAAATGGGGAAATGTAAATAACCCTATATATCATTTTAACCATCCTGCTGTTCTCTTTCAAAATAAAAAATAAAAAAGGTATGTGAATCTGCTTGCTTTCCTGCTATTTTAGCCTAGAATAAGCTCTTGCCCCACTCTCCCCCGGGCGACCTAGAAAAAAATTGACCTTGTTTTTTATAAGAGCCTTGTTACAGCCAGCGCAAGGACTTCCTGTTAGATCTATCTTTTATCATTTCGATGCTTTTGCTACAACAAAACATCACAGAATCGATTTAAATTGGTATCAAAATGATATTTCCGTAATAATCACCACAGGAGCTGCTGCAAAGAGCCACAATTTTTAAAAAGAGTCTAACTTTCTTATTCTTAAACTTTATAATGATATGCGCGAATGAATTTGTGTGGTGAGACCTTAAGGGAAATAAACATGTTTATGGAATATTATTTTGCAAGTGAGCTAGAAAATACATTCTATTCTGAAATCGAAAAAGAAAACCTTGTCCAATTCCGATGAGCAGAAGGCACACAAACGCAAAATGAAATTCCCCTGTTTATTACTAGATCTCGAGAAATGGCCCGTTTTTCGATATTACAACATAATTTTCCATTTTCATGAAGCATCTGTATGAGATTGTCTATTTTTTCAGAGACTCGTCTCGAAATTGGGCAATGAATGATTTTATTTCTTCAGAATAGTGATGTACGGACATTATACACACAAACAAAAGAGGTATAAATACCAAAGGACAAGAAAATCAATGCGGGGAAGCGGAAGAACCAAGTTGAACTTACAACTGTTTCAGTGCTATATGGACGAATGCTTGGTATATGGGCCATAATTGAACATTATCAAATTAGTTTCGTTAAATTCGCTAGAAAACATGTCTATATTATATTTTTTTGCTGAATTGGCTGCCTGGTGATAATAAATGAGCAAAATTATTGGTCTAGTAGCAATAAAACATCCCACAGGCGCGAAAATGTGTTTTCTGGAACTATGGCCTTAACGTCTCACCACACATAATACCCGTCCCATAGACTTACATGTATTATGACCCATACGCTCAGGCCTCCCAGCACTCCTAAAATGGGGAAATGTAAATAACCCTATATATCATTTTAACCATCCTGCTGTTCTCTTTCAAAATAAAAAATAAAAAAGGTATGTGAATCTGCTTGCTTTCCTGCTATTTTAGCCTTGAATAAGCTCTTGCCCCACTCTCCCCCGGGCGACCTAGAAAAAAATTGACCTTGTTTTTTATAAGAGCCTTGTTACAGCCAGCGCAAGGACTTCCTGTTAGATCTATCTTTTATCATTTCGATGGTTTTGCTACAACAAAACATCACAGAATCGATTTAAATTGGTATCAAAATGATATTTCCGTAATAATCACCACAGGAGCTGCTGCAAAGAGCCACAATTTTTAAAAAGAGTCTAACTTTCTTATTCTTAAACTTTATAATGATATGCGCGAATGAATTTGTGTGGTGAGACCTTAAGGGAAATAAACATGTTTATGGAATATTATTTTGCAAGTGAGCTAGAAAATACATTCTATTCTGAAATCGAAAAAGAAAACCTTGTCCAATTCCGATGAGCAGAAGGCACACAAACGCAAAATGAAATTCCCCTGTTTATTACTAGATCTCGAGAAATGGCCCGTTTTTCGATATTACAACATAATTTTCCATTTTCATGAAGCATCTGTATGAGATTGTCTATTTTTTCAGAGACTCGTCTCGAAATTGGGCAATGAATGATTTTATTTCTTCAGAATAGTGATGTACGGACATTATACACACAAACAAAAGAGGTATAAATACCAAAGGACAAGAAAATCAATGCGGGGAAGCGGAAGAACCAAGTTGAACTTACTACTGTTTCAGTGCTATATGGACGAATGCTTGGTATATGGGCCATAATTGAACATTATCAAATTAGTTTCGTTAAATTCGC
Organism: Flabesymbios commensalis; assembly: GCA_964017125.1. Classification (NCBI taxonomy): domain Eukaryota; kingdom Metazoa; phylum Annelida; class Polychaeta; order Terebellida; family Flabelligeridae; genus Flabesymbios; species Flabesymbios commensalis. The sequence continues at coordinate 102,825,901 of OZ024902.1, forward strand.
TAGAAAACATGTCTATATTATATTTTTTTGCTGAATTGGCTGCCTGGTGATAATAAATGAGCAAAATTATTGGTCTAGTAGCAATAAAACATCCCACAGGCGCGAAAATGTGTTTTCTGGAACTATGGCCTTAACGTCTCACCACACATAATACCCGTCCCATAGACTTACATGTATTATGACCCATACGCTCAGGCCTCCCAGCACTCCTAAAATGGGGAAATGTAAATAACCCTATATATCATTTTAACCATCCTGCTGTTCTCTTTCAAAATAAAAAATAAAAAAGGTATGTGAATCTGCTTGCTTTCCTGCTATTTTAGCCTAGAATAAGCTCTTGCCCCACTCTCCCCCGGGCGACCTAGAAAAAAATTGACCTTGTTTTTTATAAGAGCCTTGTTACAGCCAGCGCAAGGACTTCCTGTTAGATCTATCTTTTATCATTTCGATGCTTTTGCTACAACAAAACATCACAGAATCGATTTAAATTGGTATCAAAATGATATTTCCGTAATAATCACCACAGGAGCTGCTGCAAAGAGCCACAATTTTTAAAAAGAGTCTAACTTTCTTATTCTTAAACTTTATAATGATATGCGCGAATGAATTTGTGTGGTGAGACCTTAAGGGAAATAAACATGTTTATGGAATATTATTTTGCAAGTGAGCTAGAAAATACATTCTATTCTGAAATCGAAAAAGAAAACCTTGTCCAATTCCGATGAGCAGAAGGCACACAAACGCAAAATGAAATTCCCCTGTTTATTACTAGATCTCGAGAAATGGCCCGTTTTTCGATATTACAACATAATTTTCCATTTTCATGAAGCATCTGTATGAGATTGTCTATTTTTTCAGAGACTCGTCTCGAAATTGGGCAATGAATGATTTTATTTCTTCAGAATAGTGATGTACGGACATTATACACACAAACAAAAGAGGTATAAATACCAAAGGACAAGAAAATCAATGCGGGGAAGCGGAAGAACCAAGTTGAACTTACAACTGTTTCAGTGCTATATGGACGAATGCTTGGTATATGGGCCATAATTGAACATTATCAAATTAGTTTCGTTAAATTCGCTAGAAAACATGTCTATATTATATTTTTTTGCTGAATTGGCTGCCTGGTGATAATAAATGAGCAAAATTATTGGTCTAGTAGCAATAAAACATCCCACAGGCGCGAAAATGTGTTTTCTGGAACTATGGCCTTAACGTCTCACCACACATAATACCCGTCCCATAGACTTACATGTATTATGACCCATACGCTCAGGCCTCCCAGCACTCCTAAAATGGGGAAATGTAAATAACCCTATATATCATTTTAACCATCCTGCTGTTCTCTTTCAAAATAAAAAATAAAAAAGGTATGTGAATCTGCTTGCTTTCCTGCTATTTTAGCCTAGAATAAGCTCTTGCCCCACTCTCCCCCGGGCGACCTAGAAAAAAATTGACCTTGTTTTTTATAAGAGCCTTGTTACAGCCAGCGCAAGGACTTCCTGTTAGATCTATCTTTTATCATTTCGATGCTTTTGCTACAACAAAACATCACAGAATCGATTTAAATTGGTATCAAAATGATATTTCCGTAATAATCACCACAGGAGCTGCTGCAAAGAGCCACAATTTTTAAAAAGAGTCTAACTTTCTTATTCTTAAACTTTATAATGATATGCGCGAATGAATTTGTGTGGTGAGACCTTAAGGGAAATAAACATGTTTATGGAATATTATTTTGCAAGTGAGCTAGAAAATACATTCTATTCTGAAATCGAAAAAGAAAACCTTGTCCAATTCCGATGAGCAGAAGGCACACAAACGCAAAATGAAATTCCCCTGTTTATTACTAGATCTCGAGAAATGGCCCGTTTTTCGATATTACAACATAATTTTCCATTTTCATGAAGCATCTGTATGAGATTGTCTATTTTTTCAGAGACTCGTCTCGAAATTGGGCAATGAATGATTTTATTTCTTCAGAATAGTGATGTACGGACATTATACACACAAACAAAAGAGGTATAAATACCAAAGGACAAGAAAATCAATGCGGGGAAGCGGAAGAACCAAGTTGAACTTACAACTGTTTCAGTGCTATATGGACGAATGCTTGGTATATGGGCCATAATTGAACATTATCAAATTAGTTTCGTTAAATTCGCTAGAAAACATGTCTATATTATATTTTTTTGCTGAATTGGCTGCCTGGTGATAATAAATGAGCAAAATTATTGGTCTAGTAGCAATAAAACATCCCACAGGCGCGAAAATGTGTTTTCTGGAACTATGGCCTTAACGTCTCACCACACATAATACCCGTCCCATAGACTTACATGTATTATGACCCATACGCTCAGGCCTCCCAGCACTCCTAAAATGGGGAAATGTAAATAACCCTATATATCATTTTAACCATCCTGCTGTTCTCTTTCAAAATAAAAAATAAAAAAGGTATGTGAATCTGCTTGCTTTCCTGCTATTTTAGCCTTGAATAAGCTCTTGCCCCACTCTCCCCCGGGCGACCTAGAAAAAAATTGACCTTGTTTTTTATAAGAGCCTTGTTACAGCCAGCGCAAGGACTTCCTGTTAGATCTATCTTTTATCATTTCGATGGTTTTGCTACAACAAAACATCACAGAATCGATTTAAATTGGTATCAAAATGATATTTCCGTAATAATCACCACAGGAGCTGCTGCAAAGAGCCACAATTTTTAAAAAGAGTCTAACTTTCTTATTCTTAAACTTTATAATGATATGCGCGAATGAATTTGTGTGGTGAGACCTTAAGGGAAATAAACATGTTTATGGAATATTATTTTGCAAGTGAGCTAGAAAATACATTCTATTCTGAAATCGAAAAAGAAAACCTTGTCCAATTCCGATGAGCAGAAGGCACACAAACGCAAAATGAAATTCCCCTGTTTATTACTAGATCTCGAGAAATGGCCCGTTTTTCGATATTACAACATAATTTTCCATTTTCATGAAGCATCTGTATGAGATTGTCTATTTTTTCAGAGACTCGTCTCGAAATTGGGCAATGAATGATTTTATTTCTTCAGAATAGTGATGTACGGACATTATACACACAAACAAAAGAGGTATAAATACCAAAGGACAAGAAAATCAATGCGGGGAAGCGGAAGAACCAAGTTGAACTTACAACTGTTTCAGTGCTATATGGACGAATGCTTGGTATATGGGCCATAATTGAACATTATCAAATTAGTTTCGTTAAATTCGCTAGAAAACATGTCTATATTATATTTTTTTGCTGAATTGGCTGCCTGGTGATAATAAATGAGCAAAATTATTGGTCTAGTAGCAATAAAACATCCCACAGGCGCGAAAATGTGTTTTCTGGAACTATGGCCTTAACGTCTCACCACACATAATACCCGTCCCATAGACTTACATGTATTATGACCCATACGCTCAGGCCTCCCAGCACTCCTAAAATGGGGAAATGTAAATAACCCTATATATCATTTTAACCATCCTGCTGTTCTCTTTCAAAATAAAAAATAAAAAAGGTATGTGAATCTGCTTGCTTTCCTGCTATTTTAGCCTAGAATAAGCTCTTGCCCCACTCTCCCCCGGGCGACCTAGAAAAAAATTGACCTTGTTTTTTATAAGAGCCTTGTTACAGCCAGCGCAAGGACTTCCTGTTAGATCTATCTTTTATCATTTCGATGCTTTTGCTACAACAAAACATCACAGAATCGATTTAAATTGGTATCAAAATGATATTTCCGTAATAATCACCACAGGAGCTGCTGCAAAGAGCCACAATTTTTAAAAAGAGTCTAACTTTCTTATTCTTAAACTTTATAATGATATGCGCGAATGAATTTGTGTGGTGAGACCTTAAGGGAAATAAACATGTTTATGGAATATTATTTTGCAAGTGAGCTAGAAAATACATTCTATTCTGAAATCGAAAAAGAAAACCTTGTCCAATTCCGATGAGCAGAAGGCACACAAACGCAAAATGAAATTCCCCTGTTTATTACTAGATCTCGAGAAATGGCCCGTTTTTCGATATTACAACATAATTTTCCATTTTCATGAAGCATCTGTATGAGATTGTCTATTTTTTCAGAGACTCGTCTCGAAATTGGGCAATGAATGATTTTATTTCTTCAGAATAGTGATGTACGGACATTATACACACAAACAAAAGAGGTATAAATACCAAAGGACAAGAAAATCAATGCGGGGAAGCGGAAGAACCAAGTTGAACTTACAACTGTTTCAGTGCTATATGGACGAATGCTTGGTATATGGGCCATAATTGAACATTATCAAATTAGTTTCGTTAAATTCGCTAGAAAACATGTCTATATTATATTTTTTTGCTGAATTGGCTGCCTGGTGATAATAAATGAGCAAAATTATTGGTCTAGTAGCAATAAAACATCCCACAGGCGCGAAAATGTGTTTTCTGGAACTATGGCCTTAACGTCTCACCACACATAATACCCGTCCCATAGACTTACATGTATTATGACCCATACGCTCAGGCCTCCCAGCACTCCTAAAATGGGGAAATGTAAATAACCCTATATATCATTTTAACCATCCTGCTGTTCTCTTTCAAAATAAAAAATAAAAAAGGTATGTGAATCTGCTTGCTTTCCTGCTATTTTAGCCTAGAATAAGCTCTTGCCCCACTCTCCCCCGGGCGACCTAGAAAAAAATTGACCTTGTTTTTTATAAGAGCCTTGTTACAGCCAGCGCAAGGACTTCCTGTTAGATCTATCTTTTATCATTTCGATGCTTTTGCTACAACAAAACATCACAGAATCGATTTAAATTGGTATCAAAATGATATTTCCGTAATAATCACCACAGGAGCTGCTGCAAAGAGCCACAATTTTTAAAAAGAGTCTAACTTTCTTATTCTTAAACTTTATAATGATATGCGCGAATGAATTTGTGTGGTGAGACCTTAAGGGAAATAAACATGTTTATGGAATATCATTTTGCAAGTGAGCTAGAAAATACATTCTATTCTGAAATCGAAAAAGAAAACCTTGTCCAATTCCGATGAGCAGAAGGCACACAAACGCAAAATGAAATTCCCCTGTTTATTACTAGATCTCGAGAAATGGCCCGTTTTTCGATATTACAACATAATTTTCCATTTTCATGAAGCATCTGTATGAGATTGTCTATTTTTTCAGAGACTCGTCTCGAAATTGGGCAATGAATGATTTTATTTCTTCAGAATAGTGATGTACGGACATTATACACACAAACAAAAGAGGTATAAATACCAAAGGACAAGAAAATCAATGCGGGGAAGCGGAAGAACCAAGTTGAACTTACAACTGTTTCAGTGCTATATGGACGAATGCTTGGTATATGGGCCATAATTGAACATTATCAAATTAGTTTCGTTAAATTCGCTAGAAAACATGTCTATATTATATTTTTTTGCTGAATTGGCTGCCTGGTGATAATAAATGAGCAAAATTATTGGTCTAGTAGCAATAAAACATCCCACAGGCGCGAAAATGTGTTTTCTGGAACTATGGCCTTAACGTCTCACCACACATAATACCCGTCCCATAGACTTACATGTATTATGACCCATACGCTCAGGCCTCCCAGCACTCCTAAAATGGGGAAATGTAAATAACCCTATATATCATTTTAACCATCCTGCTGTTCTCTTTCAAAATAAAAAATAAAAAAGGTATGTGAATCTGCTTGCTTTCCTGCTATTTTAGCCTTGAATAAGCTCTTGCCCCACTCTCCCCCGGGCGACCTAGAAAAAAATTGACCTTGTTTTTTATAAGAGCCTTGTTACAGCCAGCGCAAGGACTTCCTGTTAGATCTATCTTTTATCATTTCGATGGTTTTGCTACAACAAAACATCACAGAATCGATTTAAATTGGTATCAAAATGATATTTCCGTAATAATCACCACAGGAGCTGCTGCAAAGAGCCACAATTTTTAAAAAGAGTCTAACTTTCTTATTCTTAAACTTTATAATGATATGCGCGAATGAATTTGTGTGGTGAGACCTTAAGGGAAATAAACATGTTTATGGAATATTATTTTGCAAGTGAGCTAGAAAATACATTCTATTCTGAAATCGAAAAAGAAAACCTTGTCCAATTCCGATGAGCAGAAGGCACACAAACGCAAAATGAAATTCCCCTGTTTATTACTAGATCTCGAGAAATGGCCCGTTTTTCGATATTACAACATAATTTTCCATTTTCATGAAGCATCTGTATGAGATTGTCTATTTTTTCAGAGACTCGTCTCGAAATTGGGCAATGAATGATTTTATTTCTTCAGAATAGTGATGTACGGACATTATACACACAAACAAAAGAGGTATAAATACCAAAGGACAAGAAAATCAATGCGGGGAAGCGGAAGAACCAAGTTGAACTTACAACTGTTTCAGTGCTATATGGACGAATGCTTGGTATATGGACCATAATTGAACATTATCAAATTAGTTTCGTTAAATTCGCTAGAAAACATGTCTATATTATATTTTTTTGCTGAATTGGCTGCCTGGTGATAATAAATGAGCAAAATTATTGGTCTAGTAGCAATAAAACATCCCACAGGCGCGAAAATGTGTTTTCTGGAACTATGGCCTTAACGTCTCACCACACATAATACCCGTCCCATAGACTTACATGTATTATGACCCATACGCTCAGGCCTCCCAGCACTCCTAAAATGGGGAAATGTAAATAACCCTATATATCATTTTAACCATCCTGCTGTTCTCTTTCAAAATAAAAAATAAAAAAGGTATGTGAATCTGCTTGCTTTCCTGCTATTTTAGCCTAGAATAAGCTCTTGCCCCACTCTCCCCCGGGCGACCTAGAAAAAAATTGACCTTGTTTTTTATAAGAGCCTTGTTACAGCCAGCGCAAGGACTTCCTGTTAGATCTATCTTTTATCATTTCGATGCTTTTGCTACAACAAAACATCACAGAATCGATTTAAATTGGTATCAAAATGATATTTCCGTAATAATCACCACAGGAGCTGCTGCAAAGAGCCACAATTTTTAAAAAGAGTCTAACTTTCTTATTCTTAAACTTTATAATGATATGCGCGAATGAATTTGTGTGGTGAGACCTTAAGGGAAATAAACATGTTTATGGAATATTATTTTGCAAGTGAGCTAGAAAATACATTCTATTCTGAAATCGAAAAAGAAAACCTTGTCCAATTCCGATGAGCAGAAGGCACACAAACGCAAAATGAAATTACCCTGTTTATTACTAGATCTCGAGAAATGGCCCGTTTTTCGATATTACAACATAATTTTCCATTTTCATGAAGCATCTGTATGAGATTGTCTATTTTTTCAGAGACTCGTCTCGAAATTGGGCAATGAATGATTTTATTTCTTCAGAATAGTGATGTACGGACATTATACACACAAACAAAAGAGGTATAAATACCAAAGGACAAGAAAATCAATGCGGGGAAGCGGAAGAACCAAGTTGAACTTACAACTGTTTCAGTGCTATATGGACGAATGCTTGGTATATGGGCCATAATTGAACATTATCAAATTAGTTTCGTTAAATTCGCTAGAAAACATGTCTATATTATATTTTTTTGCTGAATTGGCTGCCTGGTGATAATAAATGAGCAAAATTATTGGTCTAGTAGCAATAAAACATCCCACAGGCGCGAAAATGTGTTTTCTGGAACTATGGCCTTAAGGGAAATAAACATGTTTATGGAATATTATTTTGCAAGTGAGCTAGAAAATACATTCTATTCTGAAATCGAAAAAGAAAACCTTGTCCAATTCCGATGAGCAGAAGGCACACAAACGCAAAATGAAATTCCCCTGTTTATTACTAGATCTCGAGAAATGGCCCGTTTTTCGATATTACAACATAATTTTCCATTTTCATGAAGCATCTGTATGAGATTGTCTATTTTTTCAGAGACTCGTCTCGAAATTGGGCAATGAATGATTTTATTTCTTCAGAATAGTGATGTACGGACATTATACACACAAACAAAAGAGGTATAAATACCAAAGGACAAGAAAATCAATGCGGGGAAGCGGAAGAACCAAGTTGAACTTACAACTGTTTCAGTGCTATATGGACGAATGCTTGGTATATGGGCCATAATTGAACATTATCAAATTAGTTTCGTTAAATTCGCTAGAAAACATGTCTATATTATATTTTTTTGCTGAATTGGCTGCCTGGTGATAATAAATGAGCAAAATTATTGGTCTAGTAGCAATAAAACATCCCACAGGCGCGAAAATGTGTTTTCTGGAACTATGGCCTTAACGTCTCACCACACATAATACCCGTCCCATAGACTTACATGTATTATGACCCATACGCTCAGGCCTCCCAGCACTCCTAAAATGGGGAAATGTAAATAACCCTATATATCATTTTAACCATCCTGCTGTTCTCTTTCAAAATAAAAAATAAAAAAGGTATGTGAATCTGCTTGCTTTCCTGCTATTTTAGCCTAGAATAAGCTCTTGCCCCACTCTCCCCCGGGCGACCTAGAAAAAAATTGACCTTGTTTTTTATAAGAGCCTTGTTACAGCCAGCGCAAGGACTTCCTGTTAGATCTATCTTTTATCATTTCGATGCTTTTGCTACAACAAAACATCACAGAATCGATTTAAATTGGTATCAAAATGATATTTCCGTAATAATCACCACAGGAGCTGCTGCAAAGAGCCACAATTTTTAAAAAGAGTCTAACTTTCTTATTCTTAAACTTTATAATGATATGCGCGAATGAATTTGTGTGGTGAGACCTTAAGGGAAATAAACATGTTTATGGAATATTATTTTGCAAGTGAGCTAGAAAATACATTCTATTCTGAAATCGAAAAAGAAAACCTTGTCCAATTCCGATGAGCAGAAGGCACACAAACGCAAAATGAAATTCCCCTGTTTATTACTAGATCTCGAGAAATGGCCCGTTTTTCGATATTACAACATAATTTTCCATTTTCATGAAGCATCTGTATGAGATTGTCTATTTTTTCAGAGACTCGTCTCGAAATTGGGCAATGAATGATTTTATTTCTTCAGAATAGTGATGTACGGACATTATACACACAAACAAAAGAGGTATAAATACCAAAGGACAAGAAAATCAACGCGGGGAAGCGGAAGAACCAAGTTGAACTTACAACTGTTTCAGTGCTATATGGACGAATGCTTGGTATATGGGCCATAATTGAACATTATCAAATTAGTTTCGTTAAATTCGCTAGAAAACATGTCTATATTATATTTTTTTGCTGAATTGGCTGCCTGGTGATAATAAATGAGCAAAATTATTGGTCTAGTAGCAATAAAACATCCCACAGGCGCGAAAATGTGTTTTCTGGAACTATGGCCTTAACGTCTCACCACACATAATACCCGTCCCATAGACTTACATGTATTATGACCCATACGCTCAGGCCTCCCAGCACTCCTAAAATGGGGAAATGTAAATAACCCTATATATCATTTTAACCATCCTGCTGTTCTCTTTCAAAATAAAAAATAAAAAAGGTATGTGAATCTGCTTGCTTTCCTGCTATTTTAGCCTTGAATAAGCTCTTGCCCCACTCTCCCCCGGGCGACCTAGAAAAAAATTGACCTTGTTTTTTATAAGAGCCTTGTTACAGCCAGCGCAAGGACTTCCTGTTAGATCTATCTTTTATCATTTCGATGGTTTTGCTACAACAAAACATCACAGAATCGATTTAAATTGGTATCAAAATGATATTTCCGTAATAATCACCACAGGAGCTGCTGCAAAGAGCCACAATTTTTAAAAAGAGTCTAACTTTCTTATTTTTAAACTTTATAATGATATGCGCGAATGAATTTGTGTGGTGAGACCTTAAGGGAAATAAACATGTTTATGGAATATTATTTTGCAAGTGAGCTAGAAAATACATTCTATTCTGAAATCGAAAAAGAAAACCTTGTCCAATTCCGATGAGCAGAAGGCACACAAACGCAAAATGAAATTCCCCTGCTTATTACTAGATCTCGAGAAATGGCCCGTTTTTCGATATTACAACATAATTTTCCATTTTCATGAAGCATCTGTATGAGATTGTCTATTTTTTCAGAGACTCGTCTCGAAATTGGGCAATGAATGATTTTATTTCTTCAGAATAGTGATGTACGGACATTATACACACAAACAAAAGAGGTATAAATACCAAAGGACAAGAAAATCAATGCGGGGAAGCGGAAGAACCAAGTTGAACTTACAACTGTTTCAGTGCTATATGGACGAATGCTTGGTATATGGGCCATAATTGAACATTATCAAATTAGTTTCGTTAAATTCGCTAGAAAACATGTCTATATTATATTTTTTTGCTGAATTGGCTGCCTGGTGATAATAAATGAGCAAAATTATTGGTCTAGTAGCAATAAAACATCCCACAGGCGCGAAAATGTGTTTTCTGGAACTATGGCCTTAACGTCTCACCACACATAATACCCGTCCCATAGACTTACATGTATTATGACCCATACGCTCAGGCCTCCCAGCACTCCTAAAATGGGGAAATGTAAATAACCCTATATATCATTTTAACCATCCTGCTGTTCTCTTTCAAAATAAAAAATAAAAAAGGTATGTGAATCTGCTTGCTTTCCTGCTATTTTAGCCTAGAATAAGCTCTTGCCCCACTCTCCCCCGGGCGACCTAGAAAAAAATTGACCTTGTTTTTTATAAGAGCCTTGTTACAGCCAGCGCAAGGACTTCCTGTTAGATCTATCTTTTATCATTTCGATGCTTTTGCTACAACAAAACATCACAGAATCGATTTAAATTGGTATCAAAATGATATTTCCGTAATAATCACCACAGGAGCTGCTGCAAAGAGCCACAATTTTTAAAAAGAGTCTAACTTTCTTATTCTTAAACTTTATAATGATATGCGCGAATGAATTTGTGTGGTGAGACCTTAAGGGAAATAAACATGTTTATGGAATATTATTTTGCAAGTGAGCTAGAAAATACATTCTATTCTGAAATCGAAAAAGAAAACCTTGTCCAATTCCGATGAGCAGAAGGCACACAAACGCAAAATGAAATTCCCCTGTTTATTACTAGATCTCGAGAAATGGCCCGTTTTTCGATATTACAACATAATTTTCCATTTTCATGAAGCATCTGTATGAGATTGTCTATTTTTTCAGAGACTCGTCTCGAAATTGGGCAATGAATGATTTTATTTCTTCAGAATAGTGATGTACGGACATTATACACACAAACAAAAGAGGTATAAATACCAAAGGACAAGAAAATCAATGCGGGGAAGCGGAAGAACCAAGTTGAACTTACAACTGTTTCAGTGCTATATGGACGAATGCTTGGTATATGGGCCATAATTGAACATTATCAAATTAGTTTCGTTAAATTCGCTAGAAAACATGTCTATATTATATTTTTTTGCTGAATTGGCTGCCTGGTGATAATAAATGAGCAAAATTATTGGTCTAGTAGCAATAAAACATCCCACAGGCGCGAAAATGTGTTTTCTGGAACTATGGCCTTAACGTCTCACCACACATAATACCCGTCCCATAGACTTACATGTATTATGACCCATACGCTCAGGCCTCCCAGCACTCCTAAAATTGGGAAATGTAAATAACCCTATATATCATTTTAACCATCCTGCTGTTCTCTTTCAAAATAAAAAATAAAAAAGGTATGTGAATCTGCTTGCTTTCCTGCTATTTTAGCCTTGAATAAGCTCTTGCCCCACTCTCCCCCGGGCGACCTAGAAAAAAATTGACCTTGTTTTTTATAAGAGCCTTGTTACAGCCAGCGCAAGGACTTCCTGTTAGATCTATCTTTTATCATTTCGATGGTTTTGCTACAACAAAACATCACAGAATCGATTTAAATTGGTATCAAAATGATATTTCCGTAATAATCACCACAGGAGCTGCTGCAAAGAGCCACAATTTTTAAAAAGAGTCTAACTTTCTTATTTTTAAACTTTATAATGATATGCGCGAATGAATTTGTGTGGTGAGACCTTAAGGGAAATAAACATGTTTATGGAATATTATTTTGCAAGTGAGCTAGAAAATACATTCTATTCTGAAATCGAAAAAGAAAACCTTGTCCAATTCCGATGAGCAGAAGGCACACAAACGCAAAATGAAATTCCCCTGCTTATTACTAGATCTCGAGAAATGGCCCGTTTTTCGATATTACAACATAATTTTCCATTTTCATGAAGCATCTGTATGAGATTGTCTATTTTTTCAGAGACTCGTCTCGAAATTGGGCAATGAATGATTTTATTTCTTCAGAATAGTGATGTACGGACATTATACACACAAACAAAAGAGGTATAAATACCAAAGGACAAGAAAATCAATGCGGGGAAGCGGAAGAACCAAGTTGAACTTACAACTGTTTCAGTGCTATATGGACGAATGCTTGGTATATGGGCCATAATTGAACATTATCAAATTAGTTTCGTTAAATTCGCTAGAAAACATGTCTATATTATATTTTTTTGCTGAATTGGCTGCCTGGTGATAATAAATGAGCAAAATTATTGGTCTAGTAGCAATAAAACATCCCACAGGCGCGAAAATGTGTTTTCTGGAACTATGGCCTTAAGGGAAATAAACATGTTTATGGAATATTATTTTGCAAGTGAGCTAGAAAATACATTCTATTCTGAAATCGAAAAAGAAAACCTTGTCCAATTCCGATGAGCAGAAGGCACACAAACGCAAAATGAAATTCCCCTGTTTATTACTAGATCTCGAGAAATGGCCCGTTTTTCGATATTACAACATAATTTTCCATTTTCATGAAGCATCTGTATGAGATTGTCTATTTTTTCAGAGACTCGTCTCGAAATTGGGCAATGAATGATTTTATTTCTTCAGAATAGTGATGTACGGACATTATACACACAAACAAAAGAGGTATAAATACCAAAGGACAAGAAAATCAATGCAGGGAAGCGGAAGAACCAAGTTGAACTTACAACTGTTTCAGTGCTATATGGACGAATGCTTGGTATATGGGCCATAATTGAACATTATCAAATTAGTTTCGTTAAATTCGCTAGAAAACATGTCTATATTATATTTTTTTGCTGAATTGGCTGCCTGGTGATAATAAATGAGCAAAATTATTGGTCTAGTAGCAATAAAACATCCCACAGGCGCGAAAATGTGTTTTCTGGAACTATGGCCTTAACGTCTCACCACACATAATACCCGTCCCATAGACTTACATGTATTATGACCCATACGCTCAGGCCTCCCAGCACTCCTAAAATGGGGAAATGTAAATAACCCTATATATCATTTTAACCATCCTGCTGTTCTCTTTCAAAATAAAAAATAAAAAAGGTATGTGAATCTGCTTGCTTTCCTGCTATTTTAGCCTTGAATAAGCTCTTGCCCCACTCTCCCCCGGGCGACCTAGAAAAAAATTGACCTTGTTTTTTATAAGAGCCTTGTTACAGCCAGCGCAAGGACTTCCTGTTAGATCTATCTTTTATCATTTCGATGGTTTTGCTACAACAAAACATCACAGAATCGATTTAAATTGGTATCAAAATGATATTTCCGTAATAATCACCACAGGAGCTGCTGCAAAGAGCCACAATTTTTAAAAAGAGTCTAACTTTCTTATTCTTAAACTTTATAATGATATGCGCGAATGAATTTGTGTGGTGAGACCTTAAGGGAAATAAACATGTTTATGGAATATTATTTTGCAAGTGAGCTAGAAAATACATTCTATTCTGAAATCGAAAAAGAAAACCTTGTCCAATTCCGATGAGCAGAAGGCACACAAACGCAAAATGAAATTCCCCTGTTTATTACTAGATCTCGAGAAATGGCCCGTTTTTCGATATTACAACATAATTTTCCATTTTCATGAAGCATCTGTATGAGATTGTCTATTTTTTCAGAGACTCGTCTCGAAATTGGGCAATGAATGATTTTATTTCTTCAGAATAGTGATGTACGGACATTATACACACAAACAAAAGAGGTATAAATACCAAAGGACAAGAAAATCAATGCGGGGAAGCGGAAGAACCAAGTTGAACTTACAACTGTTTCAGTGCTATATGGACGAATGCTTGGTATATGGGCCATAATTGAACATTATCAAATTAGTTTCGTTAAATTCGCTAGAAAACATGTCTATATTATATTTTTTTGCTGAATTGGCTGCCTGGTGATAATAAATGAGCAAAATTATTGGTCTAGTAGCAATAAAACATCCCACAGGCGCGAAAATGTGTTTTCTGGAACTATGGCCTTAACGTCTCACCACACATAATACCCGTCCCATAGACTTACATGTATTATGACCCATACGCTCAGGCCTCCCAGCACTCCTAAAATGGGGAAATGTAAATAACCCTATATATCATTTTAACCATCCTGCTGTTCTCTTTCAAAATAAAAAATAAAAAAGGTATGTGAATCTGCTTGCTTTCCTGCTATTTTAGCCTAGAATAAGCTCTTGCCCCACTCTCCCCCGGGCGACCTAGAAAAAAATTGACCTTGTTTTTTATAAGAGCCTTGTTACAGCCAGCGCAAGGACTTCCTGTTAGATCTATCTTTTATCATTTCGATGCTTTTGCTACAACAAAACATCACAGAATCGATTTAAATTGGTATCAAAATGATATTTCCGTAATAATCACCACAGGAGCTGCTGCAAAGAGCCACAATTTTTAAAAAGAGTCTAACTTTCTTATTCTTAAACTTTATAATGATATGCGCGAATGAATTTGTGTGGTGAGACCTTAAGGGAAATAAACATGTTTATGGAATATTATTTTGCAAGTGAGCTAGAAAATACATTCTATTCTGAAATCGAAAAAGAAAACCTTGTCCAATTCCGATGAGCAGAAGGCACACAAACGCAAAATGAAATTCCCCTGTTTATTACTAGATCTCGAGAAATGGCCCGTTTTTCGATATTACAACATAATTTTCCATTTTCATGAAGCATCTGTATGAGATTGTCTATTTTTTCAGAGACTCGTCTCGAAATTGGGCAATGAATGATTTTATTTCTTCAGAATAGTGATGTACGGACATTATACACACAAACAAAAGAGGTATAAATACCAAAGGACAAGAAAATCAATGCGGGGAAGCGGAAGAACCAAGTTGAACTTACAACTGTTTCAGTGCTATATGGACGAATGCTTGGTATATGGGCCATAATTGAACATTATCAAATTAGTTTCGTTAAATTCGCTAGAAAACATGTCTATATTATATTTTTTTGCTGAATTGGCTGCCTGGTGATAATAAATGAGCAAAATTATTGGTCTAGTAGCAATAAAACATCCCACAGGCGCGAAAATGTGTTTTCTGGAACTATGGCCTTAACGTCTCACCACACATAATACCCGTCCCATAGACTTACATGTATTATGACCCATACGCTCAGGCCTCCCAGCACTCCTAAAATGGGGAAATGTAAATAACCCTATATATCATTTTAACCATCCTGCTGTTCTCTTTCAAAATAAAAAATAAAAAAGGTATGTGAATCTGCTTGCTTTCCTGCTATTTTAGCCTAGAATAAGCTCTTGCCCCACTCTCCCCCGGGCGACCTAGAAAAAAATTGACCTTGTTTTTTATAAGAGCCTTGTTACAGCCAGCGCAAGGACTTCCTGTTAGATCTATCTTTTATCATTTCGATGCTTTTGCTACAACAAAACATCACAGAATCGATTTAAATTGGTATCAAAATGATATTTCCGTAATAATCACCACAGGAGCTGCTGCAAAGAGCCACAATTTTTAAAAAGAGTCTAACTTTCTTATTCTTAAACTTTATAATGATATGCGCGAATGAATTTGTGTGGTGAGACCTTAAGGGAAATAAACATGTTTATGGAATATTATTTTGCAAGTGAGCTAGAAAATACATTCTATTCTGAAATCGAAAAAGAAAACCTTGTCCAATTCCGATGAGCAGAAGGCACACAAACGCAAAATGAAATTCCCCTGTTTATTACTAGATCTCGAGAAATGGCCCGTTTTTCGATATTACAACATAATTTTCCATTTTCATGAAGCATCTGTATGAGATTGTCTATTTTTTCAGAGACTCGTCTCGAAATTGGGCAATGAATGATTTTATTTCTTCAGAATAGTGATGTACGGACATTATACACACAAACAAAAGAGGTATAAATACCAAAGGACAAGAAAATCAATGCAGGGAAGCGGAAGAACCAAGTTGAACTTACAACTGTTTCAGTGCTATATGGACGAATGCTTGGTATATGGGCCATAATTGAACATTATCAAATTAGTTTCGTTAAATTCGCTAGAAAACATGTCTATATTATATTTTTTTGCTGAATTGGCTGCCTGGTGATAATAAATGAGCAAAATTATTGGTCTAGTAGCAATAAAACATCCCACAGGCGCGAAAATGTGTTTTCTGGAACTATGGCCTTAACGTCTCACCACACATAATACCCGTCCCATAGACTTACATGTATTATGACCCATACGCTCAGGCCTCCCAGCACTCCTAAAATGGGGAAATGTAAATAACCCTATATATCATTTTAACCATCCTGCTGTTCTCTTTCAAAATAAAAAATAAAAAAGGTATGTGAATCTGCTTGCTTTCCTGCTATTTTAGCCTTGAATAAGCTCTTGCCCCACTCTCCCCCGGGCGACCTAGAAAAAAATTGACCTTGTTTTTTATAAGAGCCTTGTTACAGCCAGCGCAAGGACTTCCTGTTAGATCTATCTTTTATCATTTCGATGGTTTTGCTACAACAAAACATCACAGAATCGATTTAAATTGGTATCAAAATGATATTTCCGTAATAATCACCACAGGAGCTGCTGCAAAGAGCCACAATTTTTAAAAAGAGTCTAACTTTCTTATTCTTAAACTTTATAATGATATGCGCGAATGAATTTGTGTGGTGAGACCTTAAGGGAAATAAACATGTTTATGGAATATTATTTTGCAAGTGAGCTAGAAAATACATTCTATTCTGAAATCGAAAAAGAAAACCTTGTCCAATTCCGATGAGCAGAAGGCACACAAACGCAAAATGAAATTCCCCTGTTTATTACTAGATCTCGAGAAATGGCCCGTTTTTCGATATTACAACATAATTTTCCATTTTCATGAAGCATCTGTATGAGATTGTCTATTTTTTCAGAGACTCGTCTCGAAATTGGGCAATGAATGATTTTATTTCTTCAGAATAGTGATGTACGGACATTATACACACAAACAAAAGAGGTATAAATACCAAAGGACAAGAAAATCAATGCGGGGAAGCGGAAGAACCAAGTTGAACTTACAACTGTTTCAGTGCTATATGGACGAATGCTTGGTATATGGGCCATAATTGAACATTATCAAATTAGTTTCGTTAAATTCGCTAGAAAACATGTCTATATTATATTTTTTTGCTGAATTGGCTGCCTGGTGATAATAAATGAGCAAAATTATTGGTCTAGTAGCAATAAAACATCCCACAGGCGCGAAAATGTGTTTTCTGGAACTATGGCCTTAACGTCTCACCACACATAATACCCGTCCCATAGACTTACATGTATTATGACCCATACGCTCAGGCCTCCCAGCACTCCTAAAATGGGGAAATGTAAATAACCCTATATATCATTTTAACCATCCTGCTGTTCTCTTTCAAAATAAAAAATAAAAAAGGTATGTGAATCTGCTTGCTTTCCTGCTATTTTAGCCTAGAATAAGCTCTTGCCCCACTCTCCCCCGGGCGACCTAGAAAAAAATTGACCTTGTTTTTTATAAGAGCCTTGTTACAGCCAGCGCAAGGACTTCCTGTTAGATCTATCTTTTATCATTTCGATGCTTTTGCTACAACAAAACATCACAGAATCGATTTAAATTGGTATCAAAATGATATTTCCGTAATAATCACCACAGGAGCTGCTGCAAAGAGCCACAATTTTTAAAAAGAGTCTAACTTTCTTATTCTTAAACTTTATAATGATATGCGCGAATGAATTTGTGTGGTGAGACCTTAAGGGAAATAAACATGTTTATGGAATATTATTTTGCAAGTGAGCTAGAAAATACATTCTATTCTGAAATCGAAAAAGAAAACCTTGTCCAATTCCGATGAGCAGAAGGCACACAAACGCAAAATGAAATTCCCCTGTTTATTACTAGATCTCGAGAAATGGCCCGTTTTTCGATATTACAACATAATTTTCCATTTTCATGAAGCATCTGTATGAGATTGTCTATTTTTTCAGAGACTCGTCTCGAAATTGGGCAATGAATGATTTTATTTCTTCAGAATAGTGATGTACGGACATTATACACACAAACAAAAGAGGTATAAATACCAAAGGACAAGAAAATCAATGCGGGGAAGCGGAAGAACCAAGTTGAACTTACAACTGTTTCAGTGCTATATGGACGAATGCTTGGGATATGGGCCATAATTGAACATTATCAAATTAGTTTCGTTAAATTCGCTAGAAAACATGTCTATATTATATTTTTTTGCTGAATTGGCTGCCTGGTGATAATAAATGAGCAAAATTATTGGTCTAGTAGCAATAAAACATCCCACAGGCGCGAAAATGTGTTTTCTGGAACTATGGCCTTAACGTCTCACCACACATAATACCCGTCCCATAGACTTACATGTATTATGACCCATACGCTCAGGCCTCCCAGCACTCCTAAAATGGGGAAATGTAAATAACCCTATATATCATTTTAACCATCCTGCTGTTCTCTTTCAAAATAAAAAATAAAAAAGGTATGTGAATCTGCTTGCTTTCCTGCTATTTTAGCCTTGAATAAGCTCTTGCCCCACTCTCCCCCGGGCGACCTAGAAAAAAATTGACCTTGTTTTTTATAAGAGCCTTGTTACAGCCAGCGCAAGGACTTCCTGTTAGATCTATCTTTTATCATTTCGATGGTTTTGCTACAACAAAACATCACAGAATCGATTTAAATTGGTATCAAAATGATATTTCCGTAATAATCACCACAGGAGCTGCTGCAAAGAGCCACAATTTTTAAAAAGAGTCTAACTTTCTTATTCTTAAACTTTATAATGATATGCGCGAATGAATTTGTGTGGTGAGACCTTAAGGGAAATAAACATGTTTATGGAATATTATTTTGCAAGTGAGCTAGAAAATACATTCTATTCTGAAATCGAAAAAGAAAACCTTGTCCAATTCCGATGAGCAGAAGGCACACAAACGCAAAATGAAATTCCCCTGTTTATTACTAGATCTCGAGAAATGGCCCGTTTTTCGATATTACAACATAATTTTCCATTTTCATGAAGCATCTGTATGAGATTGTCTATTTTTTCATAGACTCGTCTCGAAATTGGGCAATGAATGATTTTATTTCTTCAGAATAGTGATGTACGGACATTATACACACAAACAAAAGAGGTATAAATACCAAAGGACAAGAAAATCAATGCGGGGAAGCGGAAGAACCAAGTTGAACTTACAACTGTTTCAGTGCTATATGGACGAATGCTTGGTATATGGGCCATAATTGAACATTATCAAATTAGTTTCGTTAAATTCGCTAGAAAACATGTCTATATTATATTTTTTTGCTGAATTGGCTGCCTGGTGATAATAAATGAGCAAAATTATTGGTCTAGTAGCAATAAAACATCCCACAGGCGCGAAAATGTGTTTTCTGGAACTATGGCCTTAACGTCTCACCACACATAATACCCGTCCTATAGACTTACATGTATTATGACCCATACGCTCAGGCCTCCCAGCACTCCTAAAATGGGGAAATGTAAATAACCCTATATATCATTTTAACCATCCTGCTGTTCTCTTTCAAAATAAAAAATAAAAAAGGTATGTGAATCTGCTTGCTTTCCTGCTATTTTAGCCTAGAATAAGCTCTTGCCCCACTCTCCCCCGGGCGACCTAGAAAAAAATTGACCTTGTTTTTTATAAGAGCCTTGTTACAGCCAGCGCAAGGACTTCCTGTTAGATCTATCTTTTATCATTTCGATGCTTTTGCTACAACAAAACATCACAGAATCGATTTAAATTGGTATCAAAATGATATTTCCGTAATAATCACCACAGGAGCTGCTGCAAAGAGCCACAATTTTTAAAAAGAGTCTAACTTTCTTATTCTTAAACTTTATAATGATATGCGCGAATGAATTTGTGTGGTGAGACCTTAAGGGAAATAAACATGTTTATGGAATATTATTTTGCAAGTGAGCTAGAAAATACATTCTATTCTGAAATCGAAAAAGAAAACCTTGTCCAATTCCGATGAGCAGAAGGCACACAAACGCAAAATGAAATTCCCCTGTTTATTACTAGATCTCGAGAAATGGCCCGTTTTTCGATATTACAACATAATTTTCCATTTTCATGAAGCATCTGTATGAGATTGTCTATTTTTTCAGAGACTCGTCTCGAAATTGGGCAATGAATGATTTTATTTCTTCAGAATAGTGATGTACGGACATTATACACACAAACAAAAGAGGTATAAATACCAAAGGACAAGAAAATCAATGCGGGGAAGCGGAAGAACCAAGTTGAACTTACAACTGTTTCAGTGCTATATGGACGAATGCTTGGTATATGGGCCATAATTGAACATTATCAAATTAGTTTCGTTAAATTCGCTAGAAAACATGTCTATATTATATTTTTTTGCTGAATTGGCTGCCTGGTGATAATAAATGAGCAAAATTATTGGTCTAGTAGCAATAAAACATCCCACAGGCGCGAAAATGTGTTTTCTGGAACTATGGCCTTAACGTCTCACCACACATAATACCCGTCCCATAGACTTACATGTATTATGACCCATACGCTCAGGCCTCCCAGCACTCCTAAAATGGGGAAATGTAAATAACCCTATATATCATTTTAACCATCCTGCTGTTCTCTTTCAAAATAAAAAATAAAAAAGGTATGTGAATCTGCTTGCTTTCCTGCTATTTTAGCCTAGAATAAGCTCTTGCCCCACTCTCCCCCGGGCGACCTAGAAAAAAATTGACCTTGTTTTTTATAAGAGCCTTGTTACAGCCAGCGCAAGGACTTCCTGTTAGATCTATCTTTTATCATTTCGATGCTTTTGCTACAACAAAACATCACAGAATCGATTTAAATTGGTATCAAAATGATATTTCCGTAATAATCACCACAGGAGCTGCTGCAAAGAGCCACAATTTTTAAAAAGAGTCTAACTTTCTTATTCTTAAACTTTATAATGATATGCGCGAATGAATTTGTGTGGTGAGACCTTAAGGGAAATAAACATGTTTATGGAATATTATTTTGCAAGTGAGCTAGAAAATACATTCTATTCTGAAATCGAAAAAGAAAACCTTGTCCAATTCCGATGAGCAGAAGGCACACAAACGCAAAATGAAATTCCCCTGTTTATTACTAGATCTCGAGAAATGGCCCGTTTTTCGATATTACAACATAATTTTCCATTTTCATGAAGCATCTGTATGAGATTGTCTATTTTTTCAGAGACTCGTCTCGAAATTGGGCAATGAATGATTTTATTTCTTCAGAATAGTGATGTACGGACATTATACACACAAACAAAAGAGGTATAAATACCAAAGGACAAGAAAATCAATGCGGGGAAGCGGAAGAACCAAGTTGAACTTACAACTGTTTCAGTGCTATATGGACGAATGCTTGGTATATGGGCCATAATTGAACATTATCAAATTAGTTTCGTTAAATTCGCTAGAAAACATGTCTATATTATATTTTTTTGCTGAATTGGCTGCCTGGTGATAATAAATGAGCAAAATATTGGTCTAGTAGCAATAAAACATCCCACAGGCGCGAAAATGTGTTTTCTGGAACTATGGCCTTAACGTCTCACCACACATAATACCCGTCCCATAGACTTACATGTATTATGACCCATACGCTCAGGCCTCCCAGCACTCCTAAAATGGGGAAATGTAAATAACCCTATATATCATTTTAACCATCCTGCTGTTCTCTTTCAAAATAAAAAATAAAAAAGGTATGTGAATCTGCTTGCTTTCCTGCTATTTTAGCCTAGAATAAGCTCTTGCCCCACTCTCCCCCGGGCGACCTAGAAAAAAATTGACCTTGTTTTTTATAAGAGCCTTGTTACAGCCAGCGCAAGGACTTCCTGTTGGATCTATCTTTTATCATTTCGATGCTTTTGCTACAACAAAACATCACAGAATCGATTTAAATTGGTATCAAAATGATATTTCCGTAATAATCACCACAGGAGCTGCTGCAAAGAGCCACAATTTTTAAAAAGAGTCTAACTTTCTTATTCTTAAACTTTATAATGATATGCGCGAATGAATTTGTGTGGTGAGACCTTAAGGGAAATAAACATGTTTATGGAATATTATTTTGCAAGTGAGCTAGAAAATACATTCTATTCTGAAATCGAAAAAGAAAACCTTGTCCAATTCCGATGAGCAGAAGGCACACAAACGCAAAATGAAATTCCCCTGTTTATTACTAGATCTCGAGAAATGGCCCGTTTTTCGATATTACAACATAATTTTCCATTTTCATGAAGCATCTGTATGAGATTGTCTATTTTTTCAGAGACTCGTCTCGAAATTGGGCAATGAATGATTTTATTTCTTCAGAATAGTGATGTACGGACATTATACACACAAACAAAAGAGGTATAAATACCAAAGGACAAGAAAATCAATGCGGGGAAGCGGAAGAACCAAGTTGAACATACAACTGTTTCAGTGCTATATGGACGAATGCTTGGTATATGGGCCATAATTGAACATTATCAAATTAGTTTCGTTAAATTCGCTAGAAAACATGTCTATATTATATTTTTTTGCTGAATTGGCTGCCTGGTGATAATAAATGAGCAAAATTATTGGTCTAGTAGCAATAAAACATCCCACAGGCGCGAAAATGTGTTTTCTGGAACTATGGCCTTAACGTCTCACCACACATAATACCCGTCCCATAGACTTACATGTATTATGACCCATACGCTCAGGCCTCCCAGCACTCCTAAAATGGGGAAATGTAAATAACCCTATATATCATTTTAACCATCCTGCTGTTCTCTTTCAAAATAAAAAATAAAAAAGGTATGTGAATCTGCTTGCTTTCCTGCTATTTTAGCCTTGAATAAGCTCTTGCCCCACTCTCCCCCGGGCGACCTAGAAAAAAATTGACCTTGTTTTTTATAAGAGCCTTGTTACAGCCAGCGCAAGGACTTCCTGTTAGATCTATCTTTTATCATTTCGATGGTTTTGCTACAACAAAACATCACAGAATCGATTTAAATTGGTATCAAAATGATATTTCCGTAATAATCACCACAGGAGCTGCTGCAAAGAGCCACAATTTTTAAAAAGAGTCTAACTTTCTTATTCTTAAACTTTATAATGATATGCGCGAATGAATTTGTGTGGTGAGACCTTAAGGGAAATAAACATGTTTATGGAATATTATTTTGCAAGTGAGCTAGAAAATACATTCTATTCTGAAATCGAAAAAGAAAACCTTGTCCAATTCCGATGAGCAGAAGGCACACAAACGCAAAATGAAATTCCCCTGTTTATTACTAGATCTCGAGAAATGGCCCGTTTTTCGATATTACAACATAATTTTCCATTTTCATGAAGCATCTGTATGAGATTGTCTATTTTTTCAGAGACTCGTCTCGAAATTGGGCAATGAATGATTTTATTTCTTCAGAATAGTGATGTACGGACATTATACACACAAACAAAAGAGGTATAAATACCAAAGGACAAGAAAATCAATGCGGGGAAGCGGAAGAACCAAGTTGAACTTACAACTGTTTCAGTGCTATATGGACGAATGCTTGGTATATGGGCCATAATTGAACATTATCAAATTAGTTTCGTTAAATTCGCTAGAAAACATGTCTATATTATATTTTTTTGCTGAATTGGCTGCCTGGTGATAATAAATGAGCAAAATTATTGGTCTAGTAGCAATAAAACATCCCACAGGCGCGAAAATGTGTTTTCTGGAACTATGGCCTTAACGTCTCACCACACATAATACCCGTCCCATAGACTTACATGTATTATGACCCATACGCTCAGGCCTCCCAGCACTCCTAAAATGGGGAAATGTAAATAACCCTATATATCATTTTAACCATCCTGCTGTTCTCTTTCAAAATAAAAAATAAAAAAGGTATGTGAATCTGCTTGCTTTCCTGCTATTTTAGCCTAGAATAAGCTCTTGCCCCACTCTCCCCCGGGCGACCTAGAAAAAAATTGACCTTGTTTTTTATAAGAGCCTTGTTACAGCCAGCGCAAGGACTTCCTGTTAGATCTATCTTTTATCATTTCGATGCTTTTGCTACAACAAAACATCACAGAATCGATTTAAATTGGTATCAAAATGATATTTCCGTAATAATCACCACAGGAGCTGCTGCAAAGAGCCACAATTTTTAAAAAGAGTCTAACTTTCTTATTCTTAAACTTTATAATGATATGCGCGAATGAATTTGTGTGGTGAGACCTTAAGGGAAATAAACATGTTTATGGAATATTATTTTGCAAGTGAGCTAGAAAATACATTCTATTCTGAAATCGAAAAAGAAAACCTTGTCCAATTCCGATGAGCAGAAGGCACACAAACGCAAAATGAAATTCCCCTGTTTATTACTAGATCTCGAGAAATGGCCCGTTTTTCGATATTACAACATAATTTTCCATTTTCATGAAGCATCTGTATGAGATTGTCTATTTTTTCAGAGACTCGTCTCGAAATTGGGCAATGAATGATTTTATTTCTTCAGAATAGTGATGTACGGACATTATACACACAAACAAAAGAGGTATAAATACCAAAGGACAAGAAAATCAATGCGGGGAAGCGGAAGAACCAAGTTGAACTTACAACTGTTTCAGTGCTATATGGACGAATGCTTGGTATATGGGCCATAATTGAACATTATCAAATTAGTTTCGTTAAATTCGCTAGAAAACATGTCTATATTATATTTTTTTGCTGAATTGGCTGCCTGGTGATAATAAATGAGCAAAATTATTGGTCTAGTAGCAATAAAACATCCCACAGGCGCGAAAATGTGTTTTCTGGAACTATGGCCTTAACGTCTCACCACACATAATACCCGTCCCATAGACTTACATGTATTATGACCCATACGCTCAGGCCTCCCAGCACTCCTAAAATGGGGAAATGTAAATAACCCTATATATCATTTTAACCATCCTGCTGTTCTCTTTCAAAATAAAAAATAAAAAAGGTATGTGAATCTGCTTGCTTTCCTGCTATTTTAGCCTAGAATAAGCTCTTGCCCCACTCTCCCCCGGGCGACCTAGAAAAAAATTGACCTTGTTTTTTATAAGAGCCTTGTTACAGCCAGCGCAAGGACTTCCTGTTAGATCTATCTTTTATCATTTCGATGCTTTTGCTACAACAAAACATCACAGAATCGATTTAAATTGGTATCAAAATGATATTTCCGTAATAATCACCACAGGAGCTGCTGCAAAGAGCCACAATTTTTAAAAAGAGTCTAACTTTCTTATTCTTAAACTTTATAATGATATGCGCGAATGAATTTGTGTGGTGAGACCTTAAGGGAAATAAACATGTTTATGGAATATTATTTTGCAAGTGAGCTAGAAAATACATTCTATTCTGAAATCGAAAAAGAAAACCTTGTCCAATTCCGATGAGCAGAAGGCACACAAACGCAAAATGAAATTCCCCTGTTTATTACTAGATCTCGAGAAATGGCCCGTTTTTCGATATTACAACATAATTTTCCATTTTCATGAAGCATCTGTATGAGATTGTCTATTTTTTCAGAGACTCGTCTCGAAATTGGGCAATGAATGATTTTATTTCTTCAGAATAGTGATGTACGGACATTATACACACAAACAAAAGAGGTATAAATACCAAAGGACAAGAAAATCAATGCGGGGAAGCGGAAGAACCAAGTTGAACTTACAACTGTTTCAGTGCTATATGGACGAATGCTTGGTATATGGGCCATAATTGAACATTATCAAATTAGTTTCGTTAAATTCGCTAGAAAACATGTCTATATTATATTTTTTTGCTGAATTGGCTGCCTGGTGATAATAAATGAGCAAAATTATTGGTCTAGTAGCAATAAAACATCCCACAGGCGCGAAAATGTGTTTTCTGGAACTATGGCCTTAACGTCTCACCACACATAATACCCGTCCCATAGACTTACATGTATTATGACCCATACGCTCAGGCCTCCCAGCACTCCTAAAATGGGTAAATGTAAATAACCCTATATATCATTTTAACCATCCTGCTGTTCTCTTTCAAAATAAAAAATAAAAAAGGTATGTGAATCTGCTTGCTTTCCTGCTATTTTAGCCTAGAATAAGCTCTTGCCCCACTCTCCCCCGGGCGACCTAGAAAAAAATTGACCTTGTTTTTTATAAGAGCCTTGTTACAGCCAGCGCAAGGACTTCCTGTTAGATCTATCTTTTATCATTTCGATGCTTTTGCTACAACAAAACATCACAGAATCGATTTAAATTGGTATCAAAATGATATTTCCGTAATAATCACCACAGGAGCTGCTGCAAAGAGCCACAATTTTTAAAAAGAGTCTAACTTTCTTATTCTTAAACTTTATAATGATATGCGCGAATGAATTTGTGTGGTGAGACCTTAAGGGAAATAAACATGTTTATGGAATATTATTTTGCAAGTGAGCTAGAAAATACATTCTATTCTGAAATCGAAAAAGAAAACCTTGTCCAATTCCGATGAGCAGAAGGCACACAAACGCAAAATGAAATTCCCCTGTTTATTACTAGATCTCGAGAAATGGCCCGTTTTTCGATATTACAACATAATTTTCCATTTTCATGAAGCATCTGTATGAGATTGTCTATTTTTTCAGAGACTCGTCTCGAAATTGGGCAATGAATGATTTTATTTCTTCAGAATAGTGATGTACGGACATTATACACACAAACAAAAGAGGTATAAATACCAAAGGACAAGAAAATCAATGCGGGGAAGCGGAAGAACCAAGTTGAACTTACAACTGTTTCAGTGCTATATGGACGAATGCTTGGTATATGGGCCATAATTGAACATTATCAAATTAGTTTCGTTAAATTCGCTAGAAAACATGTCTATATTATATTTTTTTGCTGAATTGGCTGCCTGGTGATAATAAATGAGCAAAATTATTGGTCTAGTAGCAATAAAACATCCCACAGGCGCGAAAATGTGTTTTCTGGAACTATGGCCTTAACGTCTCACCACACATAATACCCGTCCCATAGACTTACATGTATTATGACCCATACGCTCAGGCCTCCCAGCACTCCTAAAATGGGGAAATGTAAATAACCCTATATATCATTTTAACCATCCTGCTGTTCTCTTTCAAAATAAAAAATAAAAAAGGTATGTGAATCTGCTTGCTTTCCTGCTATTTTAGCCTAGAATAAGCTCTTGCCCCACTCTCCCCCGGGCGACCTAGAAAAAAATTGACCTTGTTTTTTATAAGAGCCTTGTTACAGCCAGCGCAAGGACTTCCTGTTAGATCTATCTTTTATCATTTCGATGCTTTTGCTACAACAAAACATCACAGAATCGATTTAAATTGGTATCAAAATGATATTTCCGTAATAATCACCACAGGAGCTGCTGCAAAGAGCCACAATTTTTAAAAAGAGTCTAACTTTCTTATTCTTAAACTTTATAATGATATGCGCGAATGAATTTGTGTGGTGAGACCTTAAGGGAAATAAACATGTTTATGGAATATTATTTTGCAAGTGAGCTAGAAAATACATTCTATTCTGAAATCGAAAAAGAAAACCTTGTCCAATTCCGATGAGCAGAAGGCACACAAACGCAAAATGAAATTCCCCTGTTTATTACTAGATCTCGAGAAATGGCCCGTTTTTCGATATTACAACATAATTTTCCATTTTCATGAAGCATCTGTATGAGATTGTCTATTTTTTCAGAGACTCGTCTCGAAATTGGGCAATGAATGATTTTATTTCTTCAGAATAGTGATGTACGGACATTATACACACAAACAAAAGAGGTATAAATACCAAAGGACAAGAAAATCAATGCGGGGAAGCGGAAGAACCAAGTTGAACTTACAACTGTTTCAGTGCTATATGGACGAATGCTTGGTATATGGGCCATAATTGAACATTATCAAATTAGTTTCGTTAAATTCGCTAGAAAACATGTCTATATTATATTTTTTTGCTGAATTGGCTGCCTGGTGATAATAAATGAGCAAAATTATTGGTCTAGTAGCAATAAAACATCCCACAGGCGCGAAAATGTGTTTTCTGGAACTATGGCCTTAACGTCTCACCACACATAATACCCGTCCCATAGACTTACATGTATTATGACCCATACGCTCAGGCCTCCCAGCACTCCTAAAATGGGTAAATGTAAATAACCCTATATATCATTTTAACCATCCTGCTGTTCTCTTTCAAAATAAAAAATAAAAAAGGTATGTGAATCTGCTTGCTTTCCTGCTATTTTAGCCTAGAATAAGCTCTTGCCCCACTCTCCCCCGGGCGACCTAGAAAAAAATTGACCTTGTTTTTTATAAGAGCCTTGTTACAGCCAGCGCAAGGACTTCCTGTTAGATCTATCTTTTATCATTTCGATGCTTTTGCTACAACAAAACATCACAGAATCGATTTAAATTGGTATCAAAATGATATTTCCGTAATAATCACCACAGGAGCTGCTGCAAAGAGCCACAATTTTTAAAAAGAGTCTAACTTTCTTATTCTTAAACTTTATAATGATATGCGCGAATGAATTTGTGTGGTGAGACCTTAAGGGAAATAAACATGTTTATGGAATATTATTTTGCAAGTGAGCTAGAAAATACATTCTATTCTGAAATCGAAAAAGAAAACCTTGTCCAATTCCGATGAGCAGAAGGCACACAAACGCAAAATGAAATTCCCCTGTTTATTACTAGATCTCGAGAAATG
Organism: Flabesymbios commensalis; assembly: GCA_964017125.1. Taxonomy (NCBI): domain Eukaryota; kingdom Metazoa; phylum Annelida; class Polychaeta; order Terebellida; family Flabelligeridae; genus Flabesymbios; species Flabesymbios commensalis. The sequence goes on from OZ024902.1 coordinate 102,854,967, forward strand.
GCCCGTTTTTCGATATTACAACATAATTTTCCATTTTCATGAAGCATCTGTATGAGATTGTCTATTTTTTCAGAGACTCGTCTCGAAATTGGGCAATGAATGATTTTATTTCTTCAGAATAGTGATGTACGGACATTATACACACAAACAAAAGAGGTATAAATACCAAAGGACAAGAAAATCAATGCGGGGAAGCGGAAGAACCAAGTTGAACTTACAACTGTTTCAGTGCTATATGGACGAATGCTTGGTATATGGGCCATAATTGAACATTATCAAATTAGTTTCGTTAAATTCGCTAGAAAACATGTCTATATTATATTTTTTTGCTGAATTGGCTGCCTGGTGATAATAAATGAGCAAAATTATTGGTCTAGTAGCAATAAAACATCCCACAGGCGCGAAAATGTGTTTTCTGGAACTATGGCCTTAACGTCTCACCACACATAATACCCGTCCCATAGACTTACATGTATTATGACCCATACGCTCAGGCCTCCCAGCACTCCTAAAATGGGGAAATGTAAATAACCCTATATATCATTTTAACCATCCTGCTGTTCTCTTTCAAAATAAAAAATAAAAAAGGTATGTGAATCTGCTTGCTTTCCTGCTATTTTAGCCTAGAATAAGCTCTTGCCCCACTCTCCCCCGGGCGACCTAGAAAAAAATTGACCTTGTTTTTTATAAGAGCCTTGTTACAGCCAGCGCAAGGACTTCCTGTTAGATCTATCTTTTATCATTTCGATGCTTTTGCTACAACAAAACATCACAGAATCGATTTAAATTGGTATCAAAATGATATTTCCGTAATAATCACCACAGGAGCTGCTGCAAAGAGCCACAATTTTTAAAAAGAGTCTAACTTTCTTATTCTTAAACTTTATAATGATATGCGCGAATGAATTTGTGTGGTGAGACCTTAAGGGAAATAAACATGTTTATGGAATATTATTTTGCAAGTGAGCTAGAAAATACATTCTATTCTGAAATCGAAAAAGAAAACCTTGTCCAATTCCGATGAGCAGAAGGCACACAAACGCAAAATGAAATTCCCCTGTTTATTACTAGATCTCGAGAAATGGCCCGTTTTTCGATATTACAACATAATTTTCCATTTTCATGAAGCATCTGTATGAGATTGTCTATTTTTTCAGAGACTCGTCTCGAAATTGGGCAATGAATGATTTTATTTCTTCAGAATAGTGATGTACGGACATTATACACACAAACAAAAGAGGTATAAATACCAAAGGACAAGAAAATCAATGCGGGGAAGCGGAAGAACCAAGTTGAACTTACAACTGTTTCAGTGCTATATGGACGAATGCTTGGTATATGGGCCATAATTGAACATTATCAAATTAGTTTCGTTAAATTCGCTAGAAAACATGTCTATATTATATTTTTTTGCTGAATTGGCTGCCTGGTGATAATAAATGAGCAAAATTATTGGTCTAGTAGCAATAAAACATCCCACAGGCGCGAAAATGTGTTTTCTGGAACTATGGCCTTAACGTCTCACCACACATAATACCCGTCCCATAGACTTACATGTATTATGACCCATACGCTCAGGCCTCCCAGCACTCCTAAAATGGGTAAATGTAAATAACCCTATATATCATTTTAACCATCCTGCTGTTCTCTTTCAAAATAAAAAATAAAAAAGGTATGTGAATCTGCTTGCTTTCCTGCTATTTTAGCCTAGAATAAGCTCTTGCCCCACTCTCCCCCGGGCGACCTAGAAAAAAATTGACCTTGTTTTTTATAAGAGCCTTGTTACAGCCAGCGCAAGGACTTCCTGTTAGATCTATCTTTTATCATTTCGATGCTTTTGCTACAACAAAACATCACAGAATCGATTTAAATTGGTATCAAAATGATATTTCCGTAATAATCACCACAGGAGCTGCTGCAAAGAGCCACAATTTTTAAAAAGAGTCTAACTTTCTTATTCTTAAACTTTATAATGATATGCGCGAATGAATTTGTGTGGTGAGACCTTAAGGGAAATAAACATGTTTATGGAATATTATTTTGCAAGTGAGCTAGAAAATACATTCTATTCTGAAATCGAAAAAGAAAACCTTGTCCAATTCCGATGAGCAGAAGGCACACAAACGCAAAATGAAATTCCCCTGTTTATTACTAGATCTCGAGAAATGGCCCGTTTTTCGATATTACAACATAATTTTCCATTTTCATGAAGCATCTGTATGAGATTGTCTATTTTTTCAAAGACTCGTCTCGAAATTGGGCAATGAATGATTTTATTTCTTCAGAATAGTGATGTACGGACATTATACACACAAACAAAAGAGGTATAAATACCAAAGGACAAGAAAATCAATGCGGGGAAGCGGAAGAACCAAGTTGAACTTACAACTGTTTCAGTGCTATATGGACGAATGCTTGGTATATGGGCCATAATTGAACATTATCAAATTAGTTTTGTTAAATTCGCTAGAAAACATGTCTATATTATATTTTTTTGCTGAATTGGCTGCCTGGTGATAATAAATGAGCAAAATTATTGGTCTAGTAGCAATAAAACATCCCACAGGCGCGAAAATGTGTTTTCTGGAACTATGGCCTTAACGTCTCACCACACATAATACCCGTCTCATAGACTTACATGTATTATGACCCATACGCTCAGGCCTCCCAGCACTCCTAAAATGGGGAAATGTAAATAACCCTATATATCATTTTAACCATCCTGCTGTTCTCTTTCAAAATAAAAAATAAAAAAGGTATGTGAATCTGCTTGCTTTCCTGCTATTTTAGCCTAGAATAAGCTCTTGCCCCACTCTCCCCCGGGCGACCTAGAAAAAAATTGACCTTGTTTTTTATAAGAGCTTTGTTACAGCCAGCGCAAGGACTTCCTGTTAGATCTATCTTTTATCATTTCGATGCTTTTGCTACAACAAAACATCACAGAATCGATTTAAATTGGTATCAAAATGATATTTCCGTAATAATCACCACAGGAGCTGCTGCAAAGAGCCACAATTTTTAAAAAGAGTCTAACTTTCTTATTCTTAAACTTTATAATGATATGCGCGAATGAATTTGTGTGGTGAGACCTTAAGGGAAATAAACATGTTTATGGAATATTATTTTGCAAGTGAGCTAGAAAATACATTCTATTCTGAAATCGAAAAAGAAAACCTTGTCCAATTCCGATGAGCAGAAGGCACACAAACGCAAAATGAAATTCCCCTGTTTATTACTAGATCTCGAGAAATGGCCCGTTTTTCGATATTACAACATAATTTTCCATTTTCATGAAGCATCTGTATGAGATTGTCTATTTTTTCAGAGACTCGTCTCGAAATTGGGCAATGAATGATTTTATTTCTTCAGAATAGTGATGTACGGACATTATACACACAAACAAAAGAGGTATAAATACCAAAGGACAAGAAAATCAATGCGGGGAAGCGGAAGAACCAAGTTGAACTTACAACTGTTTCAGTGCTATATGGACGAATGCTTGGTATATGGGCCATAATTGAACATTATCAAATTAGTTTCGTTAAATTCGCTAGAAAACATGTCTATATTATATTTTTTTGCTGAATTGGCTGCCTGGTGATAATAAATGAGCAAAATTATTGGTCTAGTAGCAATAAAACATCCCACAGGCGCGAAAATGTGTTTTCTGGAACTATGGCCTTAACGTCTCACCACACATAATACCCGTCCCATAGACTTACATGTATTATGACCCATACGCTCAGGCCTCCCAGCACTCCTAAAATGGGGAAATGTAAATAACCCTATATATCATTTTAACCATCCTGCTGTTCTCTTTCAAAATAAAAAATAAAAAAGGTATGTGAATCTGCTTGCTTTCCTGCTATTTTAGCCTTGAATAAGCTCTTGCCCCACTCTCCCCCGGGCGACCTAGAAAAAAATTGACCTTGTTTTTTATAAGAGCCTTGTTACAGCCAGCGCAAGGACTTCCTGTTAGATCTATCTTTTATCATTTCGATGCTTTTGCTACAACAAAACATCACAGAATCGATTTAAATTGGTATCAAAATGATATTTCCGTAATAATCACCACAGGAGCTGCTGCAAAGAGCCACAATTTTTAAAAAGAGTCTAACTTTCTTATTCTTAAACTTTATAATGATATGCGCGAATGAATTTGTGTGGTGAGACCTTAAGGGAAATAAACATGTTTATGGAATATTATTTTGCAAGTGAGCTAGAAAATACATTCTATTCTGAAATCGAAAAAGAAAACCTTGTCCAATTCCGATGAGCAGAAGGCACACAAACGCAAAATGAAATTCCCCTGTTTATTACTAGATCTCGAGAAATGGCCCGTTTTTCGATATTACAACATAATTTTCCATTTTCATGAAGCATCTGTATGAGATTGTCTATTTTTTCAGAGACTCGTCTCGAAATTGGGCAATGAATGATTTTATTTCTTCAGAATAGTGATGTACGGACATTATACACACAAACAAAAGAGGTATAAATACCAAAGGACAAGAAAATCAATGCGGGGAAGCGGAAGAACCAAGTTGAACTTACAACTGTTTCAGTGCTATATGGACGAATGCTTGGTATATGGGCCATAATTGAACATTATCAAATTAGTTTCGTTAAATTCGCTAGAAAACATGTCTATATTATATTTTTTTGCTGAATTGGCTGCCTGGTGATAATAAATGAGCAAAATTATTGGTCTAGTAGCAATAAAACATCCCACAGGCGCGAAAATGTGTTTTCTGGAACTATGGCCTTAACGTCTCACCACACATAATACCCGTCCCATAGACTTACATGTATTATGACCCATACGCTCAGGCCTCCCAGCACTCCTAAAATGGGGAAATGTAAATAACCCTATATATCATTTTAACCATCCTGCTGTTCTCTTTCAAAATAAAAAATAAAAAAGGTATGTGAATCTGCTTGCTTTCCTGCTATTTTAGCCTAGAATAAGCTCTTGCCCCACTCTCCCCCGGGCGACCTAGAAAAAAATTGACCTTGTTTTTTATAAGAGCCTTGTTACAGCCAGCGCAAGGACTTCCTGTTAGATCTATCTTTTATCATTTCGATGCTTTTGCTACAACAAAACATCACAGAATCGATTTAAATTGGTATCAAAATGATATTTCCGTAATAATCACCACAGGAGCTGCTGCAAAGAGCCACAATTTTTAAAAAGAGTCTAACTTTCTTATTCTTAAACTTTATAATGATATGCGCGAATGAATTTGTGTGGTGAGACCTTAAGGGAAATAAACATGTTTATGGAATATTATTTTGCAAGTGAGCTAGAAAATACATTCTATTCTGAAATCGAAAAAGAAAACCTTGTCCAATTCCGATGAGCAGAAGGCACACAAACGCAAAATGAAATTCCCCTGTTTATTACTAGATCTCGAGAAATGGCCCGTTTTTCGATATTACAACATAATTTTCCATTTTCATGAAGCATCTGTATGAGATTGTCTATTTTTTCAGAGACTCGTCTCGAAATTGGGCAATGAATGATTTTATTTCTTCAGAATAGTGATGTACGGACATTATACACACAAACAAAAGAGGTATAAATACCAAAGGACAAGAAAATCAATGCGGGGAAGCGGAAGAACCAAGTTGAACTTACAACTGTTTCAGTGCTATATGGACGAATGCTTGGTATATGGGCCATAATTGAACATTATCAAATTAGTTTCGTTAAATTCGCTAGAAAACATGTCTATATTATATTTTTTTGCTGAATTGGCTGCCTGGTGATAATAAATGAGCAAAATTATTGGTCTAGTAGCAATAAAACATCCCACAGGCGCGAAAATGTGTTTTCTGGAACTATGGCCTTAACGTCTCACCACACATAATACCCGTCCCATAGACTTACATGTATTATAACCCATACGCTCAGGCCTCCCAGCACTCCTAAAATGGGGAAATGTAAATAACCCTATATATCATTTTAACCATCCTGCTGTTCTCTTTCAAAATAAAAAATAAAAAAGGTATGTGAATCTGCTTGCTTTCCTGCTATTTTAGCCTTGAATAAGCTCTTGCCCCACTCTCCCCCGGGCGACCTAGAAAAAAATTGACCTTGTTTTTTATAAGAGCCTTGTTACAGCCAGCGCAAGGACTTCCTGTTAGATCTATCTTTTATCATTTCGATGGTTTTGCTACAACAAAACATCACAGAATCGATTTAAATTGGTATCAAAATGATATTTCCGTAATAATCACCACAGGAGCTGCTGCAAAGAGCCACAATTTTTAAAAAGAGTCTAACTTTCTTATTCTTAAACTTTATAATGATATGCGCGAATGAATTTGTGTGGTGAGACCTTAAGGGAAATAAACATGTTTATGGAATATTATTTTGCAAGTGAGCTAGAAAATACATTCTATTCTGAAATCGAAAAAGAAAACCTTGTCCAATTCCGATGAGCAGAAGGCACACAAACGCAAAATGAAATTCCCCTGTTTATTACTAGATCTCGAGAAATGGCCCGTTTTTCGATATTACAACATAATTTTCCATTTTCATGAAGCATCTGTATGAGATTGTCTATTTTTTCAGAGACTCGTCTCGAAATTGGGCAATGAATGATTTTATTTCTTCAGAATAGTGATGTACGGACATTATACACACAAACAAAAGAGGTATAAATACCAAAGGACAAGAAAATCAATGCGGGGAAGCGGAAGAACCAAGTTGAACTTACAACTGTTTCAGTGCTATATGGACGAATGCTTGGTATATGGGCCATAATTGAACATTATCAAATTAGTTTCGTTAAATTCGCTAGAAAACATGTCTATATTATATTTTTTTGCTGAATTGGCTGCCTGGTGATAATAAATGAGCAAAATTATTGGTCTAGTAGCAATAAAACATCCCACAGGCGCGAAAATGTGTTTTCTGGAACTATGGCCTTAACGTCTCACCACACATAATACCCGTCCCATAGACTTACATGTATTATGACCCATACGCTCAGGCCTCCCAGCACTCCTAAAATGGGGAAATGTAAATAACCCTATATATCATTTTAACCATCCTGCTGTTCTCTTTCAAAATAAAAAATAAAAAAGGTATGTGAATCTGCTTGCTTTCCTGCTATTTTAGCCTTGAATAAGCTCTTGCCCCACTCTCCCCCGGGCGACCTAGAAAAAAATTGACCTTGTTTTTTATAAGAGCCTTGTTACAGCCAGCGCAAGGACTTCCTGTTAGATCTATCTTTTATCATTTCGATGCTTTTGCTACAACAAAACATCACAGAATCGATTTAAATTGGTATCAAAATGATATTTCCGTAATAATCACCACAGGAGCTGCTGCAAAGAGCCACAATTTTTAAAAAGAGTCTAACTTTCTTATTCCTAAACTTTATAATGATATGCGCGAATGAATTTGTGTGGTGAGACCTTAAGGGAAATAAACATGTTTATGGAATATTATTTTGCAAGTGAGCTAGAAAATACATTCTATTCTGAAATCGAAAAAGAAAACCTTGTCCAATTCCGATGAGCAGAAGGCACACAAACGCAAAATGAAATTCCCCTGTTTATTACTAGATCTCGAGAAATGGCCCGTTTTTCGATATTACAACATAATTTTCCATTTTCATGAAGCATCTGTATGAGATTGTCTATTTTTTCAGAGACTCGTCTCGAAATTGGGCAATGAATGATTTTATTTCTTCAGAATAGTGATGTACGGACATTATACACACAAACAAAAGAGGTATAAATACCAAAGGACAAGAAAATCAATGCGGGGAAGCGGAAGAACCAAGTTGAACTTACAACTGTTTCAGTGCTATATGGACGAATGCTTGGTATATGGGCCATAATTGAACATTATCAAATTAGTTTCGTTAAATTCGCTAGAAAACATGTCTATATTATATTTTTTTGCTGAATTGGCTGCCTGGTGATAATAAATGAGCAAAATTATTGGTCTAGTAGCAATAAAACATCCCACAGGCGCGAAAATGTGTTTTCTGGAACTATGGCCTTAACGTCTCACCACACATAATACCCGTCCCATAGACTTACATGTATTATGACCCATACGCTCAGGCCTCCCAGCACTCCTAAAATGGGGAAATGTAAATAACCCTATATATCATTTTAACCATCCTGCTGTTCTCTTTCAAAATAAAAAATAAAAAAGGTATGTGAATCTGCTTGCTTTCCTGCTATTTTAGCCTTGAATAAGCTCTTGCCCCACTCTCCCCCGGGCGACCTAGAAAAAAATTGACCTTGTTTTTTATAAGAGCCTTGTTACAGCCAGCGCAAGGACTTCCTGTTAGATCTATCTTTTATCATTTCGATGGTTTTGCTACAACAAAACATCACAGAATCGATTTAAATTGGTATCAAAATGATATTTCCGTAATAATCACCACAGGAGCTGCTGCAAAGAGCCACAATTTTTAAAAAGAGTCTAACTTTCTTATTCTTAAACTTTATAATGATATGCGCGAATGAATTTGTGTGGTGAGACCTTAAGGGAAATAAACATGTTTATGGAATATTATTTTGCAAGTGAGCTAGAAAATACATTCTATTCTGAAATCGAAAAAGAAAACCTTGTCCAATTCCGATGAGCAGAAGGCACACAAACGCAAAATGAAATTCCCCTGTTTATTACTAGATCTCGAGAAATGGCCCGTTTTTCGATATTACAACATAATTTTCCATTTTCATGAAGCATCTGTATGAGATTGTCTATTTTTTCAGAGACTCGTCTCGAAATTGGGCAATGAATGATTTTATTTCTTCAGAATAGTGATGTACGGACATTATACACACAAACAAAAGAGGTATAAATACCAAAGGACAAGAAAATCAATGCGGGGAAGCGGAAGAACCAAGTTGAACTTACAACTGTTTCAGTGCTATATGGACGAATGCTTGGTATATGGGCCATAATTGAACATTATCAAATTAGTTTCGTTAAATTCGCTAGAAAACATGTCTATATTATATTTTTTTGCTGAATTGGCTGCCTGGTGATAATAAATGAGCAAAATTATTGGTCTAGTAGCAATAAAACATCCCACAGGCGCGAAAATGTGTTTTCTGGAACTATGGCCTTAACGTCTCACCACACATAATACCCGTCCCATAGACTTACATGTATTATGACCCATACGCTCAGGCCTCCCAGCACTCCTAAAATGGGGAAATGTAAATAACCCTATATATCATTTTAACCATCCTGCTGTTCTCTTTCAAAATAAAAAATAAAAAAGGTATGTGAATCTGCTTGCTTTCCTGCTATTTTAGCCTAGAATAAGCTCTTGCCCCACTCTCCCCCGGGCGACCTAGAAAAAAATTGACCTTGTTTTTTATAAGAGCCTTGTTACAGCCAGCGCAAGGACTTCCTGTTAGATCTATCTTTTATCATTTCGATGCTTTTGCTACAACAAAACATCACAGAATCGATTTAAATTGGTATCAAAATGATATTTCCGTAATAATCACCACAGGAGCTGCTGCAAAGAGCCACAATTTTTAAAAAGAGTCTAACTTTCTTATTCTTAAACTTTATAATGATATGCGCGAATGAATTTGTGTGGTGAGACCTTAAGGGAAATAAACATGTTTATGGAATATTATTTTGCAAGTGAGCTAGAAAATACATTCTATTCTGAAATCGAAAAAGAAAACCTTGTCCAATTCCGATGAGCAGAAGGCACACAAACGCAAAATGAAATTCCCCTGTTTATTACTAGATCTCGAGAAATGGCCCGTTTTTCGATATTACAACATAATTTTCCATTTTCATGAAGCATCTGTATGAGATTGTCTATTTTTTCAGAGACTCGTCTCGAAATTGGGCAATGAATGATTTTATTTCTTCAGAATAGTGATGTACGGACATTATACACACAAACAAAAGAGGTATAAATACCAAAGGACAAGAAAATCAATGCGGGGAAGCGGAAGAACCAAGTTGAACTTACAACTGTTTCAGTGCTATATGGACGAATGCTTGGTATATGGGCCATAATTGAACATTATCAAATTAGTTTCGTTAAATTCGCTAGAAAACATGTCTATATTATATTTTTTTGCTGAATTGGCTGCCTGGTGATAATAAATGAGCAAAATTATTGGTCTAGTAGCAATAAAACATCCCACAGGCGCGAAAATGTGTTTTCTGGAACTATGGCCTTAAGGGAAATAAACATGTTTATGGAATATTATTTTGCAAGTGAGCTAGAAAATACATTCTATTCTGAAATCGAAAAAGAAAACCTTGTCCAATTCCGATGAGCAGAAGGCACACAAACGCAAAATGAAATTCCCCTGTTTATTACTAGATCTCGAGAAATGGCCCGTTTTTCGATATTACAACATAATTTTCCATTTTCATGAAGCATCTGTATGAGATTGTCTATTTTTTCAGAGACTCGTCTCGAAATTGGGCAATGAATGATTTTATTTCTTCAGAATAGTGATGTACGGACATTATACACACAAACAAAAGAGGTATAAATACCAAAGGACAAGAAAATCAATGCGGGGAAGCGGAAGAACCAAGTTGAACTTACAACTGTTTCAGTGCTATATGGACGAATGCTTGGTATATGGGCCATAATTGAACATTATCAAATTAGTTTCGTTAAATTCGCTAGAAAACATGTCTATATTATATTTTTTTGCTGAATTGGCTGCCTGGTGATAATAAATGAGCAAAATTATTGGTCTAGTAGCAATAAAACATCCCACAGGCGCGAAAATGTGTTTTCTGGAACTATGGCCTTAACGTCTCACCACACATAATACCCGTCCCATAGACTTACATGTATTATGACCCATACGCTCAGGCCTCCCAGCACTCCTAAAATGGGGAAATGTAAATAACCCTATATATCATTTTAACCATCCTGCTGTTCTCTTTCAAAATAAAAAATAAAAAAGGTATGTGAATCTGCTTGCTTTCCTGCTATTTTAGCCTAGAATAAGCTCTTGCCCCACTCTCCCCCGGGCGACCTAGAAAAAAATTGACCTTGTTTTTTATAAGAGCCTTGTTACAGCCAGCGCAAGGACTTCCTGTTAGATCTATCTTTTATCATTTCGATGCTTTTGCTACAACAAAACATCACAGAATCGATTTAAATTGGTATCAAAATGATATTTCCGTAATAATCACCACAGGAGCTGCTGCAAAGAGCCACAATTTTTAAAAAGAGTCTAACTTTCTTATTCTTAAACTTTATAATGATATGCGCGAATGAATTTGTGTGGTGAGACCTTAAGGGAAATAAACATGTTTATGGAATATTATTTTGCAAGTGAGCTAGAAAATACATTCTATTCTGAAATCGAAAAAGAAAACCTTGTCCAATTCCGATGAGCAGAAGGCACACAAACGCAAAATGAAATTCCCCTGTTTATTACTAGATCTCGAGAAATGGCCCGTTTTTCGATATTACAACATAATTTTCCATTTTCATGAAGCATCTGTATGAGATTGTCTATTTTTTCGGAGACTCGTCTCGAAATTGGGCAATGAATGATTTTATTTCTTCAGAATAGTGATGTACGGACATTATACACACAAACAAAAGAGGTATAAATACCAAAGGACAAGAAAATCAATGCGGGGAAGCGGAAGAACCAAGTTGAACTTACAACTGTTTCAGTGCTATATGGACGAATGCTTGGTATATGGGCCATAATTGAACATTATCAAATTAGTTTTGTTAAATTCGCTAGAAAACATGTCTATATTATATTTTTTTGCTGAATTGGCTGCCTGGTGATAATAAATGAGCAAAATTATTGGTCTAGTAGCAATAAAACATCCCACAGGCGCGAAAATGTGTTTTCTGGAACTATGGCCTTAACGTCTCACCACACATAATACCCGTCCCATAGACTTACATGTATTATGACCCATACGCTCAGGCCTCCCAGCACTCCTAAAATGGGGAAATGTAAATAACCCTATATATCATTTTAACCATCCTGCTGTTCTCTTTCAAAATAAAAAATAAAAAAGGTATGTGAATCTGCTTGCTTTCCTGCTATTTTAGCCTAGAATAAGCTCTTGCCCCACTCTCCCCCGGGCGACCTAGAAAAAATTGACCTTGTTTTTTATAAGAGCCTTGTTACAGCCAGCGCAAGGACTTCCTGTTAGATCTATCTTTTATCATTTCGATGCTTTTGCTACAACAAAACATCACAGAATCGATTTAAATTGGTATCAAAATGATATTTCCGTAATAATCACCACAGGAGCTGCTGCAAAGAGCCACAATTTTTAAAAAGAGTCTAACTTTCTTATTCTTAAACTTTATAATGATATGCGCGAATGAATTTGTGTGGTGAGACCTTAAGGGAAATAAACATGTTTATGGAATATTATTTTGCAAGTGAGCTAGAAAATACATTCTATTCTGAAATCGAAAAAGAAAACCTTGTCCAATTCCGATGAGCAGAAGGCACACAAACGCAAAATGAAATTCCCCTGTTTATTACTAGATCTCGAGAAATGGCCCGTTTTTCGATATTACAACATAATTTTCCATTTTCATGAAGCATCTGTATGAGATTGTCTATTTTTTCAGAGACTCGTCTCGAAATTGGGCAATGAATGATTTTATTTCTTCAGAATAGTGATGTACGGACATTATACACACAAACAAAAGAGGTATAAATACCAAAGGACAAGAAAATCAATGCGGGGAAGCGGAAGAACCAAGTTGAACTTACAACTGTTTCAGTGCTATATGGACGAATGCTTGGTATATGGGCCATAATTGAACATTATCAAATTAGTTTCGTTAAATTCGCTAGAAAACATGTCTATATTATATTTTTTTGCTGAATTGGCTGCCTGGTGATAATAAATGAGCAAAATTATTGGTCTAGTAGCAATAAAACATCCCACAGGCGCGAAAATGTGTTTTCTGGAACTATGGCCTTAAGGGAAATAAACATGTTTATGGAATATTATTTTGCAAGTGAGCTAGAAAATACATTCTATTCTGAAATCGAAAAAGAAAACCTTGTCCAATTCCGATGAGCAGAAGGCACACAAACGCAAAATGAAATTCCCCTGTTTATTACTAGATCTCGAGAAATGGCCCGTTTTTCGATATTACAACATAATTTTCCATTTTCATGAAGCATCTGTATGAGATTGTCTATTTTTTCAGAGACTCGTCTCGAAATTGGGCAATGAATGATTTTATTTCTTCAGAATAGTGATGTACGGACATTATACACACAAACAAAAGAGGTATAAATACCAAAGGACAAGAAAATCAATGCGGGGAAGCGGAAGAACCAAGTTGAACTTACAACTGTTTCAGTGCTATATGGACGAATGCTTGGTATATGGGCCATAATTGAACATTATCAAATTAGTTTCGTTAAATTCGCTAGAAAACATGTCTATATTATATTTTTTTGCTGAATTGGCTGCCTGGTGATAATAAATGAGCAAAATTATTGGTCTAGTAGCAATAAAACATCCCACAGGCGCGAAAATGTGTTTTCTGGAACTATGGCCTTAACGTCTCACCACACATAATACCCGTCCCATAGACTTACATGTATTATGACCCATACGCTCAGGCCTCCCAGCACTCCTAAAATGGGGAAATGTAAATAACCCTATATATCATTTTAACCATCCTGCTGTTCTCTTTCAAAATAAAAAATAAAAAAGGTATGTGAATCTGCTTGCTTTCCTGCTATTTTAGCCTAGAATAAGCTCTTGCCCCACTCTCCCCCGGGCGACCTAGAAAAAAATTGACCTTGTTTTTTATAAGAGCCTTGTTACAGCCAGCGCAAGGACTTCCTGTTAGATCTATCTTTTATCATTTCGATGCTTTTGCTACAACAAAACATCACAGAATCGATTTAAATTGGTATCAAAATGATATTTCCGTAATAATCACCACAGGAGCTGCTGCAAAGAGCCACAATTTTTAAAAAGAGTCTAACTTTCTTATTCTTAAACTTTATAATGATATGCGCGAATGAATTTGTGTGGTGAGACCTTAAGGGAAATAAACATGTTTATGGAATATTATTTTGCAAGTGAGCTAGAAAATACATTCTATTCTGAAATCGAAAAAGAAAACCTTGTCCAATTCCGATGAGCAGAAGGCACACAAACGCAAAATGAAATTCCCCTGTTTATTACTAGATCTCGAGAAATGGCCCGTTTTTCGATATTACAACATAATTTTCCATTTTCATGAAGCATCTGTATGAGATTGTCTATTTTTTCGGAGACTCGTCTCGAAATTGGGCAATGAATGATTTTATTTCTTCAGAATAGTGATGTACGGACATTATACACACAAACAAAAGAGGTATAAATACCAAAGGACAAGAAAATCAATGCGGGGAAGCGGAAGAACCAAGTTGAACTTACAACTGTTTCAGTGCTATATGGACGAATGCTTGGTATATGGGCCATAATTGAACATTATCAAATTAGTTTTGTTAAATTCGCTAGAAAACATGTCTATATTATATTTTTTTGCTGAATTGGCTGCCTGGTGATAATAAATGAGCAAAATTATTGGTCTAGTAGCAATAAAACATCCCACAGGCGCGAAAATGTGTTTTCTGGAACTATGGCCTTAACGTCTCACCACACATAATACCCGTCCCATAGACTTACATGTATTATGACCCATACGCTCAGGCCTCCCAGCACTCCTAAAATGGGGAAATGTAAATAACCCTATATATCATTTTAACCATCCTGCTGTTCTCTTTCAAAATAAAAAATAAAAAAGGTATGTGAATCTGCTTGCTTTCCTGCTATTTTAGCCTAGAATAAGCTCTTGCCCCACTCTCCCCCGGGCGACCTAGAAAAAATTGACCTTGTTTTTTATAAGAGCCTTGTTACAGCCAGCGCAAGGACTTCCTGTTAGATCTATCTTTTATCATTTCGATGCTTTTGCTACAACAAAACATCACAGAATCGATTTAAATTGGTATCAAAATGATATTTCCGTAATAATCACCACAGGAGCTGCTGCAAAGAGCCACAATTTTTAAAAAGAGTCTAACTTTCTTATTCTTAAACTTTATAATGATATGCGCGAATGAATTTGTGTGGTGAGACCTTAAGGGAAATAAACATGTTTATGGAATATTATTTTGCAAGTGAGCTAGAAAATACATTCTATTCTGAAATCGAAAAAGAAAACCTTGTCCAATTCCGATGAGCAGAAGGCACACAAACGCAAAATGAAATTCCCCTGTTTATTACTAGATCTCGAGAAATGGCCCGTTTTTCGATATTACAACATAATTTTCCATTTTCATGAAGCATCTGTATGAGATTGTCTATTTTTTCAGAGACTCGTCTCGAAATTGGGCAATGAATGATTTTATTTCTTCAGAATAGTGATGTACGGACATTATACACACAAACAAAAGAGGTATAAATACCAAAGGACAAGAAAATCAATGCGGGGAAGCGGAAGAACCAAGTTGAACTTACAACTGTTTCAGTGCTATATGGACGAATGCTTGGTATATGGGCCATAATTGAACATTATCAAATTAGTTTCGTTAAATTCGCTAGAAAACATGTCTATATTATATTTTTTTGCTGAATTGGCTGCCTGGTGATAATAAATGAGCAAAATTATTGGTCTAGTAGCAATAAAACATCCCACAGGCGCGAAAATGTGTTTTCTGGAACTATGGCCTTAACGTCTCACCACACATAATACCCGTCCCATAGACTTACATGTATTATGACCCATACGCTCAGGCCTCCCAGCACTCCTAAAATGGGGAAATGTAAATAACCCTATATATCATTTTAACCATCCTGCTGTTCTCTTTCAAAATAAAAAATAAAAAAGGTATGTGAATCTGCTTGCTTTCCTGCTATTTTAGCCTAGAATAAGCTCTTGCCCCACTCTCCCCCGGGCGACCTAGAAAAAAATTGACCTTGTTTTTTATAAGAGCCTTGTTACAGCCAGCGCAAGGACTTCCTGTTAGATCTATCTTTTATCATTTCGATGCTTTTGCTACAACAAAACATCACAGAATCGATTTAAATTGGTATCAAAATGATATTTCCGTAATAATCACCACAGGAGCTGCTGCAAAGAGCCACAATTTTTAAAAAGAGTCTAACTTTCTTATTCTTAAACTTTATAATGATATGCGCGAATGAATTTGTGTGGTGAGACCTTAAGGGAAATAAACATGTTTATGGAATATTATTTTGCAAGTGAGCTAGAAAATACATTCTATTCTGAAATCGAAAAAGAAAACCTTGTCCAATTCCGATGAGCAGAAGGCACACAAACGCAAAATGAAATTCCCCTGTTTATTACTAGATCTCGAGAAATGGCCCGTTTTTCGATATTACAACATAATTTTCCATTTTCATGAAGCATCTGTATGAGATTGTCTATTTTTTCAGAGACTCGTCTCGAAATTGGGCAATGAATGATTTTATTTCTTCAGAATAGTGATGTACGGACATTATACACACAAACAAATGAGGTATAAATACCAAAGGACAAGAAAATCAATGCGGGGAAGCGGAAGAACCAAGTTGAACTTACAACTGTTTCAGTGCTATATGGACGAATGATTGGTATATGGGCCATAATTGAACATTATCAAATTAGTTTCGTTAAATTCGCTAGAAAACATGTCTATATTATATTTTTTTGCTGAATTGGCTGCCTGGTGATAATAAATGAGCAAAATTATTGGTCTAGTAGCAATAAAACATCCCACAGGCGCGAAAATGTGTTTTCTGGAACTATGGCCTTAACGTCTCACCACACATAATACCCGTCCCATAGACTTACATGTATTATGACCCATACGCTCAGGCCTCCCAGCACTCCTAAAATGGGGAAATGTAAATAACCCTATATATCATTTTAACCATCCTGCTGTTCTCTTTCAAAATAAAAAATAAAAAAGGTATGTGAATCTGCTTGCTTTCCTGCTATTTTAGCCTTGAATAAGCTCTTGCCCCACTCTCCCCCGGGCGACCTAGAAAAAAATTGACCTTGTTTTTTATAAGAGCCTTGTTACAGCCAGCGCAAGGACTTCCTGTTAGATCTATCTTTTATCATTTCGATGGTTTTGCTACAACAAAACATCACAGAATCGATTTAAATTGGTATCAAAATGATATTTCCGTAATAATCACCACAGGAGCTGCTGCAAAGAGCCACAATTTTTAAAAAGAGTCTAACTTTCTTATTCTTAAACTTTATAATGATATGCGCGAATGAATTTGTGTGGTGAGACCTTAAGGGAAATAAACATGTTTATGGTATATTATTTTGCAAGTGAGCTAGAAAATACATTCTATTCTGAAATCGAAAAAGAAAACCTTGTCCAATTCCGATGAGCAGAAGGCACACAAACGCAAAATGAAATTCCCCTGTTTATTACTAGATCTCGAGAAATGGCCCGTTTTTCGATATTACAACATAATTTTCCATTTTCATGAAGCATCTGTATGAGATTGTCTATTTTTTCAGAGACTCGTCTCGAAATTGGGCAATGAATGATTTTATTTCTTCAGAATAGTGATGTACGGACATTATACACACAAACAAAAGAGGTATAAATACCAAAGGACAAGAAAATCAATGCGGGGAAGCGGAAGAACCAAGTTGAACTTACAACTGTTTCAGTGCTATATGGACGAATGCTTGGTATATGGGCCATAATTGAACATTATCAAATTAGTTTCGTTAAATTCGCTAGAAAACATGTCTATATTATATTTTTTTGCTGAATTGGCTGCCTGGTGATAATAAATGAGCAAAATTATTGGTCTAGTAGCAATAAAACATCCCACAGGCGCGAAAATGTGTTTTCTGGAACTATGGCCTTAACGTCTCACCACACATAATACCCGTCCCATAGACTTACATGTATTATGACCCATACGCTCAGGCCTCCCAGCACTCCTAAAATGGGGAAATGTAAATAACCCTATATATCATTTTAACCATCCTGCTGTTCTCTTTCAAAATAAAAAATAAAAAAGGTATGTGAATCTGCTTGCTTTCCTGCTATTTTAGCCTAGAATAAGCTCTTGCCCCACTCTCCCCCGGGCGACCTAGAAAAAAATTGACCTTGTTTTTTATAAGAGCCTTGTTACAGCCAGCGCAAGGACTTCCTGTTAGATCTATCTTTTATCATTTCGATGCTTTTGCTACAACAAAACATCACAGAATCGATTTAAATTGGTATCAAAATGATATTTCCGTAATAATCACCACAGGAGCTGCTGCAAAGAGCCACAATTTTTAAAAAGAGTCTAACTTTCTTATTCTTAAACTTTATAATGATATGCGCGAATGAATTTGTGTGGTGAGACCTTAAGGGAAATAAACATGTTTATGGAATATTATTTTGCAAGTGAGCTAGAAAATACATTCTATTCTGAAATCGAAAAAGAAAACCTTGTCCAATTCCGATGAGCAGAAGGCACACAAACGCAAAATGAAATTCCCCTGTTTATTACTAGATCTCGAGAAATGGCCCGTTTTTCGATATTACAACATAATTTTCCATTTTCATGAAGCATCTGTATGAGATTGTCTATTTTTTCAGAGACTCGTCTCGAAATTGGGCAATGAATGATTTTATTTCTTCAGAATAGTGATGTACGGACATTATACACACAAACAAATGAGGTATAAATACCAAAGGACAAGAAAATCAATGCGGGGAAGCGGAAGAACCAAGTTGAACTTACAACTGTTTCAGTGCTATATGGACGAATGATTGGTATATGGGCCATAATTGAACATTATCAAATTAGTTTCGTTAAATTCGCTAGAAAACATGTCTATATTATATTTTTTTGCTGAATTGGCTGCCTGGTGATAATAAATGAGCAAAATTATTGGTCTAGTAGCAATAAAACATCCCACAGGCGCGAAAATGTGTTTTCTGGAACTATGGCCTTAACGTCTCACCACACATAATACCCGTCCCATAGACTTACATGTATTATGACCCATACGCTCAGGCCTCCCAGCACTCCTAAAATGGGGAAATGTAAATAACCCTATATATCATTTTAACCATCCTGCTGTTCTCTTTCAAAATAAAAAATAAAAAAGGTATGTGAATCTGCTTGCTTTCCTGCTATTTTAGCCTTGAATAAGCTCTTGCCCCACTCTCCCCCGGGCGACCTAGAAAAAAATTGACCTTGTTTTTTATAAGAGCCTTGTTACAGCCAGCGCAAGGACTTCCTGTTAGATCTATCTTTTATCATTTCGATGGTTTTGCTACAACAAAACATCACAGAATCGATTTAAATTGGTATCAAAATGATATTTCCGTAATAATCACCACAGGAGCTGCTGCAAAGAGCCACAATTTTTAAAAAGAGTCTAACTTTCTTATTCTTAAACTTTATAATGATATGCGCGAATGAATTTGTGTGGTGAGACCTTAAGGGAAATAAACATGTTTATGGTATATTATTTTGCAAGTGAGCTAGAAAATACATTCTATTCTGAAATCGAAAAAGAAAACCTTGTCCAATTCCGATGAGCAGAAGGCACACAAACGCAAAATGAAATTCCCCTGTTTATTACTAGATCTCGAGAAATGGCCCGTTTTTCGATATTACAACATAATTTTCCATTTTCATGAAGCATCTGTATGAGATTGTCTATTTTTTCAGAGACTCGTCTCGAAATTGGGCAATGAATGATTTTATTTCTTCAGAATAGTGATGTACGGACATTATACACACAAACAAAAGAGGTATAAATACCAAAGGACAAGAAAATCAATGCGGGGAAGCGGAAGAACCAAGTTGAACTTACAACTGTTTCAGTGCTATATGGACGAATGCTTGGTATATGGGCCATAATTGAACATTATCAAATTAGTTTCGTTAAATTCGCTAGAAAACATGTCTATATTATATTTTTTTGCTGAATTGGCTGCCTGGTGATAATAAATGAGCAAAATTATTGGTCTAGTAGCAATAAAACATCCCACAGGCGCGAAAATGTGTTTTCTGGAACTATGGCCTTAACGTCTCACCACACATAATACCCGTCCCATAGACTTACATGTATTATGACCCATACGCTCAGGCCTCCCAGCACTCCTAAAATGGGGAAATGTAAATAACCCTATATATCATTTTAACCATCCTGCTGTTCTCTTTCAAAATAAAAAATAAAAAAGGTATGTGAATCTGCTTGCTTTCCTGCTATTTTAGCCTTGAATAAGCTCTTGCCCCACTCTCCCCCGGGCGACCTAGAAAAAAATTGACCTTGTTTTTTATAAGAGCCTTGTTACAGCCAGCGCAAGGACTTCCTGTTAGATCTATCTTTTATCATTTCGATGGTTTTGCTACAACAAAACATCACAGAATCGATTTAAATTGGTATCAAAATGATATTTCCGTAATAATCACCACAGGAGCTGCTGCAAAGAGCCACAATTTTTAAAAAGAGTCTAACTTTCTTATTCTTAAACTTTATAATGATATGCGCGAATGAATTTGTGTGGTGAGACCTTAAGGGAAATAAACATGTTTATGGAATATTATTTTGCAAGTGAGCTAGACAATACATTCTATTCTGAAATCGAAAAAGAAAACCTTGTCCAATTCCGATGAGCAGAAGGCACACAAACGCAAAATGAAATTCCCCTGTTTATTACTAGATCTCGAGAAATGGCCCGTTTTTCGATATTACAACATAATTTTCCATTTTCATGAAGCATCTGTATGAGATTGTCTATTTTTTCATAGTCTCGTCTCGAAATTGGGCAATGAATGATTTTATTTCTTCAGAATAGTGATGTACGGACATTATACACACAAACAAAAGAGGTATAAATACCAAAGGACAAGAAAATCAATGCGGGGGAGCGGAAGAACCAAGTTGAACTTACAACTGTTTCAGTGCTATATGGACGAATGCTTGGTATATGGGCCATAATTGAACATTATCAAATTAGTTTCGTTAAATTCGCTAGAAAACATGTCTATATTATATTTTTTTGCTGAATTGGCTGCCTGGTGATAATAAATGAGCAAAATTATTGGTCTAGTAGCAATAAAACATCCCACAGGCGCGAAAATGTGTTTTCTGGAACTATGGCCTTAACGTCTCACCACACATAATACCCGTCCCATAGACTTACATGTATTATGACCCATACGCTCAGGCCTCCCAGCACTCCTAAAATGGGGAAATGTAAATAACCCTATATATCATTTTAACCATCCTGCTGTTCTCTTTCAAAATAAAAAATAAAAAAGGTATGTGAATCTGCTTGCTTTCCTGCTATTTTAGCCTTGAATAAGCTCTTGCCCCACTCTCCCCCGGGCGACCTAGAAAAAAATTGACCTTGTTTTTTATAAGAGCCTTGTTACAGCCAGCGCAAGGACTTCCTGTTAGATCTATCTTTTATCATTTCGATGGTTTTGCTACAACAAAACATCACAGAATCGATTTAAATTGGTATCAAAATGATATTTCCGTAATAATCACCACAGGAGCTGCTGCAAAGAGCCACAATTTTTAAAAAGAGTCTAACTTTCTTATTCTTAAACTTTATAATGATATGCGCGAATGAATTTGTGTGGTGAGACCTTAAGGGAAATAAACATGTTTATGGAATATTATTTTGCAAGTGAGCTAGAAAATACATTCTATTCTGAAATCGAAAAAGAAAACCTTGTCCAATTCCGATGAGCAGAAGGCACACAAACGCAAAATGAAATTCCCCTGTTTATTACTAGATCTCGAGAAATGGCCCGTTTTTCGATATTACAACATAATTTTCCATTTTCATGAAGCATCTGTATGAGATTGTCTATTTTTTCATAGTCTCGTCTCGAAATTGGGCAATGAATGATTTTATTTCTTCAGAATAGTGATGTACGGACATTATACACACAAACAAAAGAGGTATAAATACCAAAGGACAAGAAAATCAATGCGGGGGAGCGGAAGAACCAAGTTGAACTTACAACTGTTTCAGTGCTATATGGACGAATGCTTGGTATATGGGCCATAATTGAACATTATCAAATTAGTTTCGTTAAATTCGCTAGAAAACATGTCTATATTATATTTTTTTGCTGAATTGGCTGCCTGGTGATAATAAATGAGCAAAATTATTGGTCTAGTAGCAATAAAACATCCCACAGGCGCGAAAATGTGTTTTCTGGAACTATGGCCTTAACGTCTCACCACACATAATACCCGTCCCATAGACTTACATGTATTATGACCCATACGCTCAGGCCTCCCAGCACTCCTAAAATGGGGAAATGTAAATAACCCTATATATCATTTTAACCATCCTGCTGTTCTCTTTCAAAATAAAAAATAAAAAAGGTATGTGAATCTGCTTGCTTTCCTGCTATTTTAGCCTTGAATAAGCTCTTGCCCCACTCTCCCCCGGGCGACCTAGAAAAAAATTGACCTTGTTTTTTATAAGAGCCTTGTTACAGCCAGCGCAAGGACTTCCTGTTAGATCTATCTTTTATCATTTCGATGGTTTTGCTAAAACAAAACATCACAGAATCGATTTAAATTGGTATCAAAATGATATTTCCGTAATAATCACCACAGGAGCTGCTGCAAAGAGCCACAATTTTTAAAAAGAGTCTAACTTTCTTATTCTTAAACATTATAATGATATGCGCGAATGAATTTGTGTGGTGAGACCTTAAGGGAAATAAACATGTTTATGGAATATTATTTTGCAAGTGAGCTAGAAAATACATTCTATTCTGAAATCGAAAAAGAAAACCTTGTCCAATTCCGATGAGCAGAAGGCACACAAACGCAAAATGAAATTCCCCTGTTTATTACTAGATCTCGAGAAATGGCCCGTTTTTCGATATTACAACATAATTTTCCATTTTCATGAAGCATCTGTATGAGATTGTCTATTTTTTCAGAGACTCGTCTCGAAATTGGGCAATGAATGATTTTATTTCTTCAGAATAGTGATGTACGGACATTATACACACAAACAAAAGAGGTATAAATACCAAAGGACAAGAAAATCAATGCGGGGAAGCGGAAGAACCAAGTTGAACTTACAACTGTTTCAGTGCTATATGGACGAATGCTTGGTATATGGGCCATAATTGAACATTATCAAATTAGTTTCGTTAAATTCGCTAGAAAACATGTCTATATTATATTTTTTTGCTGAATTGGCTGCCTGGTGATAATAAATGAGCAAAATTATTGGTCTAGTAGCAATAAAACATCCCACAGGCGCGAAAATGTGTTTTCTGGAACTATGGCCTTAACGTCTCACCACACATAATACCCGTCCCATAGACTTACATGTATTATGACCCATACGCTCAGGCCTCCCAGCACTCCTAAAATGGGGAAATGTAAATAACCCTATATATCATTTTAACCATCCTGCTGTTCTCTTTCAAAATAAAAAATAAAAAAGGTATGTGAATCTGCTTGCTTTCCTGCTATTTTAGCCTTGAATAAGCTCTTGCCCCACTCTCCCCCGGGCGACCTAGAAAAAAATTGACCTTGTTTTTTATAAGAGCCTTGTTACAGCCAGCGCAAGGACTTCCTGTTAGATCTATCTTTTATCATTTCGATGGTTTTGCTAAAACAAAACATCACAGAATCGATTTAAATTGGTATCAAAATGATATTTCCGTAATAATCACCACAGGAGCTGCTGCAAAGAGCCACAATTTTTAAAAAGAGTCTAACTTTCTTATTCTTAAACTTTATAATGATATGCGCGAATGAATTTGTGTGGTGAGACCTTAAGGGAAATAAACATGTTTATGGAATATTATTTTGCAAGTGAGCTAGAAAATACATTCTATTCTGAAATCGAAAAAGAAAACCTTGTCCAATTCCGATGAGCAGAAGGCACACAAACGCAAAATGAAATTCCCCTGTTTATTACTAGATCTCGAGAAATGGCCCGTTTTTCGATATTACAACATAATTTTCCATTTTCATGAAGCATCTGTATGAGATTGTCTATTTTTTCAGAGACTCGTCTCGAAATTGGGCAATGAATGATTTTATTTCTTCAGAATAGTGATGTACGGACATTATACACACAAACAAAAGAGGTATAAATACCAAAGGACAAGAAAATCAATGCGGGGAAGCGGAAGAACCAAGTTGAACTTACAACTGTTTCAGTGCTATATGGACGAATGCTTGGTATATGGGCCATAATTGAACATTATCAAATTAGTTTCGTTAAATTCGCTAGAAAACATGTCTATATTATATTTTTTTGCTGAATTGGCTGCCTGGTGATAATAAATGAGCAAAATTATTGGTCTAGTAGCAATAAAACATCCCACAGGCGCGAAAATGTGTTTTCTGGAACTATGGCCTTAACGTCTCACCACACATAATACCCGTCCCATAGACTTACATGTATTATGACCCATACGCTCAGGCCTCCCAGCACTCCTAAAATGGGGAAATGTAAATAACCCTATATATCATTTTAACCATCCTGCTGTTCTCTTTCAAAATAAAAAATAAAAAAGGTATGTGAATCTGCTTGCTTTCCTGCTATTTTAGCCTTGAATAAGCTCTTGCCCCACTCTCCCCCGGGCGACCTAGAAAAAAATTGACCTTGTTTTTTATAAGAGCCTTGTTACAGCCAGCGCAAGGACTTCCTGTTAGATCTATCTTTTATCATTTCGATGGTTTTGCTACAACAAAACATCACAGAATCGATTTAAATTGGTATCAAAATGATATTTCCGTAATAATCACCACAGGAGCTGCTGCAAAGAGCCACAATTTTTAAAAAGAGTCTAACTTTCTTATTCTTAAACTTTATAATGATATGCGCGAATGAATTTGTGTGGTGAGACCTTAAGGGAAATAAACATGTTTATGGAATATTATTTTGCAAGTGAGCTAGAAAATACATTCTATTCTGAAATCGAAAAAGAAAACCTTGTCCAATTCCGATGAGCAGAAGGCACACAAACGCAAAATGAAATTCCCCTGTTTATTACTAGATCTCGAGAAATGGCCCGTTTTTCGATATTACAACATAATTTTCCATTTTCATGAAGCATCTGTATGAGATTGTCTATTTTTTCAGAGACTCGTCTCGAAATTGGGCAATGAATGATTTTATTTCTTCAGAATAGTGATGTACGGACATTATACACACAAACAAAAGAGGTATAAATACCAAAGGACAAGAAAATCAATGCGGGGAAGCGGAAGAACCAAGTTGAACTTACAACTGTTTCAGTGCTATATGGACGAATGCTTGGTATATGGGCCATAATTGAACATTATCAAATTAGTTTCGTTAAATTCGCTAGAAAACATGTCTATATTATATTTTTTTGCTGAATTGGCTGCCTGGTGATAATAAATGAGCAAAATTATTGGTCTAGTAGCAATAAAACATCCCACAGGCGCGAAAATGTGTTTTCTGGAACTATGGCCTTAACGTCTCACCACACATAATACCCGTCCCATAGACTTACATGTATTATGACCCATACGCTCAGGCCTCCCAGCACTCCTAAAATGGGGAAATGTAAATAACCCTATATATCATTTTAACCATCCTGCTGTTCTCTTTCAAAATAAAAAATAAAAAAGGTATGTGAATCTGCTTGCTTTCCTGCTATTTTAGCCTTGAATAAGCTCTTGCCCCACTCTCCCCCGGGCGACCTAGAAAAAAATTGACCTTGTTTTTTATAAGAGCCTTGTTACAGCCAGCGCAAGGACTTCCTGTTAGATCTATCTTTTATCATTTCGATGGTTTTGCTACAACAAAACATCACAGAATCGATTTAAATTGGTATCAAAATGATATTTCCGTAATAATCACCACAGGAGCTGCTGCAAAGAGCCACAATTTTTAAAAAGAGTCTAACTTTCTTATTCTTAAACTTTATAATGATATGCGCGAATGAATTTGTGTGGTGAGACCTTAAGGGAAATAAACATGTTTATGGAATATTATTTTGCAAGTGAGCTAGAAAATACATTCTATTCTGAAATCGAAAAAGAAAACCTTGTCCAATTCCGATGAGCAGAAGGCACACAAACGCAAAATGAAATTCCCCTGTTTATTACTAGATCTCGAGAAATGGCCCGTTTTTCGATATTACAACATAATTTTCCATTTTCATGAAGCATCTGTATGAGATTGTCTATTTTTTCAGAGACTCGTCTCGAAATTGGGCAATGAATGATTTTATTTCTTCAGAATAGTGATGTACGGACATTATACACACAAACAAAAGAGGTATAAATACCAAAGGACAAGAAAATCAATGCGGGGAAGCGGAAGAACCAAGTTGAACTTACAACTGTTTCAGTGCTATATGGACGAATGCTTGGTATATGGGCCATAATTGAACATTATCAAATTAGTTTCGTTAAATTCGCTAGAAAACATGTCTATATTATATTTTTTTGCTGAATTGGCTGCCTGGTGATAATAAATGAGCAAAATTATTGGTCTAGTAGCAATAAAACATCCCACAGGCGCGAAAATGTGTTTTCTGGAACTATGGCCTTAACGTCTCACCACACATAATACCCGTCCCATAGACTTACATGTATTATGACCCATACGCTCAGGCCTCCCAGCACTCCTAAAATGGGGAAATGTAAATAACCCTATATATCATTTTAACCATCCTGCTGTTCTCTTTCAAAATAAAAAATAAAAAAGGTATGTGAATCTGCTTGCTTTCCTGCTATTTTAGCCTTGAATAAGCTCTTGCCCCACTCTCCCCCGGGCGACCTAGAAAAAAATTGACCTTGTTTTTTATAAGAGCCTTGTTACAGCCAGCGCAAGGACTTCCTGTTAGATCTATCTTTTATCATTTCGATGGTTTTGCTACAACAAAACATCACAGAATCGATTTAAATTGGTATCAAAATGATATTTCCGTAATAATCACCACAGGAGCTGCTGCAAAGAGCCACAATTTTTAAAAAGAGTCTAACTTTCTTATTCTTAAACTTTATAATGATATGCGCGAATGAATTTGTGTGGTGAGACCTTAAGGGAAATAAACATGTTTATGGAATATTATTTTGCAAGTGAGCTAGAAAATACATTCTATTCTGAAATCGAAAAAGAAAACCTTGTCCAATTCCGATGAGCAGAAGGCACACAAACGCAAAATGAAATTCCCCTGTTTATTACTAGATCTCGAGAAATGGCCCGTTTTTCGATATTACAACATAATTTTCCATTTTCATGAAGCATCTGTATGAGATTGTCTATTTTTTCAGAGACTCGTCTCGAAATTGGGCAATGAATGATTTTATTTCTTCAGAATAGTGATGTACGGACATTATACACACAAACAAAAGAGGTATAAATACCAAAGGACAAGAAAATCAATGCGGGGAAGCGGAAGAACCAAGTTGAACTTACAACTGTTTCAGTGCTATATGGACGAATGCTTGGTATATGGGCCATAATTGAACATTATCAAATTAGTTTCGTTAAATTCGCTAGAAAACATGTCTATATTATATTTTTTTGCTGAATTGGCTGCCTGGTGATAATAAATGAGCAAAATTATTGGTCTAGTAGCAATATAACATCCCACAGGCGCGAAAATGTGTTTCTGGAACTATGGCCTTAACGTCTCACCACACATAATACCCGTCCCATAGACTTACATGTATTATGACCCATACGCTCAGGCCTCCCAGCACTCCTAAAATGGGGAAATGTAAATAACCCTATATATCATTTTAACCATCCTGCTGTTCTCTTTCAAAATAAAAAATAAAAAAGGTATGTGAATCTGCTTGCTTTCCTGCTATTTTAGCCTTGAATAAGCTCTTGCCCCACTCTCCCCCGGGCGACCTAGAAAAAAATTGACCTTGTTTTTTATAAGAGCCTTGTTACAGCCAGCGCAAGGACTTCCTGTTAGATCTATCTTTTATCATTTCGATGGTTTTGCTACAACAAAACATCACAGAATCGATTTAAATTGGTATCAAAATGATATTTCCGTAATAATCACCACAGGAGCTGCTGCAAAGAGCCACAATTTTTAAAAAGAGTCTAACTTTCTTATTCTTAAACTTTATAATGATATGCGCGAATGAATTTGTGTGGTGAGACCTTAAGGGAAATAAACATGTTTATGGAATATTATTTTGCAAGTGAGCTAGAAAATACATTCTATTCTGAAATCGAAAAAGAAAACCTTGTCCAATTCCGATGAGCAGAAGGCACACAAACGCAAAATGAAATTCCCCTGTTTATTACTAGATCTCGAGAAATGGCCCGTTTTTCGATATTACAACATAATTTTCCATTTTCATGAAGCATCTGTATGAGATTGTCTATTTTTTCAGAGACTCGTCTCGAAATTGGGCAATGAATGATTTTATTTCTTCAGAATAGTGATGTACGGACATTATACACACAAACAAAAGAGGTATAAATACCAAAGGACAAGAAAATCAATGCGGGGAAGCGGAAGAACCAAGTTGAACTTACAACTGTTTCAGTGCTATATGGACGAATGCTTGGTATATGGGCCATAATTGAACATTATCAAATTAGTTTCGTTAAATTCGCTAGAAAACATGTCTATATTATATTTTTTTGCTGAATTGGCTGCCTGGTGATAATAAATGAGCAAAATTATTGGTCTAGTAGCAATAAAACATCCCACAGGCGCGAAAATGTGTTTTCTGGAACTATGGCCTTAACGTCTCACCACACATAATACCCGTCCCATAGACTTACATGTATTATGACCCATACGCTCAGGCCTCCCAGCACTCCTAAAATGGGGAAATGTAAATAACCCTATATATCATTTTAACCATCCTGCTGTTCTCTTTCAAAATAAAAAATAAAAAAGGTATGTGAATTTGCTTGCTTTCCTGCTATTTTAGCCTTGAATAAGCTCTTGCCCCACTCTCCCCCGGGCGACCTAGAAAAAAATTGACCTTGTTTTTTATAAGAGCCTTGTTACAGCCAGCGCAAGGACTTCCTGTTAGATCTATCTTTTATCATTTCGATGGTTTTGCTACAACAAAACATCACAGAATCGATTTAAATTGGTATCAAAATGATATTTCCGTAATAATCACCACAGGAGCTGCTGCAAAGAGCCACAATTTTTAAAAAGAGTCTAACTTTCTTATTCTTAAACTTTATAATGATATGCGCGAATGAATTTGTGTGGTGAGACCTTAAGGGAAATAAACATGTTTATGGAATATTATTTTGCAAGTGAGCTAGAAAATACATTCTATTCTGAAATCGAAAAAGAAAACCTTGTCCAATTCCGATGAGCAGAAGGCACACAAACGCAAAATGAAATTCCCCTGTTTATTACTAGATCTCGAGAAATGGCCCGTTTTTCGATATTACAACATAATTTTCCATTTTCATGAAGCATCTGTATGAGATTGTCTATTTTTTCAGAGACTCGTCTCGAAATTGGGCAATGAATGATTTTATTTCTTCAGAATAGTGATGTACGGACATTATACACACAAACAAAAGAGGTATAAATACCAAAGGACAAGAAAATCAATGCGGGGAAGCGGAAGAACCAAGTTGAACTTACAACTGTTTCAGTGCTATATGGACGAATGCTTGGTATATGGGCCATAATTGAACATTATCAAATTAGTTTCGTTAAATTCGCTAGAAAACATGTCTATATTATATTTTTTTGCTGAATTGGCTGCCTGGTGATAATAAATGAGCAAAATTATTGGTCTAGTAGCAATAAAACATCCCACAGGCGCGAAAATGTGTTTTCTGGAACTATGGCCTTAACGTCTCACCACACATAATACCCGTCCCATAGACTTACATGTATTATGACCCATACGCTCAGGCCTCCCAGCACTCCTAAAATGGGGAAATGTAAATAACCCTATATATCATTTTAACCATCCTGCTGTTCTCTTTCAAAATAAAAAATAAAAAAGGTATGTGAATCTGCTTGCTTTCCTGCTATTTTAGCCTTGAATAAGCTCTTGCCCCACTCTCCCCCGGGCGACCTAGAAAAAAATTGACCTTGTTTTTTATAAGAGCCTTGTTACAGCCAGCGCAAGGACTTCCTGTTAGATCTATCTTTTATCATTTCGATGGTTTTGCTACAACAAAACATCACAGAATCGATTTAAATTGGTATCAAAATGATATTTCCGTAATAATCACCACAGGAGCTGCTGCAAAGAGCCACAATTTTTAAAAAGAGTCTAACTTTCTTATTCTTAAACTTTATAATGATATGCGCGAATGAATTTGTGTGGTGAGACCTTAAGGGAAATAAACATGTTTATGGAATATTATTTTGCAAGTGAGCTAGAAAATACATTCTATTCTGAAATCGAAAAAGAAAACCTTGTCCAATTCCGATGAGCAGAAGGCACACAAACGCAAAATGAAATTCCCCTGTTTATTACTAGATCTCGAGAAATGGCCCGTTTTTCAATATCACAACATAATTTTCCATTTTCATGAAGCATCTGTATGAGATTGTCTATTTTTTCAGAGACTCGTCTCGAAATTGGGCAATGAATGATTTTATTTCTTCAGAATAGTGATGTACGGACATTATACACACAAACAAAAGAGGTATAAATACCAAAGGACAAGATAATCAATGCGGGGAAGCGGAAGAACCAAGTTGAACTTACAACTGTTTCAGTGCTATATGGACGAATGCTTGGTATATGGGCCATAATTGAACATTATCAAATTAGTTTCGTTAAATTCGCTAGAAAACATGTCTATATTATATTTTTTTGCTGAATTGGCTGCCTGGTGATAATAAATGAGCAAAATTATTGGTCTAGTAGCAATAAAACATCCCACAGGCGCGAAAATGTGTTTTCTGGAACTATGGCCTTAACGTCTCACCACACATAATACCCGTCCCATAGACTTACATGTATTATGACCCATACGCTCAGGCCTCCCAGCACTCCTAAAATGGGGAAATGTAAATAACCCTATATATCATTTTAACCATCCTGCTGTTCTCTTTCAAAATAAAAAATAAAAAAGGTATGTGAATCTGCTTGCTTTCCTGCTATTTTAGCCTTGAATAAGCTCTTGCCCCACTCTCCCCCGGGCGACCTAGAAAAAAATTGACCTTGTTTTTTATAAGAGCCTTGTTACAGCCAGCGCAAGGACTTCCTGTTAGATCTATCTTTTATCATTTCGATGGTTTTGCTACAACAAAACATCACAGAATCGATTTAAATTGGTATCAAAATGATATTTCCGTAATAATCACCACAGGAGCTGCTGCAAAGAGCCACAATTTTTAAAAAGAGTCTAACTTTCTTATTCTTAAACTTTATAATGATATGCGCGAATGAATTTGTGTGGTGAGACCTTAAGGGAAATAAACATGTTTATGGAATATTATTTTGCAAGTGAGCTAGAAAATACATTCTATTCTGAAATCGAAAAAGAAAACCTTGTCCAATTCCGATGAGCAGAAGGCACACAAACGCAAAATGAAATTCCCCTGTTTATTACTAGATCTCGAGAAATGGCCCGTTTTTCGATATTACAACATAATTTTCCATTTTCATGAAGCATCTGTATGAGATTGTCTATTTTTTCAGAGACTCGTCTCGAAATTGGGCAATGAATGATTTTATTTCTTCAGAATAGTGATGTACGGACATTATACACACAAACAAAAGAGGTATAAATACCAAAGGACAAGAAAATCAATGCGGGGAAGCGGAAGAACCAAGTTGAACTTACAACTGTTTCAGTGCTATATGGACGAATGCTTGGTATATGGGCCATAATTGAACATTATCAAATTAGTTTCGTTAAATTCGCTAGAAAACATGTCTATATTATATTTTTTTGCTGAATTGGCTGCCTGGTGATAATAAATGAGCAAAATTATTGGTCTAGTAGCAATAAAACATCCCACAGGCGCGAAAATGTGTTTTCTGGAACTATGGCCTTAACGTCTCACCACACATAATACCCGTCCCATAGACTTACATGTATTATGACCCATACGCTCAGGCCTCCCAGCACTCCTAAAATGGGGAAATGTAAATAACCCTATATATCATTTTAACCATCCTGCTGTTCTCTTTCAAAATAAAAAATAAAAAAGGTATGTGAATCTGCTTGCTTTCCTGCTATTTTAGCCTTGAATAAGCTCTTGCCCCACTCTCCCCCGGGCGACCTAGAAAAAAATTGACCTTGTTTTTTATAAGAGCCTTGTTACAGCCAGCGCAAGGACTTCCTGTTAGATCTATCTTTTATCATTTCGATGGTTTTGCTACAACAAAACATCACAGAATCGATTTAAATTGGTATCAAAATGATATTTCCGTAATAATCACCACAGGAGCTGCTGCAAAGAGCCACAATTTTTAAAAAGAGTCTAACTTTCTTATTCTTAAACTTTATAATGATATGCGCGAATGAATTTGTGTGGTGAGACCTTAAGGGAAATAAACATGTTTATGGAATATTATTTTGCAAGTGAGCTAGAAAATACATTCTATTCTGAAATCGAAAAAGAAAACCTTGTCCAATTCCGATGAGCAGAAGGCACACAAACGCAAAATGAAATTCCCCTGTTTATTACTAGATCTCGAGAAATGGCCCGTTTTTCGATATTACAACATAATTTTCCATTTTCATGAAGCATCTGTATGAGATTGTCTATTTTTTCAGATACTCGTCTCGAAATTGGGCAATGAATGATTTTATTTCTTCAGAATAGTGATGTACGGACATTATACACACAAACAAAAGAGGTATAAATACCAAAGGACAAGAAAATCAATGCGGGGAAGCGGAAGAACCAAGTTGAACTTACAACTGTTTCAGTGCTATATGGACGAATGCTTGGTATATGGGCCATAATTGAACATTATCAAATTAGTTTCGTTAAATTCGCTAGAAAACATGTCTATATTATATTTTTTTGCTGAATTGGCTGCCTGGTGATAATAAATGAGCAAAATTATTGGTCTAGTAGCAATAAAACATCCCACAGGCGCGAAAATGTGTTTTCTGGAACTATGGCCTTAACGTCTCACCACACATAATACCCGTCCCATAGACTTACATGTATTATGACCCATACGCTCAGGCCTCCCAGCACTCCTAAAATGGGGAAATGTAAATAACCCTATATATCATTTTAACCATCCTGCTGTTCTCTTTCAAAATAAAAAATAAAAAAGGTATGTGAATCTGCTTGCTTTCCTGCTATTTTAGCCTTGAATAAGCTCTTGCCCCACTCTCCCCCGGGCGACCTAGAAAAAAATTGACCTTGTTTTTTATAAGAGCCTTGTTACAGCCAGCGCAAGGACTTCCTGTTAGATCTATCTTTTATCATTTCGATGGTTTTGCTACAACAAAACATCACAGAATCGATTTAAATTGGTATCAAAATGATATTTCCGTAATAATCACCACAGGAGCTGCTGCAAAGAGCCACAATTTTTAAAAAGAGTCTAACTTTCTTATTCTTAAACTTTATAATGATATGCGCGAATGAATTTGTGTGGTGAGACCTTAAGGGAAATAAACATGTTTATGGAATATTATTTTGCAAGTGAGCTAGAAAATACATTCTATTCTGAAATCGAAAAAGAAAACCTTGTCCAATTCCGATGAGCAGAAGGCACACAAACGCAAAATGAAATTCCCCTGTTTATTACTAGATCTCGAGAAATGGCCCGTTTTTCGATATTACAACATAATTTTCCATTTTCATGAAGCATCTGTATGAGATTGTCTATTTTTTCAGAGACTCGTCTCGAAATTGGGCAATGAATGATTTTATTTCTTCAGAATAGTGATGTACGGACATTATACACACAAACAAAAGAGGTATAAATACCAAAGGACAAGAAAATCAATGCGGGGAAGCGGAAGAACCAAGTTGAACTTACAACTGTTTCAGTGCTATATGGACGAATGCTTGGTATATGGGCCATAATTGAACATTATCAAATTAGTTTCGTTAAATTCGCTAGAAAACATGTCTATATTATATTTTTTTGCTGAATTGGCTGCCTGGTGATAATAAATGAGCAAAATTATTGGTCTAGTAGCAATAAAACATCCCACAGGCGCGAAAATGTGTTTTCTGGAACTATGGCCTTAACGTCTCACCACACATAATACCCGTCCCATAGACTTACATGTATTATGACCCATACGCTCAGGCCTCCCAGCACTCCTAAAATGGGGAAATGTAAATAACCCTATATATCATTTTAACCATCCTGCTGTTCTCTTTCAAAATAAAAAATAAAAAAGGTATGTGAATCTGCTTGCTTTCCTGCTATTTTAGCCTTGAATAAGCTCTTGCCCCACTCTCCCCCGGGCGACCTAGAAAAAAATTGACCTTGTTTTTTATAAGAGCCTTGTTACAGCCAGCGCAAGGACTTCCTGTTAGATCTATCTTTTATCATTTCGATGGTTTTGCTACAACAAAACATCACAGAATCGATTTAAATTGGTATCAAAATGATATTTCCGTAATAATCACCACAGGAGCTGCTGCAAAGAGCCACAATTTTTAAAAAGAGTCTAACTTTCTTATTCTTAAACTTTATAATGATATGCGCGAATGAATTTGTGTGGTGAGACCATGATGTAAACATGTACATAGACTAGAACTGCAAATTTTTACAATTTTTGTGCTGCGCATTCATCAGTTAGACTAGATATAGAGACGAAATTCCCGCATTTCCTATTTTTGACATGGTTGTCAATAATTATAAATCAGGAATTTCGTCTCTATATCTAGCCTAACTGGTGAATGCGCAGCACAAAAATTATAAAAAATTGCAGTTCTAGTCTATGTACCTGTTTACATCATATGGTCATATTAAAAACCCGAAATAAAATCACCGATTTTTTGATGATTTTAGCGTGGGCCAGTCCCTTTAACTGTACTGAAAGGCTCTAGAACCAGCACCTATATAATGTAATAATATAATATCAATTTTACTAGATTTAACTAATTAAGTTTAGTTTAGTGTACGCCTATATATAGGACTTTTGGTACACATGCATTATATTCGGATTTATGTTTTCACTCTTGAACATAGACCGAGCTCTGTCTATTAATATTCATCTCCCGATAGCGAGTTGACAATATAGATCGAGTAAATTTCATTAAAATCAAAAATTGATAGTCATGTTTGCTGTTAAAATATATTTGGACTAACCCGTTTGTTTTCTGTTTGAAATATTGACGTTAGTGCCATAAAAATGAGTCTTAATTCCACTGTTGAATCCGTCGTCTGCTGCTGCGATAATATAATGTGTTCGCGATATAATGGTGAATACGGCACCGTGAAATAAATGACCGGTATGCAAGTGATCAAGAAAATATACATGTACAATTCTAATGATCATCAAATCATGAAGGTATGTTTTGTGTTATATAATTGATTAGCCGATAATTGATCTACTAATGCGGGTGAATTTAAATGGTTCATGAATGGTTATTCCGTGTGTCCTAAATTGTTTTAAAGACTTGTACACTGACACACATTTCTTCATAAACCACTATAATACACGAAGTGTACTATAAGCACAGTAAATTACTCGTCATTTTTCCAGATGGTAAATTCGTTTGTCAATTTGTGAATATATTACATGACTGAAATTTGGGTCATGATATTGAAATGCGGACCACCCCATTTTTCAATCAATGATATATGAATAAAAATATAATATCCATTAATATGTATGGATAATAACCAACATAGCTAGAAAATTGTCCCCCTAAATATCCCCGAATCTCTCGTATATACCATACACGACTGAATTTTTGCTCGCATTGAAAAACTAGAGGAAGTTGTTACTTTTCAAGTAACAATAATGTTTGGACTAAGTTTAATTAGTTTTTTGGTGTCCATTTTGAATTTTTGTTTGGTTATTAGGCCTCAGCCCAAATTTTGGCGGATGCCTATTTTCGTCACCAGACGCGTCCGTCCGTCCGTCCGTCCGTCCACCCTTCCGTCTTTTTAGCACTATAACTTGTTTCGCATAACTGGAATGCACATTAGACTTCACATACAGGTTAATCATGACTAAAGTTTGACTAATTTCACATTTGACCTTTCTGTGACCCCTATGACCTTGACTTTTTTCCGATCGACAATTTTTTTGTTAACGCGATTCACTCAACATTTTTTACATTAATGGAACTCATTCCAAAAATGTTTTAATGTGGTTTACAAAACGGATTCTGGGAACTGCTTTTTGTGTCCATATTCTGTGTGTACGAAATGACTATCACTGACATCTTCTTGAAAGCGACAATGCGTATAGTATTTTCTGTCATTCCATAGCCCATGGTAGGCCCACCAATCGTCGTTTTTGAATAAGCATAAATTTCTGTATTCGCTGAGTTATTAGGATTTCCGTCGTCAATTTTACGACAGTAAGCGTCTCCAGTTCTTTATCTGTGTGTTGGGCCATTGATTTATACTCTGTAGGCCATAGATTTCACTGAGAAAAATACCTACCTTAGGATCAGACTAGGCTAATATAATCTTAAGAAACCACCAAAAATGAGAGTTTGAAACTGGGGAAAGCTAGCAGATGTTTTACTCTTGAGCCCAAATCTAGCATGACATGATATACAATATTTTGCTATAATATTTATTGCCTTTAAAAATTTAACCTCTGACGCCATAGCTACAATTGTAGTGAAGCACATTCTGAGATAGGCTGACCTAGATCTTAATCAGATCATAGGACAAGATACGCTTCTCTGACCAGTCACACACACAGTATCTGGGTCGTAACATCCCTGGACCTTTCAATATGCACGGTTTACCAGTAAACATGTGACATTGATACAGTGTTGTTTCAATGATGGGCCAATGTATCAGAAGTGTCCCATTTTCGATAAAATCTGCTGATTGGCTTCCGGCGACCATGTGATAACACAATATTACCCGATACACGTAGACAACTGGTAGAGTACAGTTGAAATACAACTGCCGTGCAAAGCCTGAAGGCAGTATCCGCTCACTTTACAAGTGAGCAGATACTGCCTTTTCAGAGCAGATGACATACAACAGCACGTTGTTGGCGGAGGCTGGGTCTTCCCAGCAAACAAGAGATATTGAGCCATTGCTGGTTCTATGAGGTTTTACTGTCTACGACGCCGGCCCAACATTGAACAAAAATGGCTCATTGTCTCGTGTTTGCTGCATTGGTTATACAATGTACTCTGTAACACTTTGCCACATCCAGATGTACCCCTGCGATTATGTAATGGGCTACACTGTGACATAAGTACGATGCTGACAGTGGAATAAATCTATTTTATTTATAACTATCTAAGGATTGAAAATGACAAACTATTTTGTTCTTTCCAGTTGAGTGATGCAGATACACTAGTTCCCCTGATTCCTACCCGACTGATTCTCTGTGCACAGGAGGGTTTTACACTCAAACCACCCCATTCTGGCCGACACGCTACCACCCCCCTCCAACGCAAGTCCCAACCGTGATATCTTGGCGCTAGGAGCACCCCTCCAGTAATAGCTCGGATGAGTTCGAAATTGGGCAAGATTCGGATAAAAGGATAAAAACTAAGTCATAGCAGCCAAAATGTCCGATTGTCGGCCATTATTTTTTTAACATAATTAATATCTGGAAAACCAGACAGCAAGACCATTACTATTGACCAAAATGTGCAGTTTCAAGTAGGGATATACCATGAAAAAATTTAACTTGATCAAATTTAAAATGGCCGACCTGAGGCCACTTTTAACTTTAATATACTTAATAACTGGAAAATCTTGCCAGATATCTAGACCATTACCATTGAACGAAATTTTTGGTTTCAGATAGGGATAAACCGTGAAAAATGTCAACTTGATCAAATTCAAGATAGCCAATGCCGTGCGGCCACTTTTGACTTTAATGTGTTTAATACCTGAAAACTCGTGGCAGATCGCTAGACCATTACTATTGAACAAAAGGTACGGTTTCAGGGTGGTTTAGGTCCTTAAAAATTTCCACTCGATTGAATTAAAAATGGTCGACATGCAGAAATTTCCACTTCGAAATGCGTGATATTCGGAAAACCGTACCAGGTAGCTAGCCATTTCCATAGAAATAAATGTGCGGTTTCAGGGGGGAATTTGTCCTGAAAAATTTCACCTCGAAAAATTTAAAATGGCGGACCAGTGATCACTGTTGACAATATGGGTAATATCTGAAAAAAACGTACCAGATAACTAGACCATCACTAATGAACAAAATGTGAGATTACTGAGAGGGTTATACATGTTATACCCTGACGAGTTTCAACAAAATTACATTTTAAATAGCAGACTTATGGTCATTTTTAGCCCACCTTTAAATTTTTTTAATTAAAAAAGTTGGGCTGTTGCGTCGGCGTTAACATTTCCTCGTGGGCATTATAACTTGAAAAGTTGTTCATGTATCTTTCTGAATTTGATTCTGCATCTTGCTAGTAACCAGGTCTTGGACAAGTTCAATAATGGCAGAAAAATATATTTAAAATGACCGATGTATTACGATTTTCACATTTTACGTAAATAATCTTGCTTTGTGGGCGCAATAAGTTTAAAAGTATTTCTTGCATCCTGCTCAAATTTGTACTGCATGCTGCTAATAACCAGTTCTTGGACAATTTCAATAATGGCGGAGGGCTATTCTCGAGTGTGCTCTTGTTTCAAATGATTTTTACTTTTAAACGATGATTAGAGGCTGAGCAACTCTCTGCGACGCTGGCCCCACATTGAAACATTATTGGATATAGGTCGATGTATTTTAATTTATTAAATGTAGAGGGTGCTCAAAGGGTGCAAGTCGGTCGTGTCGCCTCTGACAAAGGACCCCTATTGACTTGTCAAGATTCATTCATGAGGCTTTTCCCAACATTTTTATCATTGAACTGACATTGATCCACATAGTGATTCAGAAAATCCTGAATAAATCCGGAGGAACAACTGAGAATTCTTTAAAAAATCATAGCAATAAACCTTAATACCTAAGAATCATAGTCGATTGGATACAAACTCATACGCCCCCGAGATGTACATCATTGACCCGACATTGATTAACACTTAGTGATCCAGAAAATGCTGGATAAATCCGGAAGAACAATTGGGAATGCTTACAAAAGATATAACATACTGCATGACTATCTGAGGAACATTGTGTTAAGATGGCAAGTTGATTGCATGAAAACTAAGGGAGAAATAGCACTCCAAAATAGAAAATGAAAACGAGCGAGAACCAAACAAAACTCAATATGCTTGAGCTAAGCCCAAACAGATTTACTTAAAATAAATAAGAAATTAAAATGTCATTGTTTTTTTAGAGTATTGATTTCCGTCTAGCACATACTATAATTCAATTATTAGTAGGCTTATGCTGCTGTGATTGACATAATAGGAATTAAAGCTATATATTCACGTAATATTTTGAATACAGAATCGCCCATGAAACTATGGTGGGGTCTATCATCACGCTGGGGGCCAGATGTGTTGTCAAGAACATTACATTTACAAAGTTTTACACATGAAAAATAGCCAAACATGAATAAAATTTAAATACTTCCCTTTCAAAAATTAGTTTTACCTGCTAGTCTGTCTGGCTGACTGATTCGAAATTAGGATAGATTGAAATTTTGACTTAAATTTCTGACTTGTCATATTTTCTAAAACAGCGTTTAAGTATATTCCACATTATCACCATTTGCAATTAATGAATCTGTCCTGTTAACAGGCTTATAAGTTAAAATACTCGGTAAGGCCACTATGTTTTATTTTACTGTTTTAGATCAGAAAAAATCCAAAATCTAATAAGAGAAGGCGGAAAAAAAACATTTAGGAAAAATAAAACATTGAACCTATTTTTTGAAAAAGACCAAATATAAAAAAAACCTTGGACACATTTCTGGAAAAATTAATGAGAGCGACGAAATAA
This sequence comes from Flabesymbios commensalis, assembly GCA_964017125.1. Taxonomy (NCBI): domain Eukaryota; kingdom Metazoa; phylum Annelida; class Polychaeta; order Terebellida; family Flabelligeridae; genus Flabesymbios; species Flabesymbios commensalis. The sequence goes on from OZ024902.1 coordinate 102,894,927, forward strand.
ACAAAAACTTTTCACCTATTTAAAAAAAATTAATGAGGGCAACGAAAAAAACAAGCAAAAAACATAAATGGAAAAAAGTTTTTCATCTCTTGAAATTAACTGTTTTTTTCGGAAATCGGCAACAATCCAATGCGCGCGCTGGGCAGAAAATTTTTTTTTTTTTGGTAAAGCGCAGCCTAAATTTAAAACAGAGAAAAGAAACATAGTGGCCTATGGGCGTTATAGTTGAATCCTGGATGCATTATCTTAAATCAGTCAGCTGGTAAAATCGCCATCTTTAAATGTGAATTAGGTATGGAGGATGTTAAGCCCACTATTTTCACTCACATTGTAGAAGTTACAGTTGATAAAATTACAACTAAAATTCATTTACAACATTGTTTAATAGCGGGGGTGATATCATTTTACGCGAACATCTAGCGTTAAGCATAATTCAAGCTTTTGTTTCACTGCTTGTAGTATTAAAAATTATCATTGAATATCCCGGTATTTTACCTGTCTACTGCACACCCCTTTTGGCAATATCAATACCGGCAAATAACCACAGATGAACGATTTCGTGATTGTGAACCACATTCCTCAATAAACATTCGATACGACATGCCGGGTGAGCGTCAGAGACGTTGGCCTGCATTGAACCACTATAGGGCTGCTATGACTCGTGTTTGCTGGATACCCTGTGACAGAGGCTATATCATATTTATCAGGAGACTGTGGCCCGCATTTCTCTACCATAGAGCTTCTATGGTAGATCAATGCGGGCCACAGTCTCCGGCGCTGTCCCAACATTGAGCCTTTGAACTGTTGCGTGTTCACTGAATATTTGAGAAACCGTGACCAAGCTCAACCCCCAGTGTAAATAGCAGCGCACAAGTTTTGTGACTATGAGCTGTCTGACAGCGTACATTGCTCCCTGTCCCTGAGTGGGGGAACTTCAGTCAATACCGACCCAAAAAGCTGGTGTATCCTGAACATGGATCTGTAGGCCTATGTATACATTATTATGTGTATTTGTAGCCATGCAAACCATATTATAGTATTGATAAAATAAAATGATCTCTATTGATATAGACTAAGATAAGGGAAACTACTAAAATACATGTATGAGCCTATTTTTTATAAAGAGTATACAATTTTTATCATTGATGATTTTAGGAGAACGCGGGATGAACGTTATTCATTAATTTTACTGTGTGTGTCTCCGCGCACATTTACTGTATGTTAAAAAATGTGAGTGTTTGTCCTTGTGTGAATGTAGAGCTCACCCTCTATTCGTTGTGTTTTCGTTGGTTGAGCTTTGTTCCAGTCATCACATATACATGACAAAGTCCACATTTGAAAAACAAAACATTCGTTTTCTGATTGTGAAAAACGTAGCGATTTGACAACGAATGCACAAAGTGTTGCCAGCACACAGGGCCTTAACGTGTACATAAATGAATGAATGAACAGCGCGTTGCCAACGCGTTCGACACATGTGGTGCGCATTATACCCTAGAACACTGATGACGACGATTATAGTGACTTTTCTCAGTTCGTTTGGTACATATGTAACCATTTTGAAAAAAAACATGGGTCCCAAAATTATGATAACGTGTTTTGACTTCTTTCCACAAATCACCAAAATGCGAAACACCACCTCAACTGACAAAAAAAATACGTTCTTTAAAGGGTTATTCTGCAGAAATAGCACAGTCACAGCCTGTTGCTTGATAGGGACGAACAGCTGGTGTGTGGCCAGCACCTGCAACTGTCCATATGTATATGAGTATACTCCATTGACATCTCCTTTTTCTCCTGATTAAATGGACTTAGTAAATTACCAGTTCCATGAGGTTCTGCCTTTGTCGGAGAACAACGATTTTGCATTGTAGTTGCAGCCCTCGGGATCCTCCATCTTCTGCAGTGTTTTTCTGGAAACTATCAGTATGATCGAGCCCGTTTCATCGATACCATCAGAATCAGAAGAGAAGTGATCAGGAGGTGGTGGTGGCACCCTTTTACATTTCCATGGTGGCAAGCTGCATACATGCCAGGTACACGCTATCGAAACACTATACTAGAGTGCGGGGTGCTAAAGGGACTCGTCAGACCCACAAATGATCATAGCATGGTTGCGGGACACATGTTAGAAGAACACTAGGTGCTCGTTATGTATGAGGACGGTTTTACGTTAGGCAGATGTTGGTTAAATCAAACAAATAATAAACATTGAGCTCTGCATGTATCTAGCGTTGATATGACGTTGTTGTAGTGCACCCTACGTGTTTCTGACGGTCTTCTGTTGTGTACATTGATGCGTATAATATTTTGAACATGCACAACTTCTTGTTGTGCTCACAGGGCGTACACAAATATGCGTAATGTTAGTGTAGCGCGCTCCACGAACCAGTAACGAGTGCTGATGCACGAATGACAAATCCATTTTCAGTGCATGGGTCTTGTGTCGACTATTTGTGACTAAGCCAGCTACGTACGTTCCTGCTAAAAAATACCTGAAAAATGATGGCCCTGAGAGTGCATATAGCACCCTTCCACTGTAACATGCTCTTAGCTCATATTCAGCGAGCATATAACATATATGGGGGTGTTAAAGGACTCGCCCTGCTAACGCGGAGTGCATTAGCAAAATGCTATATATTTGCTGATTAATGCACCTGATTTATTTATAACACGCTGTAGATTCGTCGTAAACTGGCTAGCTCTATTCATTTCCGGACAAAATTATTTGATGTACAACGATGCAATGCTCTCATTTTTGTCACTCAAGGTGTGGGCTGTGCGTCGTGTAAGTCTGACTAGGGTATAAACCAGCGTATGGCTGATATTTTCCATATGGTGGCATACACTAGTACGATAAGTTGTAGTGTGACACCATAGCTAACCTGCCTTTGTAGTATTTAGTCTGCAAGCACATATTATATTGTACTTGAACTGAGGTTTCAGCCACAGCCCCAATTTATTTGTCGTGTAGATCACCAAAGTAACCAATGCCTGCATGAGAAGTTATAAATAAAGTGTGTGCTGCTGTATAATAACCCTATGTAACGTTTTCGTATTGTTATTCCATCAATCCCATGATTTACAGGCATCTCGTATGAAACTGAAACACAAAAATCTAAACGGAGCAAGAGAAGAAATAAAAGCGATGGAAGAATTAAGAAAGATTGCTCATAACGCGGGATTCGCCGAAGATCAATGTCGTGCTTACAGTCGATTTTACAGCAATTTTGAGACAAATAAGGTGAGAATCCTCCAATTCAAAATATTGTTTTCTATTATAAATCATTTGTATCATAAACCAGAAGAGAAATAAAACTAGATATCGTCCTTTCAAATAAAGTTAGTGTGGACGAACACATTTTGATCATTTACCATCCGTTTCGATATTTATATAATTATGTCGTTTGTTCCAGCTTTTTGTTCTTGTTTGTTTAGGCACATACGTCTATCAATAAATATTATCTTTGTTAATACTCAGTCACATATAGGCCTACAAGACGCACAACCCATATACGGACAAGCAAAAGTTAGATCAGTGTATTGTTGTGCGTCATAAACAAGCTAGCGAGTTGTGATATAGTCAGATACATAAATCAGCGAAGACACAGCGAAATACTAGGAAGTATAAGACGTGTTTGACGTACATTTGAATTACAATTGGTAAGGATCAATTCTGTAGCCCTTTGAGTGTGGGGCAGTTGTGAGACCATTTTGAGCTGGTTGTTCACTTTAAAGCCAATTCACTCATATACGACACGCTTACTGAAAATTGAGCAATTTTAAGGATATGTATTTACATATTTGCGGAGGGGACGATGCAAGAAGTTGTGCAGCGTCCTCGACGTATGTACGATTTGCACACCAGAACGTCGCCAGACAAACATAAAAAATTCCGGCCAAACAACCTTGGACGTCAGACACGCACAGAGCTTATATGGTAGGTATTGGTTGTATTCCTGTTAGAGCTTCTAATGCATGTACAGCTAACAGGCAGTGATATAAAATCAAACATTCAACAAAAATAGATCAATTACACAATACTGACACATTTTTTAAATGTAGTTATGCAGTCAAAGTAGCTTGCCCGTGATATATCGGGCTCCGTCTGGAAGAATTAACAGTAAAACAAGAGGCCAGCCGGCCACCATAATCCCCCGTCCCGCCACACCCGCATGATAGAAATTTTCAAGGTGCATCCTTCCCTGAACTCTCACATTCTGTTCTACAGTAATGGTCTACCTCTCTGGCACGGCTTGCCAGATATCAGGCATATTAAAGTTAATTATGGCCGAGTTTTGGCCATTTTAAATTTGATCGAGTTGAAATTTCTCAGGTCTTATCCCTACATGAAAGCACATATTGTTTTATGGTATTGGTCTAGCTATCTGGCACGGTTTGTCAGATATTATGGCCGATAATCAGCCACCGTGAAATTGATCAAGTTGAAATTTTTTCAGGCATATCCCTACCTGAAACCGCATATTTTGTTTTATAGTAATGGACTAGCTATCTGGCACGGTTTGTTTACATCATACAACACATACGACCATAAATACTGAGCATCTCAGATGGCATGATCAAAGTAACGACCTGTTTATATCTATAGCTGCCACCCTTAATTGGTCTGGGAACCCGATGATTGGGAAGGGGGGATTCACCCACCGCACTGATTGTCTGCTTAACGCTGGGCCAACGGCATCAACATTTGACCCAATGCTGTAAGAACACTTTACCGTCCTGTCCTTTAGCAGGTGTTTAGGTATGCAAATAGTTTGCTTGGGTTTTCGCTGGATTCATAAATATATATGTTGCTAAAAAAAACAATTTTTTATATTTAAAAATTCTGAATCATGAAAAATTATTATCTGTGAGATACACTACTTCATTGCAAAATTAAAAACCAAAATTAATGTCATCCCATAGTGTCCCTTTAATTTAACGATAATAAATCGCCTGGTAGCATCATGATCATAGGCATTCTAAACAAATTATTTTAACTATATCAGTTATATAACAAAATATGTTTGAATGAAACAGGTGGGTTTGTTTCGGACAGGTGATAGAAAAAGAGTTGTTTCGTAACCTGGGGCTGGCTTTTGCCTCCGTTTTCCTCGTGATTCTACTGCTGATTGCCAACTTCTGGACTTGTCTTATGGTCAGCCTGCGTGTCATTATGTCAGTGGTAGGTATTCTCTCCTCTGCCTACGACCAATCGCTTAACAAAGTATTATACCAAAAGTGTCGCACATATTTCACAGAGCCATTACATACCAATGAGGATTCTGTTTTATGACATTTTGTTATTTTATGACAATTTGTCAATAATAAATCCTTTAGTTACTAACGTTAGGCCGACTAACGAAGAAATGCTCGCCCGCCTCTGTTATCAACAAAGCTATGAACTCTTCGATTTAAGCTGCGACCCAGCAGCTCTATAAACGACGTTGTCTGTAACACTTTGTTTCCGGGCAATCTAGTCAAACTTTCTCCACCAATCAACTTCTAGCCAGGCACTAACACTCATGGAGGTTAGGGTCGGACCTGATTAGTTTTTCACGAAAATCGGCCCTCTGGTGGCCAAAAAACATACGAAAATCAGTCAAAATTGTGGTTTCCGGATGCTAATGTGAAAGTTTTTGACCAATCAACTTCTAACCTGGCACTAACACTCATGGGGGCTAGGGCCAGACCTGATTAGTTTTTCACAAAAATCGACCCAAAAAAACATAAGCATCATGGGGGTAGGGCCTGACCTGATTAGTTTCTTACGAAAATCGGCCCATTATCGGCCTTCTGGTGGCCAAAAAACATACGAATATCAGCAAAAGTTGTGGTTTCTGGACGCTAATGTGAAATTTTTTTGACCAATCAACTTCTAACCTGGCGCTTAACACTCACGAGGGTTGGGGCCAGACCTGAATAGTTTTTCACGGAAATTGGCCCATTATCGGCCATCTGGTGAAGAAGAAGAAGAAGAAGATGCGTTTATTTGTAACAGAAAACAAAACATAAGTCAGTACAATTTCAAAATAAAAAGTGTTAATGTTTCCTGGTGCAGGAGGCCTCCAAAAGACTCTAGAGGAGTCGCTTTCGTGGAGGTCACCTATGAAAAAAATGCAAAACATATATTTAATAATTGTGGCTAAAGTGATATTGTAAATAAAAGAAGGACATGGGAATCAGATGAGAACGTGATGTGATGAGAGCGGCTTCTATGGTGGCCAACAAACATACGAAAATCAGCCAAAATTGAGGTTTCCGGATGCTAATGTGAAAAGTTTTTGACCAATCAACCTCTAACCTGTCACTAACACTCACGGGGTTAGGGCCAGACCTGATTAGTTTTTCACGAAAATCGGCCCGATATCGCCCCTCTGGTGGCCAAAAAACATACGCAAATCAGCCAAAATTGAGGTTTCCGGATGCTAATGTGAAAAGTTTTTGTTCAAACCCGGCACTAACACTCACGTGGGTTGTGGCCAGACCTGATTAGTTTTTCACGAAAATCGGCCCTTTTATCGACCTTCTAGTGGCCAAAAAACAAACGAAATCAGCCAAAATTAAGGTTTCCGGACGCTAATGTGAAAAGTTTTCGACCAATCAACTTCTTACCTGGCACTAACACTCACGGGGGTCGGGGCCAGACCTGATTGGTTTTTCACGAAAATCGGGCCATTATCGGCCCTCTGGTGGCCAAAAAACATACGAAAATCAGCCAAAATTGAAGTTTCCAGACGCTAATGTGAAAAGTTTTTGACAAATTACCTTCTAACCTGGCACTAACACTCATGGGGATTGGGACCACACGTGATTAGTTTTTCACGAAAATCGGCGCATTCTCGGCCCTCTGGTGGCCAAAATTGACGGTTTCCGGACGCTAATGTAAAACGTTTTTGACTGAAGGACTTCTAATCTTACAAAATTTTGCATTTATGGGCATGTTCTGCAGAACTGATTAACTTTGTGAGGATATTGGGCCATTTTTTGAACTGATTTGTTTCTCAGGAAAATCGTCGCACCTACCAAATCCCTCCGATTTGCACTTGTTTATATTTCACAGAGCCATTACATACCACTAGGGGATTTGTGTGATGACATTGTTATCACCAAATAATCAACCCTATGGTTACTACTACGTTAGCACGTTTGATGATAACGTTCCCAACAGATCTTTAATTTGGTACACATCGCAGCCGATGATTAATGTTTAGGAACAAACAATAAAATGACCGTTCAGAGGCCATTTTGATTAACCAAAATATCTAATTAAGCCATGCTATCAAAAGTGAGTCAAAGTACAATTACATCAAAAGTCTCGTTCAGACCGTCCGGAGATATGGTTCGGGAACAAAAATTGGCAAACGGCCGGATAACCGGATGTCTGAACATCCTTCAATCACTTCTATCATCTTGGGTATTTAATTCAGAGGAAAAAAATAGTTGAAACTGCCCATTAGCCACCTAGAAGTCACTTGCAGGTACATGAGAGATCCCATGACAAACAATAGTTCAATGTTATGCAAGGCATAAAATGTACTATTTACTTGTACAATAGTCGAAATACATTTATAGCTATTAATTTTATAGTGTTCAGGCCAGGTTTCCTATGCCTGTTAACAGAAAATCTATCAAACGGCTAATCTTTTTTTTTTAGATAGACGTTGGCAGTCTAATGTATTTCTGGGGACTCACCATTAACACTGTTACCACAGTGTGTTTGATTTTAGCCATAGGATTTACTGTTGACTACTCAGCACATATTGGACATAGTTTTATGACAGTCACAGGCTCGCGCAATGGTATTTTTAAACTTTTCACACATCGTTAAAATAATTAGTTGTTGGATTCTAGTCTCTCAGAAAGGCATTATTTTTGGGCGGAAATTAGTACAATATAGTACTGTAAACATATGTAATTCAGAATTTAGATGGCATCATGCACAAGTGGGCTAACCCACATTTTGAGGATTTTCAGAAAAATCCCGCAGCAACATGAAGTACACGATAAAACGAATAAATACAAATTAACACAAAAAAGTAACAAAATCAGTGACCAAATGGTCTAACCCTCAATGTGACACTCGTATATTAATCAAGTTGTTGCTATCAATGACATATATTTTCATTGTTTTTTTAATGTGGGTTAGCCCACTTGTGCATGATGCCATCCATTTATAAGCGTGTTTATTTCTCTATTAACCAATCATATACAGTATACTTAAAAATATGTACAGTTTTGTTAGCCGTGCTAATATTTTTGAAACAAAAAACAAATAGTAAGATTATTGATTAGTTTCTTCTTTATGTAAAAAAAAGTAATAAAAGTAGCGTTATTTGATCTTCCAATCCTAGTATTCAAATTTACTAATTTGTTTTTTTAATGGTCACATACAACTGCATCCTGGCAATTGATTTCGAAATATTTTGTCTTCACTGTTTTAAAGTTTATTACTTGTCCGGGTATTTTTTTCTTATGATTAAGTGTGGCATTTGATATTACAACTTTTACTGATTTTTTTATTTTTATTTTCTTCTCTTCTTTTAATCATTTAATGCAAACTGCGAATTGCTATCGCAATTTCCAACTTGTAATGGATGAAGATGAGACAAATTAGGTAAAATTCCCATGTAGGCCTATTGTTAACAACGTTTGATAATAATGTTTGCCCCAAAATTAAAAAATTGGGTATATTTTTATTGGATCATGATGATTTAATGGGTTAATAACTATGCATGCCACTATAAACAGATTTACCTCAATTATCAAGGTATGTATGCCACTGAAATAAAAACAATTATTTTCTAGAAAGAACAAAGAAAATGATACATGCGATCGCACCTGCTGTATTCAATGGTGGATTTAGTACTCTCTTAGCGTTTATTCTCTTGACAAACTCAACGTCTTATACATTCAAGACATTTTTCAAGGTACGATTCTTGCAAGCTATAATTAAAATATGGTATTAGTCTAATCTACAGATATATTATAGTATACTATATTCGATATTTAATATAACTTTTAATTAATTTGATTTATGTTTTGCCAGATATTTTTTGGCGTGGTGATTTTTGGATTATTTCACGGTTTACTGTTGCTTCCAGTCCTACTTAGTTGGTTTGGACCTTCTCCGTATACGTCAGCCTATCAAAAACATGAGAACGAAAAATCAACCAACGATAATACGATGGTCCAAAATAAATATGTCATGCCGGATATAAGAGTCTCCTCAAAAAATGAAATAGAAAAAGATGGCAACAACAAATCGAGAAATGGAGAAGATCAAGACAGAGGCGATAGTGTTATTAAAGAAGGTGACCATGACAAATCAATGTTGGATCACGGTGAAGTGAATTCAGGTCTAGTTAATATTTACGTTTCCTGGAGATTGAAGTTAAGGGATAATAAATTCTGTATTATGAAGTGCTGGCTACGTCCCTTGAACCTCCAGGACACAATTGCGGAGTTGCCTTATCCAGTTTTTCAATTCGATTCAACTAATAATCAGCCGACCTTGTTTTACTGACATTCGTTATTCGGATGCGACCTCTGCAAAACAGAATCGCCCTGCTATTTGAGGTTGTATTTTTCTTCTGAGAAACGAAAACTCGCCCACCTGACTATAGTAAATGCACCTTGCTCGTCATTTTACGATTCAGAGAAATAAGATGGGGCCTGCTTATTTATTTTATTTTTATATAATTCTAATTAACAAAGTGATTCTGATTCAGTAATTCCGCAATTTATTTTGGCCACAGTGCCATTCAGTGCCACAGTCCGGCCTGGTAATAATGTTTTCGTTTTTTACCCCTCTGCACGTTGGGCCGGAAGGGGTATTGTCGTCCCCTTCGTGCGCCGCCGTCTCGGCCGCTGCTCGCCGTATTCTCTATCTTTGGCTACTACACGAACATGGTCCAACAGATTAAAGTCATAATTCATGCAAACATTCAACCCCTCGGCAATTTCTTTTTACCCAAGGTCAAAGTTCAAAGATTCTAAAAATTTCTTGTTAACGCGATAACTTGAAAAATAATTATTGGATCTCTGCAATTTTTTGGGTGAAGGCAACCATGAGTATGGAGATGACCTATTGGCATTGTCCGTTTTCGTGTTCGACCAAAAACGAGGCTATGGCAGTCATCTTGATTTTTTAATTTAAAAATTCCTTGTTAACGCGATAACTTTAAAATAATTATTGGATCTCTCCAATTTTTTACATGAAGTTACCCATGAGTATGGGGATGACCTGATTAGACTTTCCATCGTTAATCAAAATGGCCGCCACCTGGTGACTAATTTTTGTCGGCTTTATTTTTTATTTTAGAATTTCCTTGAAAGCTGGTATATATATATCGTGGTCTGTGAGTCTTTTAGCATTGTCCGTTTTCATGTGGGACCGAAATAAGGCTACGGCGGCCATTTTGGTTTTGTGAACTTTAATAAATTGTTTGTATTTTCAGTCAAATGCCTTGAAACTATCATATAGGTTTTCGGGATATGCGAGTCTATTCGCATTGTCAGTCTTCGTGTGCGATCCAAACCGAGGCTAAAGCGGCCATCTTGATTTTATCATTGATCTATCATTGGCATAACATATTGGAAGCAGTTGTGTCATAATGTTCGAAGCAAATGAAAATTCCCATACTGTGACCGAGATCTGATGCGGTTTTTGAGTAAATCTATCAAAGTCTTTAGTTAATTGTCTCTGATTACTATGTTTCTAGTGTTTAGAATGTTTCCACCACTGCCGTGGGCATGTCTGCAAATCATTTTTTAGCCCTCACTAAAAATCAAACTGATGAATGAAAGGGCATTTTGCAAGATGGTTACCCAAGTAGCTTGTGAGTGTGATATCTTATAAGCCGCCTGTTTCATCACATGCGAATTTCTTGTTGTGGTTTTTTAGCTATTTCTATGATCTGATTACCATTTTTGGGAAGAAAACATTAAAAAGGAATTGGCTAACGGCAGCCTTCTTGAAAGAAATCGACATAAGCAGGTTCTGTTATTTATTGAAATAGTCTCGTCAAGTGTAACAAAGCATTTTTGGGGGTGAGACATTTTGTATGGCTGCCCAAAAAGCTTGTGAACGCGATAACGTGGTTATAGCGTTGGTTGGATCGCATTCAATTTTGTTCCAATGTTTCTCCAGTTATTTCTGATGATCTGAATACTTTTTAAGAACTGATTAAAAACAAAATGGTTGATTACAACCATGTGGAAAAAAATTGACATGTTGGGGGACATTATTGAAACAAAATGTTGCACTAGTCTCTCCAAGTTAAACAAGAAAGCTGACGCCAACGTTATCCTCTGCCGTTATTTAAAATCAACAATGGCCACGATGTCTGAAGTAAAAAAATAAGTGAAAGGTCATAACTCCAAAAGACATAACTGCACCCCATAAGGGATGTATGTGTGCCATATGAAAACAATCCAACAAACGGTTTTCGAGATATCGCCTGAAAACAAAACCTATCTCCTGCCATTAATAAAAGTCAATAATGGCCGCAAAAGCAAGGGTAAAACATTAGGTCAAATGTCATAATCTACAAAAGGCACATCTACACCCCCTAAGGGATGTTTGTGTGCAATATGAAAACAATCCAGCTGACGGTTTCCGATATAGCATCTGTAAACGAAACACAGACGCACGGCCGATCATGCTGCTGACAATGTCCTTCGCCTCACTTCGTAGGGCTGTAAAACGCGACACTTTTTGTTTTGGAGGGGGATGGAGAAAAGTCATTGTTTTAAAATAAATGAATCGGGCTTTAGGCCACCTTTGTGCACATATAGGCTAAACTGGGCCAGGAGAATCTCCTGAGGATAGTGAGATAAATGTGATTACACTTTCCTACAGACACAGGATTCGAAATTCGAGCCCTGGTGATCTGAGGCCGAGCACGCTACCTCTCGAGCACGGAGGCTCTCCACAATGCTGAGTTTCACACGTGGATGGGGAAGAAACATTTTTGTTTCTTTCAAACCGCCGAGACCGGCAACCGAACCCCGGACTCTAGCGTGAAAGGCAGCGGTGCTAACCACTACCCTAGGGCCCCCGCCCATCATTGTTTTAAACTTATGATTTTTTTTACACTTATAAAGTATAAATTGCTAACAAGAATTATCTCTCCAGAATTATTGATAAGTAGAATTTTAAATATGAAATAGCTATGCCACTGTAATTGCGTTATATAGATTTTTAGCATATTCTACTTTTTTATCTCTTTTTTTTCAGAACGTATTACATTTTTGATCGATGGGGGGATATCATGAGATGAGCAGACCCTGCAGTCTTTATATGAAGATGATAAGATGATATAGGGCCACTTGGGAATTGACAAAATGGCAAATTCCGTACCCTTCAATTCCCAACTGATAAATTACCAACTTTTATTCTGTACAGATACGATATTATAATGTAAACCATAACAATGTGTTTTTACGAAGCCGTAGAAGCGACATTTACATTCTTTATATTTTTTTTTCAACTATTTATATTGAGTTCATAACTCAATATATTGAGCTCATAACTTAATCTATTGATTTTACAGCTCAATATATTGCCCCCCCCCCCACGTGCTTTATTTTACTCAGGTGTATATGAGTGAGCTTACCTGGTGAGATAGAGATGGAAATTATATACGATAATAATAAAAATCACCAGCGCAAAACGTTTGCAGTGATTATGTTCCCCGGGGAATTGAAATGGTACATCAATTAACACGTCTAATGACCAGGGATAATATGATGTAGGCCTAAGTCGCCATGTAGCCCGTAGGCCTATGATGACTTGGATATGTGCGCCATATAAATATATCATATTATTATTAGACTCTATTATGTGAAATAGGGCCTACAGGCTACATGCTAACATGATTACGTACAAATGTACGTCCAAGACAGCTTGAAACGTCACGTTATCATTTAGTTTTTTTCCCAAATAAACATAAAAATATATATATAGCGAAATAAAGGTGATAATATGATACTTTGTGTTACTATATGTGAATTTCATGTATCGGTGACACGTGAATTATTTGTGAGTGACTGTTATTAAAACAACAAATTTTCTCTCTATTTCCCATTGCAAAACTGCACGAATAAATGTTTCTTACCATTTTAAAATTCATGAATTATATCGAATTTATCAAAAAAATGTTGTTTGCTCATTCTGCAAACATATTGAAACGTCAATATAATAATTTAGACTCTTTTATTTCTAAGTCCACTCGGTAGGTTGGTGGTGGGCCTACACATTATCCTGGAACCTGCCTGTTGCCGTTCCGACATGTCTAGCTTAAAATTAGGATATTCCCAGCCTCAGTGACAAGATGATGAACATCGTTTTATTATCCATTAATATCAGTCTTCATATTGATCAAATATGCACACTTAATAGAAACAACAGCCCTCGTTCAGTTAATGTTGTTGCTATTGCGTGACGTTTGCCCTTCTAAACGAGTATGCCCTTCTGATCGATCAGTGTGGCATGCCTTTATAATTGACCAACTTGTAGTATTTCACAGTGTCCTCCCACTGCCCCAAACACATAAGGTCTTTTATTTGGCCCTAGTTATCAATTCGTTTTCTTATCATGTGGTCTAGGATTACACAGCAGATGCGGATTCATCGCAGCTGTATAAAATTACCTTCAATGAGTGATGTTATGGTCAAGTGATTTTCAACTGGTCCAGAACATTTTATAAACCACGGACCAGGCCGATTACCTAACTAATACAAATGCCTTCACGGTTTAATACGTAATATCACCTTAGGTCTTCTTCTTCTTCAAAATACAGCTCACTTCTCTGCATAGAGTATTATCGAGCCGGGTAGTGGTGATGTGTGTGTTTTGTGTGAGTCGTAAGGTGTAAAAGGTGCTTAGTCCAAACTAAATGTCCTGTGCAGTTGCCTCCTTGGCCAGCCTGTGCGGTAAAAACAGTCTGTTGTTCACAGGGTCATCAGCGCGCGATCACCATTGATAGGGAGCTCTTGAAGCTCTTCAATGTTGGCTGGCTGGTCAGTGACTGTGGACAACAGTTCCATAGGCGCACAGTTTCTGGTAAAAAAAAACGAGTGTTTGTAGGCCGACAACAGTTCCATAGGCGCACAGTTTCTGGTAAAAAAAACGAGTGTTTGTAGGCCATGACACGCGTGTGGACCTGGCTGAAGTGATGCGCACTGCCTCTCGTGGTAACTCTCACTGGTGTAAGATCGTCTTGTGGGATGTCAACAAATGAGGGTCTGACAAATGTCTTGTAGCAAGTTTCCTTGATGTTAGCTGGACATCTGTTGATGTTACGCTGCAGAAAGGCTCGGATGTTGTTGGCCTTCTTGGTGACATTGGCTATGTGGGCGTTCCAGGTTAGCTTGCTGTCGATGGTGACGCCCAGATACTTCGTACTGCCAACCTCCCTCAGGACAGTGCCGTGGATAGTGTAGTCACTGTCTATCCTGCTCCCCCTCCTGTTAGTAATGTGGCACAGTGAGCTCTGGAATGACCAGCACCGTAACAATGGTAACGGATGTGGGACTAAACTAAGGACTTATCGCACATTTAAAAATGTTTTTAGCGAAGAGCCTATTACCTTAGCATAAACATTAAATTAAGCCAGAGTGGAGCCCTAGCCTTTTTGTGTTGTGGTGTAGCTCCACTTCACATTGAGACTGGGCGATATTCACAGTTATCTGTCGACGAAAAAACCTGTTTAATTTGTGTTTCAGGATCAGTAAAAACTGAATGGCATTTCCTGATGTCGTGTAATTTTTATGCCGATTTACGAAAAGAACTGTTCCTTCAAGCTCAATCTAGTCACGATATGTTTTTAGAATGGTCTATGGACGACCGTTTTAATTATTTAAAAGGACATACCTAAAATCATCAATAAATCGGTGATTTTATTTTGGCTTCTTAATATGACTATATGATGTAAACATGTCCATAGACTAGAACTGCAAAAGTTTTTAAATTTTTGTGCTGCGCACTTACCAGTTAGGCTAGATATACCCGTATTTCTTATTTTCGCCATGGTTGTCAATATGTAGAAATCAGGACGTTCGTCTCTATATCTAGCCTAACTGGTAAATGCGCAGCACAAAAATTAAACAACTTTTGCTGTTCTAGTTTATGAACATGTTTACATCATATGGTCATATTATTAAGCTAAAATAAAATCACCGATTTTTGTATGATTTTAGACCTGGGAATGTCCTTTAATGTCAAATTCGAACATAGCACTCACTTGCGTCATACAGCAAAAAGCCTGTCACTTGATGCTTCAGAGAAGGGAGTATAAATTATTCACATAATACATTGGTGTACTGTTATCGTGAATATGGTAATCATTAACTTTTAACATGATCATGGTGATTAGCTATATTATTTTATTTCACACGTTTTCCCGGCAAACATAAGACATTGGTGTAGCTTCTGTGCAGTGTTAGACCAACGTCGAAGACGTTGTGCCGTTTCGGCGTTGGGCCAACGTTGAGGCCTACTGGTGCTGTGCACATGTTTTGTGTTTACTGTGTTACTTTGACCCCTGCGCACTGCCTGGATTCGGTTGAACAGAGTATGATTTTATGTAGGGGTCTATGTTCCATTACTGTATTACCATCATGATCTGTTTATCCTTATATTATGTGTTAGAGGTTCTTTCCCATACGGTGATGTGGAAAGGGGTTCCACAATCCATGCACATACCTACCAAGTAGGCCTATGTGTGTGGAGCCTCGCTCTGTGTCGTTATGTGGGAGCAAGAGCCTGTGAATCAAGTCCAGGACCAATTTTGTACATGGATAGGTCTATGCCCGGCAAGCTCGAGACATTGGGCCGGTGTTGGTTCAATGTTGGGCCGCGTCGTAGATGGCTGGCCAGCATTGATCCGGCATTGATTTAGTGTTTCGTGTTTGCTGGGTAGCCTGCATAATTTTACATAATTTCTATCCCCTGCCCGTAGGGGAAGGGGCATTTTAGTCGCGCCAGGATTCTGTCCGGCGTCTGGCGTCCGGTGTCACGTTTTCTTGTGGGCGCAAAAACTCATAAACTACTGGTCAAATATTTTTTAAATTTTAACATGACATTTCTAGCAACATGGGGATGTGCAAGTGATTTTTCAGAGATGCTACCAAAATTCAAAATGGCCGCCAGAGGTCAACTCTAAATTTTTTTGTGGGTGCAAAAACTCTAAAACTTAAAGTCAGAAATTATTCAAATTTTACTATCACATTCCCCATAGTTCGCCAGCTGTATGGTGCTTTTCACATTAATTAGATTATAAAATGATAGAGCTGACTGAGATTGAACCAACACCGTTTTAATGTATTTTTTACGGGCTTCCTTAAAACGTGGGCATATAAACAAGAAATGAAATTCTTCGCCCAAATCGTTACACAGCCCACATACTCTCAAATTACGAGGGATATTGACCTCACACTCATAAAATAAAACAGGCTTTACTAGCACATCAAATAGTTGTAATTTAATGTCTATTGGCAATTTAAGTTGTCTGCTTTTGCGCAGTATAGAAAACATAGCTCTATTGCCTTTATCATACGATTATTTCTTAGCAACTGTGAATTTTCCATTGAAAGTAAAATTTAAACGCAAGTATTTATAGTGATCAACTACATACAGCTTATTTTCACCAAAATAAATTCAGGTCTGTTTCTAATTTTACCTCTCGAGAAGACAGTAACCTTTGATTTTGACACATTTATTTTTAGTTTCCACAAATGACAGTATTCCTCCATCAAATTGATCGAGTTTTGTAAATCTTTTGGCGATTCAGCCAATAGAACAGTGTCATCTGCATACAGTAAAATATATAATTTTAAAAGAGCACAAAGATTATTATCAAAAGTGTGTGTTGCTAAATCGCGTATTTCTTTTAAACACATGTGCGCTTCTCGCAAAAACTGTTGCAAATCATTGAAATAAAGTGAAAATAAAAGAGGAGACAGGTTTTCATCCTGTCAAATCCCGATAAGACATGAAAAATTATCAATCGATAAACCATTTATGGCTACACATGATTTGGCTGATTTATACATATTATATACAGCTCAGAAAATCTTTCCCGAAATATTACATTTTAATCGTTTTGACCATAGCTCAGACCCACTGATTGTGTCGAACGCCTTGCTATAATCGATATAACAACAATATAATCTTTTTCGTTTACCTAAATAAATATCAATTAAAGATTTTAAAGCAAACATGTGATCCGTTGTTGAGAAGCCACATCTAAAACCTGCTTGCTCTGGACCTATTATTTGATTGACCTCTACAAAACGGGCCAACCTACTGTTTAAAAAATTTGAAAAGAGCTTACCAAGGCAACTTAAAATAGTTATACCCCGATAATTGTTAGGATTATCCTTCGCGCCTGTGTTTTTGTACAGTGCTTTCATAATACCGACGCCCCACTGCTCTGGAAATATACCAGTATCTAATATTACATTAAAAAGTCGGACTATCATATCAATTATTTTAGGTGGTGAATATTTTAGAAATAAATTTTAAACTTGATCGTTGCCACTGGATTTATTATTTTTTAACGTACGCACCAATTTTACCATTTAATCTGTCGTTACATGGTCATTAAATAAAGGATCCATGTTTTCTTGTGGAGTATTTATTTCAGTTTTATCAATTTCTGCCTCATTTAATTTATTTAAATAATCATGGAAGACTTCCACATTAAATGTTTTTTGAGATTCACGGTCATTTATTAGGTTCCAATATTCTCTAGGATTAGCTGTTTTCAAGACACGGATTTTTTTATTACTTTCTGTTTATAAGTTTTGAATGCTTTCTTTATTTCCTTTTTGTACTTCCTACCAGATTTTCGTAAGATATTTAAATTTTTAATACTTTGTAATTTCTGTATTTATTTTTAAACTTTACATACCCTCCCCTACTTATTTCACAGGCGTCATTATACCACACTCGATGTGCGTGTTTACGGGCACGGGGCTTCTTGTGACCAGAATGTGCAGAAGTGGACGCTTACATATTAAGCCCACGTGCAGTTGATCTCGTCAACCACTTTGTTGACACTGCTTTGATCTATAACACTATAATTATCCCTAATTACATTATGAAGTTCAACCATTATGTCAGAAATATCAATATCGTCTAACGACTGTTTAAATTCAGCAATAAACTCCTGCTTCCATTTAGGTTTTATAGGTTGCAGCCGTGCAGCGCAATCTGACGGCTGTGTGACATGGTCGTTGTTTTGAACAATGGCTATCGATTCTTTATATTTAAAAGTTGTATTGACCGCACAATGTATATCAGACAACATTGGGTCGTAATAGTGTACAATAAAACTATCTATGTAAGAAAATATAGATGGAGAACAAATCACATAGTCAACTACTCTGACATTATTGCAAGTCGCTTTTCCCTGTAGAGCATCATTATCAAATCGACCATTTGGACCTACTATGTACATATTAGCCGACTTGCACAACTCTGGTATTGACAACTTTGTCTACACTCACTCTTTTCTCTTGTATAATTAAACTACTTAACGTTACCATTTCAAGATCGTCATCAGGTTGGCAGTTATCATACTTGCTATTCACTAACAAATCATCTGCAATACCAGTTCTTGCGTTCCGATCGCCCATGATACAAAAATGTGCATTAACATATCTTGCCCGAAAGTCAATAATTGTATCTTCTATCTCGTCAAAAATAGCTATTCTAGCGTACGGCGAGTTTGCAGGTGAAATATACACGAGGCATATTATCAAGTCATGGCCGTTATTAATGTTAATAATTTTTAGCCATATAGAGTCATCTTGCTCCACATCTAGTTCGCATACATATTGACTAGTTCATCACTGATCAGCACATGCAGCGATACCACCCGAAGGTCTCTTCTTGTGCTTTCTATTTTTGTTCAGTAAATGAAAACCTGGAACAGATATGCTATCAAAGGTGTCCAATTTGGTTTCTGTTAAAATAATTATGTCAAATTTTGGTAACGTGTGACGTTAATTGTCGACGTCAGACGTTGTAACGACCGACCCCGACTGTCCTGACACACGTCAGGTGCACAACACAAGGTCGTTACAACGTCTCGCTAACGAGCAGCGTTCCCACACGGGGTAATAAAAAATACAATGATTTTACAACAGTAAAAGGTTTATTATCTACCCAAGCTAGAGAACAATCTATTAAACGGACGCATACTATCTCAGTGCCTTAGAATAAACTTAATGGAACATATTCTATCACATTATGAACCGTATAAAGTTAAATTAAAGGTGTAGTCAACTGTCAAAATTCGCGGGACAAGGGTCCCCCAATAGGCAATAGTGCCCGTGGGTAAGCCAAGGCCCTATTCCATAATAATACTAAATATGCGTTTATTACCCAAAGCCTCATTAAGAGCAAGTTCTCAAATCACAGCAAGCTCATATATACTTGAGCGACATCTATGAGGTAATAATTCAAAGCCCTTGTCTTTTGCCCCTACTTGGTCGCCTACTTGCAAACAAACTGACTGTATTACTGCGGGGATTTGGAAACTGCTTGACCCCCAAGTTTTTATTGTCACCCAGTAAACACAAATCATTTGTATGACTTTATGCAATGTTGAACCAACGTCGAAGACGTTGGGCCGACATTGCATAAATGTCATACAAATGTCTTGCGTTTGCTGGGCAGGAGGACTTTCTCTCAAACATTGTACATTTATCTAATGTTGGTTCAATGTTTGGCCAGCGTCGCAGACGTTGGCCTAACATTAAAACAGCATTGGATTAATGTCTCGTTTGAGTAGTATCTTGTAATCAGTTCAATGGCTATATTAATGCCGTCAATCTGTACTCAATAGGCTACTGTTGGCCTACACTTGACCGTCCCAGGCATGCGCGTTTTGAAGCTGAATGATTCTTTAAAGTAAGAAATTAGCTTATAAATTACATCATTGCCCATTTCTGAGGTAGGTATCAAAACTGTGCTCGCTAAGCTAATACCATAAATCTGTATTTATGGTATTTATGTATTTTAGTATGTAAACTTTTGTTCCTTGCTCAACTTTATAAGATATTAACCAAACATTTGAATTTATTTTGCATCGAAGTTCTAGACTAAAATCTTTTTGGAAAAAGGTGTCAATTCTCCTCCAATTAGCGTGTTTTTAAAACTCCCCTTGATCATGGTGATAGTATTTCCCCTTGCTAGTTTCGGTGAGACATAATAGGTCTATACGAATCGATAGTTCGTGGTAAGCTAGATACATTTGCGGAAGCAACATTTAAATTTTGTATAATACAATGTATGTTAACCAACATTATTATTGGTCAAGTTTATCCTATATATATACATAAAAGTGACCTGCATACCGATCATTATTTTATATACCGATAAATACACATAAGATGAGGAACTAGCGGAAAATATAACTAATATCATGACTAATATATGTGTTGTATACTGCCAGCGAATTCCTTAACCTGTTGCAACACTGTTATAGATAAACTCTCACTAACCCAGCTTCGGGCATATGGCCCTAACAGTCTTGATTAAAATGTAGCCTAATGCAAACCTGGTGATAGGCTACGCAAACTTGATGATCATGTGATGCAGCGTGAGGGGTAAGGTAAGTTTTGTCTGCAGACATTTTATTAGTTAGTCGACTCGACAAACTTTTAGGTTGACTTTCCACACAATCGTCTGTCGTTAACTTCCGTTACTATCTGTTCTGTCTGTGCAATGTTAGAAGGCAATATCTGCTCCCTGGTATACTAGGCATTTACTGCTTTTTAACTGGCGTCCCGTCTCTTCCTGCCATAGGCCGTATTTGCTCACTTGTAAATCAAGTATATACTTCCTTTTGACCTGCACTGACCCAATGTTGGTTAAATGTTGTGCCATCATCTATAACACTCTTCCAACATTGAACCAACATTGTGTCAGGTTATCGAGTTGCCGGTGTTCCCTGCAAAAATGAGACCTTTAGCCAATTCTGTTTTACAGCTGAGCCATGGTCGTAGACGATGGGCCAGCAGTAAGCTAGCATTGGGTGAACGTTTATCTTGTTAAGGCCTATATACTGGTATGCCAATGCTGGGCTAATGTCGGCCCAGTGTTGTAAACGGTGGGCTACCATCAGGCTAACATTGTGTCAATGACTCGAGTTTGCTGATCAGCTGTGACCGCAACCCAGCAAACACGAGGCATTGATCCAATGTTGTTCTAATGCTGGCCCGCCGTCTTCAACGTCGGCATAGCATTAAAACAACACTGGGGCAATGCCTCGTGATAGCTTGGTGGGTGTTTATGAAAGACAGCAGTTTGTCGCGCGAGGGCTAGCCACCTTCTCCCACCCCTCTCTGCCTCACTTGACACAACCGTGTTATGTTACGCAATATAACAATTAGGTCTTGGCTAAGATATTTATCTCCAAAATAGCAAGTTTTGTATTATTAAAAATAGATTTTTGAACTTGGCAGTAAAAGGCAGTGCACATTTATATAATTTATACACTTCTGGTGTGAAATATGACCGTATAATGTAATTTATTGCAATGCCCGATCATGTGGTAAGTTAACCCTTTCATTACGACCATCTGACATGAAAGAGGGACAAAGTATGGTGAAATATACATTTATATTTATTAAGTTTATTTTGCCTGAGTTTGTGTCCTATTTAAGGGGAATATGGGTGCTGTGTGTGAGAAACGGTTGACATTTCTGTGCTCCAGTCCTTATGAATATGTCCAATATAACGTTTGGGGTCCCTAGGTTAGGTAGGCCTACTTTCGTCTTTAAGAAGTGTTCAGATAAAATATATGTTCATGATTAAATATAGTGATTAGACCGTAAAGTGTTTTGATTGGAATAATATTAGCCAAGCGTGCAGACAGTGGCCCAGCATTACATAAGCATTGGGCCAATGTATCGTGTTATCTGGTGTTTCTGGCGCCTGATGTAAAGAATACCCAGTGCCTGACTTATAAAGAATAGGCCTAACTGTGGGATTCCCACAAAAAATAAAACTGGCCCGCTATATCGCTGTGCCACACTTTGAGCAATATCTTTATTTTTGACACACCAAGTTAATTTTAGTGGGCCATAGGATTTTTCAAGATAAGTTCTAGGCCCTGCTTGCTGAATTAAAGGGACTGGCCCAGGCTAAAACCATTAAAAAAAACAGTGATTCTATTTTGTCTAAAGGTTTGGTCAACTGTCAAGGTAATAGTGCCCGTGGGTAGGCCAAGGCCCTACTCCATAATAATACTAAATATGCGTTTCATACCTGAAGCCTCAGTAAGAGCAAGTTCTCAAATCACAGCAAGTTCATATATACTTGAGCGACATCTATGAGTTGATAATTCTAAGCACTTTGCCCTTGCCCCTACTTGGTCGCTGGCTGGCAAACAAACTGACTGTATTACTGCGGGGATTTGGAAACTGCTTGACCCCAAAAGCTTGTATTGACACTCAGTAAACACAAAACATTTGTATGACTTCATGCAATGTTGGACCAACGACGAAAACGTTGGGCCGACGTTCTATAAATGTTATACAAATGTCTTGTGTTTGCTGGGAGCTGCAGGAGGACTTTCTCTCAGACATTTCACATTTATTCAATGTTGGTTCAATGTTGGACCAGCGTCGCAGACGTTGGCCTAGCATTAAAACAGTATTGAATCAATGTCTCGTTTAAGTAGTATCTTGTAATCAGTTCAGTGGCTATATTAATGCCGTCAATCTGTACTCAATAGGCAACTGTTGGCCTACACTTGACCGTCCCAGGCATGCGCATTTTGCAGTTGAACACTAGTTTAATATGACCATATGATGTAAACATGTCCATAGAATAGAACTGCAATTTTTATTTTTATTTTTGTGCTGTGCATTTACCAGTTAGGCTAGATATAGAGACGAAATTCCCGTATTTCTTATTTTTGACATGGTAGTGCCGCCAATAGATGCCCATTACGGCCCACACTGTCAAATTGTGAGCTGTGTATCGCTGTATTAGTTTCATTATTAGTATTCAGCGCTGTTAGAACAGAGTCAAGGTTCGGCATCCCATGGTCTAAAACATAGGCCTATATGCTTACCAATAAACTTTAAATGAAGTATGGCAGAAAACGAGCTACTGAAACCAAAATGTAGTGGAAATGTTGCTGATTCCAACGAAATATTGGACTGTAACATGACTGTAACCTCGCCACAAGGTAACCACGCCACAGGTAACCTCGCCACAGAAGGCTGAGTAGCCTCGCCACAACTTCGCCGTGCACCTGTTATATCCGCATTTATCAATGTATTTTCAAAGGTTAATTTCTACCTTGAACGTGGTGTAGATGTCTATATAGACTTAGACTATATGTGCCATTAAAATGAAAAGCAAAAAAATTCTCAAAAAATGGACCACTATATAACGAATAATAATAGGCCTCCAAATTTATTTTGTACAGCAAATATTGTAGAAAATTTGTTCATTGTGACCAATAGTAGTAACATATTAACCCTTAAACATCGATTATTAATTAATTGAAATTTTCACACACTTGGAGTTGTGTCTCACTACCTTGACCCACAACATTAAGTGAGAGAAAACAACTCGTATTTGTTTAATTTGTAATTTAAGATTATACAATTTACAAAAAAGGGATTAAAGCGACTACAGTCGCGCTTAGCGGTTTAAGGTGATTTAGGTGTAGGCAACAACAGAGGAAGTTGATGGCACTGCCCCAAGAAGAGATCCGACAGCACCCGAGGAAGACAATGAGTAGCAAGCTATGTGATCGACTCCAATAACACTCGATATTGTTGACGCAATTGATTGACACAAGTGACATAAACTCATGTGAGTGCGTGGTGACTTGATGACACTTGTGACCTAACGTACTTGCGAACACTTCTTCGGGTTTTAATAATAGCATAACCGCCAATATGGTTCATGTCCACATGGTTTATTGAATGATTTTACTTCTTGTGTTCCAATAAATTGAATCTTTGATATTTCTATCAGCATGAACACCTGATGAATGTTTAATATTGAATATGAGGTGATATGAATGAACCTTAAGTGTTTTATTTGTTGTTGTGAAAATGCCCCCCTCTTTTGAAATAATAATGGGCCACATGCCCCATCGTCTAAGGCCAATGCCCCCCCCCCCTCCGAAAAATATCATGGGCACCTTGACCCCCTTTTTCAATTTATAAATCGGGGGCACTGAATATGTAATAGTACCAATCTCATACATATAGTTTTAACTATTTATATTCCCGTATATTAACCGTCTGCGTCCCTATGTTTGGGCTATATTAAAAAGAGCTAGACTATATTCAAGTTAAACCGAACGTAGATTTCAAGTCTATGCTAAAAACACAAATAGTAGGCCTAATTTATGTTCTTGTATTATAGACCCTATCGATGGAAGCTGATATTCAACATCACATTGTAATATAGGCCTAAATATCACGCTAATAGGGGTCTAATTAGAAGTTACTAAAATGTGTGGTACCAAAGCCATAACTTTATTTTGAATTGAATTTACAAATAGTAATATTAATAATAAATGATGTTCCTTTAATGCTGGGTAAACGATGTAGAGGGTGGCACAACAATATACTAAATATCCAGCTATCCCTGTTTTAATGCTAGTCCACCGTCTGCACTGCTGGCCCAACATTAAACTAATATTAAGTCGATGTAGCTTCTGTAGATAGCATAGCGTATATAGCCAGTGTAATATATTATCAGATTATGCTTTGTAGGCCTACGCAAAATGAAATGAATCGGGCTTTAGGCCACCTTTGTGCACATATAGGCTAAACTGGGCCAGGAGAACCTCCTGAGGATGGTGAGATGATTGAGATGACACTGTCCTCCAGACACAGGATTCGAAATTCGAGTCCTGGCGGTCTGAGGCCGAGCACGCTACCTCTCGGTCACGGAGGCTCCCCACAATACTAACTTTCACACGTGGATGGGGAAGAAACAATTTTGTTTCTTTCAAACCTCCGAGACCGGGAACCGAACCCCGGACTCTGGCGTGAAAGGCAGCGGTGCTAACCACTACCCTAGGGCCCCCGCCCTGTAGGCCTACGCATCGCGTTGACTACTGCAATGAGGCAATACCGCTGAAGTACAATCACATGTAAATTGCCATAGAGGTAACTCTATGAAAAAAATGAAATGAATCGGGCTTTAGGCCACCTTTGTGCACATATAGGCTAAACTGGGCCAGGAGAACCTCCTGAGGATGGTGAGATGATTGAGATGACACTGTCCTCCAGACACAGGATTCGAAATTCGAGTCCTGGCGGTCTGAGGCCGAGCACGCTACCTCTCGGTCACGGAGGCTCCCCACAATACTAACTTTCACACGTGGATGGAGAAGAAACATTTTTGTTTCTTTCAAACCGCCGAGACCGGGAACCGAGCCCCGGACCCTGGCGTGAAAGGCAGCGGTGCTAACCACTACCCTGGGGCCCCCGCCCAGTTAACTCTATGGTCTGGCTATCTCACCATCCTCAGGAGGTTCTCCTGGCCCAGTTTAGCCTATATGTGCACAAAGGTGGCCTAAAGCCCGATTCATTTCATTTCATTTCTATGGTCTGTCTAAACTTCTGAAATTCGAAACCTTTGAGTGCTGATCCACTGTTCGCCGTATCGTGTTTGCTGGGATGCATCTAAAAGTATGCATACTTTAGAAGTGGATATATGTATATTAAAAACATGTCTCGAAGTAATAATATGTAGGCCTACTATTATCATTTTACGTTCTAAAGTAAAATACAAGATGTATGCCAGCATGTATATTATTGTGCATACAATATAGGGGTATTTTTATAAGTTTAAACCCAATAATAAACTTCTTGTTTTGTCTTGTTATATGAGCGGACACACTCATTAAAAGAATGCGCTGCATACCGTGTGAGTCAGGTGCTGGAGTAATGTCGATTCAGTGTCTATAAAGCAGCTGGGCCAATAGTGTGTTTTTTAATGACGCAGCATCATATAGCTGAATTCACGCTTTCCCATTCATTGATTGTTTTCTACCAGTTACTGGCCAAACGTCAATGATGAAGACGAGGACCAGCCGTGCATGTGGATTATAAAACTTTAAAATACATATTTTTCATTTTTGTAATAAATGAAAATCAAAATGGAACAGGGAACACTATTATGGCAGAACCAGAGTAAAAACATAGCTGTCAATTATCACAGGTGAGGGATAGCAATGACATGACCAATATATTATATTATGCACATTTAATATGTTGTGCAGAATAAAATATGAAAAATGTTGGGCAGCGCCCCTGACGATGAACCAATATTAAATCCACAGGTAATGTGTTTGTATATATGTAATAACAATACCGAAGGGCGGGGGCCCTGGTGCCTGCCAGGAAAGTCAGAGATCGCGGATTCGTCTCCTGCTCTGGCATTCAAGTTTCAAAGAAACAAAGTGTTTCCTCCCTGTTCAGTCGTAAATATTGAATATTGTGGGCAGCCTCCCTGACCGTAGACCAACAGGGCTCAATTTCGAATCTTGTGTCTGGAGGGCAGTGACACCTCATTCATCTCACCATCCTCAGGAGGTTCTCCTTACCTATTTTAGCCTATATGTGTACAAATGTGGTGTGGAACCCCATTTATTTCATTTCATTGCATTTGATACAGCCAACTATATAACACCTGACTCAACGTTGGCCTGACAACATTACAGCAACATTTCAGCAAAGATCTTGTGAGTTAAGAAAGCGTTCATGGGTCTTTATCCTTAGGTCTACTGTGTGTATTGTGATTTCCATAATTGGCATTACGTAAGAGGGTGCAGTGAAAATGCATTACGTCTAAATGTGATAATGATGGATTAGGGCTACTGTATATTTCACGGCTGAGTAAGAAACATTAAAAGCTGATATCTTACAACTTTGTTAGGCATATTTTGGGCAGAAGAAATAAAATTGAAAATTAAAGATTTCGTGAAAATTCCTGGCTAACTGGGGCATAATAAAAGTCCCAGAAAAAGTAATAATTGCACTTTTGTAGTCCTGTGAAATTATTCTTTGTCAAGCATATGTCACTAGGTGCAGTGCTTCAGAACGTGTGTAAAATCAGCAAAATGTATTATGGGAACCGAAGATAATAATATAAATGTCAATGATCGATATAAAGGATATACATCTTTTCATGATAATGCATCTTAGAGTTTAGATATACATTCTCTGACACATTTATAGCTGATTTTTTGCAATGCTGTTGACAAACGTCAAGGCTCTTGTCTTATAACAAAACTGAGAAAATATTCTACACCAATGTATGTCACGTCACGTCACGTCAGCGATTATTTCAAGACGCTGCGATTGTTTATACTCTTATGGGATGTATAGGCCGTTGTGCACGAACCAGAGTAAGCATATCATAGTCCGGCAGCTTAGAGCAATCATATGGTCTTGCCGGATAAAGCACTACATTTTTTCTAGGCACTCATTTAAAAGTTCCTAGCTATAATTCTCAGATTGGCGCCAAACGGTTTACGGAGTTGTAAGGTCCTATGCACTCCTATGAGCCATTTTTGTATTAACGGAAATTTTGGAAAAAAACCTATTCCTCTTACGTCATCTTAAAGGGACTGGCCCACGCTAAAATCATCAAAAAATCGGTGATTTTATTTCGGGTTTTTAATATTTTCATAGAGTTACCTCTATGGCAATTGATGATTTTAGCCTGGGCCAGTCCCTTTAATAAACTATCTGTATGCATCAAAATTACTAGATATTGTAATATTCTAGGTGCAATTAAGGGTGCAGGTTCCTGGCTATGATTCTGAGACCGTAACAATCATCTGAGAAGTCAAAAGTTCCTACGAGCCATTTTTGTAGTAACGCGGAATTGTCAATCGCAAAACTCTTTAGAAAAAGCCGATTCGCTTGTATCATCATAATAAACTATATACATGTATGCATCAAAATACCACATGTTGTTATCTTCCAGGTGTAAATAAGGGCACGGATTCCTAGCTATAATTCTGAGACAAACGACCTTAAAAGTCAAAAGCGCCCAGGAGCCATATCAGAAGGCTACGAACGTCAGACTACATTTTGATCAAGAATTTGCTACATTTTTACAAAAAGTTTGTTGCATTATCATTAAGACTTTATATCATTATCATCAAAACTTCATTAACTGATTACTATATGACAAGACTTTGTTACACTATCGCCAAGACTTTTTCCCATAATGCATTGCTATCCCCAAACCTGCATTACACACATTTACAGGGAAACAAATATAATGGAAATTGAAATTTTGCAACTTCAACACATCACACGATAATGATGATTATATAGATGTAGTCTTAAGTATAATACTAGAAATAGGCGTTGTATGTTTTGTTGCATTGATATACAGATATACAGCTGGCTAATGAATATGTTGAATTGCAGCTGAAAATCTGTAGCATTATGTTGAGATATTTTGCTATTTGATATTAAAGCAGCTCCTTGGGATGACATTAATTTTCGTTTTTAACTCCTTACTGAAGTAGTGTATCCCACGGATCATGTTTTTATTTTTTTCAGAATTTTCATATTTTTACAAATATTTTTAATCAACATTTCTATGAAACCAGAAGTAACCCAAACAAACTATTTGTATACTTGAAGGACAGTTGAATGTTTTCACAACATTGGGCCACATGCTGATGGCATCGGCCCAGCGTTGGGTAGACTATCAGTGCTGCAGGTGAGTCCTCCCGTGTCCTGACTATGAGACACCAATTAGCGGCGACTGCTTTGATCTTACCGTCTGATACGTGGGAATATGTGATGTAAAGTGCTGAATATCATTGACTTGTTTTGTTTACATGGCAATATTCGACCTGGATATATAACTTTTTCACTCTTTTTCGGTGCTTTAAAATTGTTTTTATGACTTTTTCGTATTTTTAGTTAAGATCAGTAGGCTATATAGCTTCACATAAATTTAATTTTCAAAATTGACAACATTAAAAATGTCCCATCCCAAGAAGTTTTACTTTCTTGCTTTATTATATAACATTATATTAAATTATATGGTAATGCCACCGGTACTTGGGATACGTTGAAAGTCCTGTGTGTCATCTATACTAGTTATCCTATGTTATGTAGGTCTATTAAAAAAGATTAGATTAAAAATTGTGGAATGTGGTGGTTACCAATAATTGTACTCTATACAACTGAAACGAATAAGATCAGTGAATAAAACGACGATACTGTTCTTATGAAAAAATTATCTCAACCGCTTTCACCATCATTCCAGACCAACTCACTTCAGCCATTGATTGTGGTGGAAAAACAAACTAAAATTATTAACAGTGAAAAACTGCCTACCACTGCACATTAGCAGTGTTAGATTTGGTGATTTAAGGTTTTGAAATGAGCTTGTCAGCGATTCAACAATCACCGAAACAGGTTCGGAATAAATACAGACCACAGCCTAGTAAAAATTAACCTGAACCAGTTCAATATCTGATTAATAGCGTACATTACTCTGCATGTACATATCATAAAGTATGTATGATATTTTGTGAAACTCAATGACGTCGACCTCCTTTGTTTTCACCAAGCTGGCTTATACAATGAAGTATGGGGGAGGGCTCTTATATAACTTTATTTTCACCGAGTGACGTCACTGCGTTTCACAGAATATACTGTAGCTCCATATCCACCCATTGGTTAGAATCGGTCTTCTGAAACGTAATACAAGCCCACATAAAATTAGTATATAATGGCACGTGAATATAAAGAGGTAATAGGTACACACATACAACTAAATATGCGATAATCGGGTAAAATGAGCAATATGTATACTTTCGGTTATTATGTCTGTATAGGCCTACACGTAGTTTTATATGCTTGTGAGTGGTTGTTTATTTTTCCTTAAATTTTATTTTTCATATTTAATTTTTGCTTTTTTAATTGAATCATTATTTTTCGAGCTTGCAATTATAACATTTAGGTGCAATAAGTATGTACAATAACTACTACGTGTTTTGATAATGAATAGCCTCCATATATGTCATATATGTATGGTATTGTGTTCTATAAATAAAAAAACGTTTACAATTTCTGGCCAAATAAACCAATTTAATGTAAATCACCTAAAATCAAATCTCTCTCTATAGTTTATTCACTTTCAATCTGACAGTTGCTATATCTGGTGCACTTGTTGCCGTTCCATTTCTTGTTGTCTGCGCATGTCTTGGATGTTGCTTCACCGTCTGTACATGTGAAGTATGTTGTACAACTAGTACACGAATAGTAGTCACCGTCCAGGCGGCCCTCACAGTTATAGATGCAGCTGCTGTGTGTGATTGAATCTGTACAAAACCGAAAAAAATATACAGTAATGCGGATTAAGATTATTGTCATTGTATTATTTTGAGTGTGGTGTGAAATACATGTTAAACAGAGACGCTTCATGAATATGCCTAGTTATAGTCTTACATGCTGGGAAACATTTTGGGATCAAACGCAGAGAGCATGGGACTCCAAAGCTACGTGGACGTGGTAGATGGGTGTGTAATTTTGCCACTAAACTACTACGTCTGTGGCCGCTGTATTATTAGCAGAGTCCCTTTGTTATTTGCAGAAATCAATATGTGCCATGAAAAAATACTGTGACTTATGGAAGCTAAATGTCAATGCAATGACCAAAGTTGTTATTTTGCTCGAGGCGAAACAAGGACAACTTCTAACTTTGTAACTAATTGGAAGAACTAATTGGAAGTTGTTACACATTA
Source organism: Flabesymbios commensalis (assembly GCA_964017125.1). Lineage (NCBI taxonomy): Eukaryota > Metazoa > Annelida > Polychaeta > Terebellida > Flabelligeridae > Flabesymbios > Flabesymbios commensalis. Next base: position 102,925,706 of record OZ024902.1, read on the forward strand.
TAAATATTTAGATTTGACGTTTAATCATAACGGTAAATTAACTACGGCTAAAAATAGATTATATGACACTCCGTAAAAGCCGCCAGTTGCAGTTCCCAATCGACGTCCAACTTATCTTTTTGATGCTTTAGCAAAACCTGTATTGCTTCCGATTGAAGCAGGATTGAAGCAGGTTGTTGCAATGTGGTTTTACGAAAAAACAGACTTTGTACATATTGTGATGTGGACGTGGGAAACGAATTTCATTATTAATTTGTTTAAATGTTCTCACTTTAATGATAACCGAAAACATTTAATAAAGTGGGGTTTTTTGTCGTGCACACCGAACAGTCTCAAAGGCGAACTGTTAATGAATGTACAGAATGAATTATAATTAGGTGTGTAGGCCTACATATGTGAAATGTATAATGAAAAGTTTTAAATGTATAACTTAAATGTATTTTTACCACGCATTCTCAACTGGCCTTCAATTTCTCTGTGTGATTCTTTGGATTTTTTCAGAATAAATTACTTGTTACTTGTACTACACTTTGACAGTAGATTGATTGATTGATTGATTGATTGATTGATTGATTGGTTGATTGATTGATTGATTGATTGATTGATTGATTGATTGATTGATTGATTGATTGATTGATTGATTGATTGATTGATTGATTGATTGATTGATTGATTGATTGATTGATTGATTGATTGATTGATTGATTAGTTTATTACACTGACATTGTACATTCATCCACATTTCACATGTCACAACATGTCATGTTACATACACTGTACCCAGCCATGCGGCATAATAGCGGCAACCAAGAAAAAAAACTACTAAGTACGCTGCACCCGATAACATTACAAACTCCAAACTATGAAATATACTATGAAATATACTTTGGCAGACTACAAATGTGTCTGTTAAAAAAAACGAAACAACACATTTTGTCTTTTTCTCTACGATTATTGTGTAGGCTAAACCACGCTACTGTTAATTTTTTTTTATCGATATCTCCTAAATCATAAAAATATTATAATTTGTATATATTATGAGCCAGTAAATACTATTTATTTCCGCAACGTTCATAGCAGGAACAAATGACAAATAAAATGGAGCTCATTCTCTATTATGTTCAAATCACAAACTAAACATATACTCTGCACGTAATAGAGTGTTTCTTTCTAGTTATATGTAACTATGATTGTGTCTCACCTGGATCAGCCTCCGTGATGATAGCTTTGAAGCCGCCATACTGCACCAAAAGATCAGAGTGGAATTTGAGATAAGCTTGATTAGATGTGGTATGAGTGACCACTATGTTCTGTCCGTAGTGAGTCATCATGATGGGAGAGTTGTCGTCATCACCGTCATAGATACGCAGGTAGTCATTGGGACACGGGGCACCTTCAATACAATCCTCTATTTCCAGAGAATGAAAATCCACCCTTATCTGGATACAAACAAAACATTACATGCAACCTCATCCTTGCTTACAATCCATATTTGACTCTTCGCTCACCAAATCTGTGATGCTGATCAGTTTTTAACCAACGTAGGGCTGGAATCATTTGTAAATGCGAAAAATCGAAAAAAACTCATTTTGAATTGTTCTGCCATTATTGAACTTGTTCGAGAACTGGATATTAGCAGCATGCTGTACAAATTTGAGGAGCATACATAGAAAACTTTTGAAGTTATCACGCCCACAATTAGGCCTAAGGGCAAATTATTGACGCAAATTGTGAAAAATCGAAATGAATTGGTCATTTTGAATTTTTTGTCCAGCCATTATTGAGCTTGTCCTAGGACTGGTCATTAAAAATTTTAAGGTGGGCTTAAAAATCAATCAATGTACTTCTGTAGGAATTAAATCAAAGGTGCGACAATCCTTATACGTATTGTAAGGTATTGTACAAGTCAAGGCATATTGTGCATTATTAGGCGGAACAATTAAGATATGTAGCCTACTCTCAGCTTTTGTTCTTGGTGAATCTTGACAATTTGATGCATCTGCATGTCAAACAGGGATCTCTTTAATCGGAATTATGTTAACCAGTTTTTATTTATCAAACTAATCTATACAGTAGACCTATGCTCCACACAGTCGGGCTGAATTATCCACAGACGTGCAGACAGTACTGGCATACACGTTACACAGTGACATTGTCTTCTACATCGATACATACATGGTTGATTTTTTGGTCATTCTCTTCAGCTTGGGATGTATTTTTTCAGTAGACTTTATTATTAACCCTTTACCCGCCGGTGCCGCATATATTTGGGTTTTTATTTTTATTAGCACATTAAGTATCGTACCACCTTTTAAACATGTTAAAGATAAAATTTGACATCAATCAGCAATATTTGAAAACAGTTGACCTCCATTTTGTCAAATCCGAATTTTTTTCACTTACTTGAAGTTGTGGATCGCGTCAGCGAGACACAAATTCGAGTGAATAATTCCATTTGAATAATTTAGCGGTTAAAGGGTTAAAAGAGACACGTTTATATGTGATAGAGAAATCATCAGACCTGACAAAAACAAACGATACTCTGTGCATTGTGGTTTTCAAGCGGTATGTGAGCTGTATTTTCAAAATAATTATGGTAATGTTTCTGTTAGGATTTCCCGTCTGGGGGTCGAGTAGGGTTTGTATAACGCTCGTTGATTGGCCAACGATGACATCATTTAGAAAACGTGACCTCATCTTCTGATATACCATGTATCTGTTTAAGTGGCTCGCGGTGAGGGTCACTGATGTTGTGTGAAATTATGTTATTGAATATCAAGTTTAGATTTACATTGTTCGAATGAATGAAAAATAATTTGCTTTTAAACTCAACGTATATACTGTTGAACACGTTGAAAATAATTATGTACACAAGCATTTAACCATAGTTAATTATATTTTTGTTAATGTTTGCAACCTTCAATGGACATCGTTTACCCATAACATGTAAGCATGAGCTATATAAATTAATTTCAAAGCTATTATTTTCGCATAACTGTACTAATAGCTGGCTGAAAGACATACATATTGACAGCGTATTGTAGTGTTCCAACTTAGGCTATGCATATAACAGTGGTGTGTAGAAGTGTAGGAGATAAAGAGTTTACTCACTATTGTTCCTGGGCTACTGCTCATCTTCCATGCACACCTGGCATTTGGTACGTAGTTACGCGGGTAGTGTGGAGACGTTATGTTGAAAGGGACACTCAGCTCCACACCACCATTACATGGATCTCCTGAAATAAAGCAATGATGCTCTAAATGAACGATGTAGGTCCCAAGGCAAACAGATTAACCCTTAAACATGTTAAAGCGCTGAATTTTTTTGTAAAAACCTTGGAGACCAAAGGGTTCATTTCAATTTGTTATCATCATAAATGTCTTATTCAGTTCTTTCCAATTCATTTGAATACCTATGTTATGGGTCTACGGCCATTAAAAATATTTTTACTCTTACAGTGCGGGGATAGACTTTAGTCGTCAGAATCTGACGTCTGTAGAGATCCCCGCGCTGTAAGGGTAAAAATAATATATATATCTTTGTGGACAATGAGTGACTAGCTGTCTGCCACGGTGTGGTCGCCAGAAGACTTGTTCGGTACAGGCATTGTTTTGAACATGCAAGCCCAGGGTTATTCAAAGAGTAAGATTGCCAGGGCCCCATCTTAGGTACATTTATTTCGTGGCCTAATTCCTGCCGCTTACAAAAATAAAAAAAAGCTCATTGACTTCCTCGTGTGTGTCCCTCTTCAACCTGTATGATTAAATCATCGCCAAATCGACAATTATTGCAAATCCAGCGGGAATACGTACCAAAAAACAGGCCCAGCCTGTTTAATCTGTTTATGATCGCAAGTACTCCTATTAGACCGTGGGCCACCCGTAACCCCCCCTTCCCCCCCCCATGGGAATTTTTCATGGAGGTTATTTTTGAAGCCTCTGAATATGGACCTATTGAATTCCAGTTGTTTACATTTAAGTTGTTGGGGCTAAATATGCTAAAATATGCAAATTAGGCAGCCATTACCGAAAATCCAGTTTCAAGCAATATCTCAGCAACTAATCAAGTTAGAATCCTAAAAACAGTGTCTATCATACGGTTTTCATGGTCAACGAATGCAATAAAATATATCTAATTAGGATCAGAATTATAAATTAGCATAAAATATGCAAATTAGGCAGCCATTACCGAAAATCCAGTTTCAAGCAATATCTCGGCAACTAATCAAGGTAGAATCCTAAAAACAGTGTCTATCATACGGTTTTCATGGTCAACGAATGCAATGAAATATATCTAATTGGGATCAGAATAATAAATTAGCATAAAATATGCAAATTAGGCAGCCATTACCGAAAATCCAGTTTCAAGCAATATCTCAGCAACTAATCAAGTTAGAATCCTAAAAACAGTGTCTATCATACGGTTTTCACGGTCAACAAATGCAATAAAATATATCTAATTAGGATCAAAATAATAAATTAGCATGAAATATGCAAATTAGGCAGCCATTACCGAAAATCAAGTTTCAAGCAATATCTCAGCAACTAATCAAGTTAGAATCCTAAAAACAGTGTCTATCATACGGTTTTCATGGTCAACGAATGCAATAAAATATATCTAATTAGGATCAAAATAATAAATTAGCATAAAAAATGCAAATTAGGCAGACATTACGCAAAATCCAGTTTTAAGCAATATCTCAGAAACTAATCAAGTTAGAATCTTGAAAAAATGTCTACCCTATGGTTTTCATGGACAGAGATTGCAATAAAATATATGTTATCAACATCATGAAAACATATTAGCATAAAATATGCAAATTAGCTAATATTAAGTATTATAGAAAATCAGGTTTCAAGCAATAGGGGCCTATATCAAAGACCAAACAACCAAAGAGTAAAAAACATAAAATATCTACACTCCCATTTTTGTGGTCAACCTTTCATCTGAAAACATTTCAAGAGTTCCGAAATGTGCACATTACATGTAATATATAACATTTCAACTGGTAATTGTGTACACACATGTTGTTAAGGCGTTGTGAAATAGAAATTCGTGTAAAAAGACAAAACTCAAAGACGTATTATCGCCACACACGACCTCTCACTAAGCCCCTTGACTTCTCAGCTAATACCCACGGCCAGTTTAAACGTTTATTTTTCATATTTTGATCTTTTAATACAGCAGTAGACCTTACTTTGTTTTCTTTACTTTATTAGGGTGACCATATAACCCGGATCTCGTGGAAATTACCTTTAATTAAAATGACACCTATTTACTGTGTAATTATTTGGGTTTGGGCAACTATACATATACGATAATATACGATAATACCAAAATGTGTTTTTTATTGTGATTTTCTTTCTTTGAATTTTTTATGGTCTCCAGCATGGTACCTTAACCTATAGTTACATGATTGTCAGATAATACATACATAAAGTGACCAATAAAATAAGCATGTGCCTGTAGCATTTTTTTATTTCATTCTGGTGCCAATAAAAATTCAGAAGTGTGGGCTTCTTAATTATAGTTCAAATAATATGTAAAAGTTAATTTAGAACCTCATGTTGATAAAAGGTTGGCCACATAACCTGCTAAGCTAGTTACCAAGCATCGAAATATGAATATTAGGGATATCAACATGTTTATGAGGGATATCGGGAATTTAAAATAAACACATCGCCCGAACATATCGTGCACCTTCTGATTGCAAGAAAACTATGGCGTTGTTTTTTTCAGACAAAAGCCTTATTATGGACATGGGTTTGCATAATTATTAGAAAGGTTACGTACACAATGCATACTAGCTGGTGGTAATAAGTTATCTAGAATATTAATAAAAGAAAAATAATGTTGCACCTGCTAATTATTAATCAGTGATATATGTCGAGATATGCTTTTCATTTTTTTAAGCCGTTCGTAATTTCTGAGATTATTTTATGCCCATACCTTCTAAATACCACTGACATGAAACTATTATTTTATCACACCTTGGTTAAATATAACTAACCTGCAATATAGGAGTTAATTGGTTATTACATGTATGATGTAATAATAAACCCATATTTGTTCATTTAAGTTATTTTTTTTATTTACATAACATCTTCGACTGACATAACTAGGGTGATTTAAATGTGTAATCCTTGGGATAAATAACTAGAGTTGAACAAATAGAAAAAATCAATCTTTTCTGATATTTAATTTACTGTGTAAAATGACCCATAAATTGTTCTTGTACTAACATTTTGAGTGTAAACTAGCAGATATTAAATAAATATATAATCAGTTGTCTAAAAATTATTGTCTTTAAAAATCACGCCCATGGGGACGGGATAGGGGATGTTTTTCATGTATGCGATTTAAAGGGTCATTATATATTCTAATGAACCCCATATTTGTTTTTTTTTCACTTCATGTAACATCTTCTAGTAACATAACTAGTGTTTATTCCGCTGAACACATACCTGGAGTTAAAAACCAATCACAACATGTCTTCTAGGAAATTAAATTTACCACTTAAAATTCAGGGAGTACATATGTTTGATGAACCGATATTTTTTACAGCCCTAATATTTTGAGTGCAAACAAGCAGATCTTTTATAGATAAATAATAAGGTGTTTAAACATTATTGTCTTTAGAAATCCCGGCCATGGTGAGGGGGTAGGGGATGTTTTTCATTTCAGGTTTTCATATACACATAGCACGAAAGACCTGTAATTTGGGATTTAAAAAGTCATTATATATTATAATGAACCCCATATTTGTTAATCTATTTTATTTTCTTGTTACATAACATCTTCTAGTAGCATAACTAGTGTTTATTCCATGGAACACATACTTTGAGTTAAAAAAAAACAATCACAGCATGTCTTCTAGGAAATTAAATTTACCGCTTATAATTCAGGGGGTACATATGTTTGATGACCCGTTATTTTCTCCATCCCCAATATTTTGAGTGCAAACAAGCAGATATAGAACAGATTAACAATAAGGTGTCTAAAAAATTATTGTCTTAAAAAATCCCGCCCAGTAGGAGGGGGGGGGGGGTGGAGAGAGTTTTGTTTTCTTATACGCGTAGCAAAGGAGGCGTGCAATTTGGGATATAAAGGGTTATTACATGTATTAATAAACCCCATATTTTTTTTTTTTTAATTTAGTTTTACATAACATCTTGTAACAATAATAGTGTTTATTTCTTGAAATAACTACCTGTAGTTGAAAAAATATATACAACATGCCTTTCAGTAAATTATATTTACCGCCTAAAATTCAAGGGGGTACATATTTTTGATGACCCAGTATTTTTTCCTGTCGCAATATTTTGAGTGCAAACAAGTAGATATTGAATGGATATTGAGTAGGCTGTCTTAAAAGTATCGTTTTCAAATATCCCGCCCTTGAGGAGGGGGGGGGGGTGGTGAGGGTTTTCATATTAGATTGTCATGTAAACGTAGCAAGCGATATGTGGAATTTGGGATTTAAAGGGTTATTACATATAATTTATAAACCCCATATTATTTTATTTTTTTTATTTTTGTCTCACATAGCTTATTCTTGTAACATAACTAGTGTTTAATTATTAGAATAAATACCTGTAGTTGAAAAAATATATACAACATGCCTTTCAGTAAATTATATTTACCGCTTAAAATTCAAGGGGGTACATATGTTTGATGACCAAGTATTTTTTCCCGTCGCAATATTTTGAGTGCAAACAAGCAGATATTTGATGGATATTGAATAAGCTATCTTAAAATTATCGTTTTCAAATATCTCGCCCTTGAGGAGGGGGTGGAGAGGGTTTTCATATTAGATTGTCATGTAAACGTAGCAAGAGATATGTGGTATTCGGGATTTAAAGGGTTATTACATATATTAATAAACCCCATATTATTTTATTTTGTTAATTTCGTCTCACATAGCATCTTTTTGTAACATAACTAGTGTTTAATTATAAGAATAAATACCTGCAGTTGAAAACCATATACACAACACATACATTTACCGCTTAAAATTCATGGGGGTGCATTTGTTTAATGACCCAGTATTTTTTTATGTCCCAATATTTTGAGTACAAACAAGCAGATATTGAATAGTCATATAACATGGTGTCCAAAAATCACTGTCTTCAAACACCCCCAGGGGGGGGGGGATTTCATATATGGCCCATGGACTATATAGGGAATATTATATCAGCAGCGCAGCAATGGCTATGGCAAAAAGTGTTTCATTCCACTGCTAATTTTTAATTTGCTCCTATACTGACCATATATTGTCAGGTAAACGTTAACTTTATATTAATGTTGATGATAGTCTGCAGGCATAAAACAAATAACACATTTAAATTTTAGTGACAAATTACCAAGCGAAAAATATCATTGCACATACTATCTTCTGGTGACACTGTGATCGGCTCTAGTGTTGTTGACTGCTCGGTAAATGGAGGACCCGGGGTGAAGCAAGTGGTACTTGTAGCTGACGAGCATTCTTTGTTGGTGTCGTCCCATGTCTGGCCGTCTTCACATTGCCGGATGTCAGAGGCTTCATCCGTACATTGTATGTATGAGGTACATTCCTCACATGACTGGTATTCCCCGTTACTCATACCGTCACAAGATTCTATGCAATCCGCACCGGTCACTCCACCTGTACATGTACGTATACATACTAATATAATATACATATTCTTAGAGATATTTTATTCTTCCTATTTGAGTAATACTATAAAATTTGGAAGGGATATTATGATATGGCTGATTTCACAAAAAAGTGACAATATTTTTTTTAATATCTTGACATAAAGCAATTTTGGTCAGGCTAACAGAAGTCACCATAGCAAATATACAACATCTATGATAAAAGCTGATTAAGTATTATATCTAAACAAATAGTTAGTGAACATTGCCGAAATACATATATTTTAGAGGGAAAACAGCTCATTTAATATGCTATAGTGAAGAAGAGACAAGAGATAAATGTCCCGATAGCAGCAATTGTTCAAATTTGTCTTTTTGCTACAATAGCTCATTTAGCACTTTAAAAACGGTCATACACCGTACAGCTAACGACACCTTATCATTTTAGTTCGATAGCATTTGGGCGATTTCATGAGAACATCGTGCTCATCTTAAATTTCTACAATTGAAAAAGTGACTAGAGACATTTGTTTGTTTGCTAGCGTGACATATACTTGCTTGCTATCGTGACATAATTGTGAATATTGTGCTTTTGTGACTTCAAAAAAATACATTTTAAAATTAGGACGGAAGGGATTCCTTCGCCATGAAATTATTGTTGGGAACTAAACTTCCTGGTACAATTCTTTAAGCTGATTCTATTGTGGGGCAGCAAGACCGCACCAAATAATTATCTAACCCGCAGTGGCCAAATGAATGTTGCTATCTTATAAGATGATAAGCCTTCCAATAGGGTTCTAGCTCTGCATGTGACACCCTAAGTTCATCATTGCTATCGTGACTCATTTTTTAGGACGAAAATGTCCACGATAGCAGTAAAAATAAATGTATGTAAAAATCTTTTTTTAAATGGAATGAGCATAAGGTACCATGTCAAATTAAAAATCAATCGCTTTTCTTTAATTATCATTTATTACTCCATTTGTCATTGCTTAGCATGTGCTTATAAATTACCATTGAAAAACACAAGTGAATTCATCGTGAAAACTTTCCGTCCTAAAAAATGAATTTTTGGGGTATGATTTCACTATTTAAGTGTGAAAGCCTATTGCAATCTCTATGATGGTAACATTGGTTTCTTCCACGCATCTAAACTTTCAAATGGTAACAACATTAGGAAGATAGGGTAATTCGTGTTTCTGTTTTTCAACTGTCGTATTCTTTTAATAGGATCCCAATTGACACCACGATTGGACTGGTTGTAAGCTTGTTGTCAATTCAAATAAATGTGTTTCTCTAGCCTATATTTCACATCATAACGTTGTCACATGATATAAAATATATATGTTTAGAAACATTTGGGAATTTAATTAATAATATTAGTAATTGAATTTTACCTGGGTATGCTTCCTCCACAGTCATTGAGAAGCCCTTGTGATCATAGGTGCGATCAGTCATGAACCTAACACGAGCCGTATTCGATTCTGTCCAGATAACAGGTGGTTGATCAGAGCCACAGAATCTGGTGAGGAAGTGACTGGGTTCACTCTGTAAGGCGTCATACACTCTGACCTGATCACATCCACACAGCTGGTTACAATACTCAATGTCCACATATGTCACCGTCATTTTCAGCTGTAACAACATATCATCTTTAAGCTATCTCATAACTTATGTGATGGAAAACACAAGCAAACAGACCTACATAGTATTACTAGGCGGAAAAGTGTAAACATTGGGGGATTGTGTAGGATATTGAGAGTATATTGACTTTGAAAGTGAAAAAAATGTTATTACAGAAGAACAAACAAGTGATAATATATTACCATATGAAACATTATATGATAAAATGATTGTGCCTACTCAACCATGCTCACGGGTAATTCAAATATAAAAATTTAGTGTCCAAATATTATTTTAAAAATATACAGTTATTAAACATTGACTCATTCGAGACAAAAATGTAAACATGTAGTCTATTGTAATACATACAATAATTGTATGTCATATCGTGTGTGTGAAAAGTCAAATGGTTTATGTGATTTATGCGAGGTAACCCGATTATTACCGATTATATACATGGCTAAACTGATATTTATATAAAGTCACAATCATTTCTATCTGAATATACAATTGAATAGTAGGATGTGATACAGCGCTCAAATATATCATAACTTTCTCCGAAAATTTACCTCTACGCTCTCCATAAATTAAAAAGTACACTATACTACTATATTGATTTTAATAATCGAACCTCACTCACCAAATTGCCTGTATTTGCGGTGATATCCCAAGTACAGTTGGATAGGGAACTGTAGTTCTCGGGAAAGTTAGGAGATTCTATGATCAGAGGGGGTGCTATGCTGACACCCTTTCTACAAGCTAAAGGGCAAAATTATTGATACGTTTGTAAAAAAATATATATATTAGATAATAAAAAATAATAGTATTAAGCACTAACTGTACAGTGTTTTGGCCCCCTGCTGAAAAAAGACAAACATAATTTATTTCATGTGTTACATGAAACTTATATATTTCTTACTTGTCTATATTTTTATCTACATCTGAAATTCAGTAAAAAAAGAAGCTTTTGTCACATGTTTATTAGGTAAAAGAATTAACTTCGTTGGTAACCGCAGCTATGTGTAAAAAAAATGTAATTCTTGTTTTATGGGTACAGTGGATTAGCAGCTTATTCCATTTCCTCACACAAAACCATTCGTTTGATTGCAATGCTGGCAAACGAATGGGAATTGTATGGGAAAAGGATCTATTGGCTCCGCGAGTCGTTATAGTTATCATACAAATTTTAAGGTAATTGTTCAAATTCTTCTACAGGTCTTGAACTCGGCGATAATTTAATAGCGTTGCTTCACAATTCGATGATCCGTTCCTCATACAAATGAGCCAATTGTTTATCTTTCTTTTTTATGACAAAAGAATATTGATCCGCCACCGATATCTTAGCTCCACAGCTCCTTTAATCTTTTCAATTTACATGTTCACCTGTGATGAGATTTGAAGCTGAACAAAGTATGAATTTCTAGTTGTTATTTACCTCTTTCATTGAGTGTTAGAGGTTCAAGACACGTGGTGCTGTCAGCAGACTGACACCGCTTCTGGTTATCGTCCCACGTCTGGTTATTATTACAGTGGGTCACAGTGGGCTGACCACCTGAACAGCTGATGTACTCCACACACGACTCACAAGATTGATAATCACCGTCATCTACATCTGTACAGTTAGTACGACAACCTGACCCTGTTGTACCATCATCTGTATAGAAAAGCAAAGAACATAGTTAAATACAATACAACTACGATCACCTAGATATAGCGGCGATCCATTTTTTCCAACGCAAAACAAACTTGAAAAAAATGACAAAATGATTAGGCTACGCATGCGTCTAAATGCGTCAAAGCTTAAAATTTGTCGTTTAAGTATATCCGTGCACACTAATTGGGGCCTGCTTAGAGTGATATAAGCCACATTACGTATTACCATTCGTAACATAAACAAACTACCACAGTCTGATTTACACAGAGCACTGTGCAGCCTGTTCCAACCGGACACAGACGGCACGCGTGTATCCAAATGCAGACAGCTCTCTCAGGGAACACGGGGACTTGACCCAATGTTGTTTCAATGTTGGCCCAGCGCCGTTGGCGGTAGGCCAATATTAAAACAGCATTGGGTCAAATCCTCGTGTTTGCTGGGCTCCACACAGGTGTCTGTCTACACCCACCCCTCCCCTCCATAATATTTTCGCCAGCCGATCAGGGTACTTTTAGCAAGACAGCCGGCCAATCACAAGCTTACTACAATACTTGAAATTGAGAGTGGGGGACATATGACGTCAACCATCTGCACATTTTAATATGCGAATTAGCAGTGTCTAGGGCGGGCAGTGTAAGTCTGATTGTGCACAAGTTGGCTAATGGCATAACTGTCTGTATTGTATGAAAATCAAATTTACACATCCTAGCTTAATACTCCAGTCCACCATGAAGCATTTTAGAAAGCATTAATGAGGCTCTTGGCATGTAATCTAATTCACAGCAGCAGTGCTTAATATGCTCAGGTTACAATTAACCCGGGCCCCGTCGGCGAGCTGTGAGCATGGCCCATTCTGACCTCAGAGATTATATCTCTGATACCACACACTCATATCGCCGTATGCTCGCATGGCGATTGACCAGATTTATCAGCCGTTAGTGAGCGTTACCAAGTGATTTTATAACCATTCCTATAACCACGGAACTATTTTGGTGTTCACTTCCACTCATTATTTATCCTTTTTTTATTATTTACTTTGATTGTAGAGTTTGCTACAGGTAAGGGTTATTTATTCTGTTTAGTAATTGATAAATTGCACCAGAACAATTCGCATGTCATTCAGTAATTTAAATTTGCTAGTGTTTTGAAGCCGATTGTAAATTCTGTCATAAAAACATAAACATGGACCTTCTCACAGCAGCGCGTAGGCGGAAAAAGTAATCCATTGAATGTTTTCTATTTCTCTCTAAATAGAAACTCATATGTGGCGGAGTAGTGGTGTTTTATATTTGCCATATATATTGAGGACACTCAAGCGTGTTTATAAGCCTACAGTTGTTATATCAACAAAACTGCTCAACAACAAAACTAAGCAGTTTCTGTGGAAACATGGCGTGCGGTTACAGAGAGAGAGCGGGGTTGACCTGAGCGACATCTAGACCCCCTATGCCCTATGTGTGGAGAATGAACATGGCCGTGATCTCGAGTCCGGGCACTGTGCACTGTCATGATCAAATTATGTTTTACATATACCACGCCGTACTCCTCGCGGGTCCCGGCGGCCGCCCGATCGGCAATCAGAGGGACTTTCATTTTCTTAAAACGTTACCGGGGCTCGTAGGTATCCCTAACGGGACCCAACCGGGGGCCGTAAAGTGTAAAATATATCGGGCGGGCATCGGCAGGGTTCCTGTAGGGCCTCTATGAGGGGTCTCTGCAAGGGTAGGCTAAAGAAAGGGGCTTGTCCCTATCATTGTTTTATTATTATTAATAAAACACATTCTCTAGTAGATGCAAGCTGCTGACAATATAATTATAGCTCGGATGTGTGTCATCGTGCATATACAGTGCTCCAAACTGTTCAAAGGCCTGGATTGTGCAGTGTTGTCTATGATACTGTGCACTTCAAGAACCCTTAAAGTCATTCGATAATAGTAGACTATAGTCCAGACTTCGGGCTCCCTTCTGTCGCGATAGTGCCATGATTGTGCAGAAAGCGACGTAAAGCAATATCACTACGCTGACACTATTCATTTAACTCCTGGCCTCGGGTTTAGGCTTGCAGCAGCCTCACACAGTTACAATGTTGTGAGGCGTAAAGCAATATCACTACGCTGACACTATTCATTTAACTGCCTGGCCTCGGGTTTAGGCTTGCAGCAGCCTCACACCGTTACAATGTTGGCCGTACGGCATTGCTCCCAGGGCAAGATATAATAGTGCTGCAGCAATTGTGAGGGGTTTTTTCACCACCCAAACTCAAATTTTAACAAGATGCATCCTATAGGGGCCTACCAAATTTTAGGTATGAATCTCAGGAATATGAATATTGGGGATGCCAAATATTAAAAAAACACATGGGCAGTGTATCATTTATTTTCTGATTCACCAATCAGCACATGCAATATACCATATAACGGATAATTAACCCATTGCAGTAGAGTAAATAGTCGTCTCTTCACGTACGCTCAAACATGTTTTTTATTATAAAATAATCAAAATTAACAACAAAACAAACTAGTTAACATGGTCAAAGAAAACGACATAATAAATCGTAGTTGTTGGACATATCCATATCTGACCTATGTTATCTGAACCTAGATATGTGTATTCTTAAAAATGTGTGTTATTTATATTTATAATTGTCATACATATTTTTTGTTTCGTTTATTTAAAAATGGAGGACACCAAATATAGAATTGTATCCGACAGATTCGGATTCAGCACACACAAATTATGTAAAAACAATCGGGGGGGGGGGAGGGGATATAGACATAAATGCAGAGCAAAGTTTAATGTTTTATATAGTGCTGCAGCAATCAATCAAAAACACCAGTATTTATTGAGTAACCCAAACTCAAATTTCAACAGGATCTATCCTATGCCAAATTAAAGGCATTCTTAGGAATATGAATATCGGGGATGCGATTGCGCGAAATTTGGACAAAATTGGTGAGCTAACCTTTTATGTACCATGGTGAAACATCACAGGCCGTTCGCTAGGGACTGATATACATATATGTGTGTTAATATTTTAGCAATAACTGCTTATCTTTATGGAGAAACTAAAATTGGTGGCTGTTTAAGTAGGCATACAGAAAGACAGACAGACAGACAGACAGACAGACAGGCAAACAAACAAACTCCAATTTTGTCCAGATGTATCCTCTACAAAATTAAACGTATGAATCTCGACAGTTGGACGAAAGTGGTGAACTAACCCTTTCTGTACGATGGTGAAATATTTACGAATGTTACCAAAAAACATTGGGACTGATACATATATAAGCCTATATGTGTATTATTATTTTAACAATAAATATTTATTTTTATGCAAAAGTCAAATATGATTTAAGTCTTAGAAATAAAATAAGAAAATATTGCTGTCTAGGACAATTTTGACCTGGATTGAAATAGTCTAATTCTAGTGTGATGCCTGTATTCAGGTCCAGTGCAAATATGTTTGTATTGTGATTTTTCAGTTTTTTCAAAAAAAATGTCTTAGAAATATTTATAGTTGCACTTTCTTTAATATTACTAGTTAATTTGTTCCAAGCAAGGATCGTACTTGGAAGAAAACTACTCCTATACCTGGATGTTCAGAATTGTATGTGTTTTAAATTATTTATGTTTCTAGTAGCATATGTATGTTGGTTAGGTTGTGGTAGTAAGCTATGTAAATATGTTGGCGTCATCGTTTTTGATATTTTATACAATAAACATAATTTGTGGGGTTTTTCGCCTGTGTTACAATGTGTCCCATCCTAATTCTCTGTATAATTTTACTGTTTCTCTCAACTTATACGAATTTAGACAGATTATAGCACATTTCCTTTGTAATTTATCTAAGAGGTTTAACTTGGTTATTGTACTATTGCTGTATATTATATTACCATATTCGATGATTGGTCTAATGAAAGATTCATATTTCTTTGGCTTTTCGTGGTATTAAGAAGAAAGTCTTCTGTAAAAGACAAACACATTTGTTTGCGGAGCTGTAAATATAATCAATGTGATTGTCCCACGACATCTTCTTGTTAAGTATTATTCCAAGGAGTTTATGATTTTCTACAAATTCTGAAATTTCATCTCCCAATTTTATAGTTGGCATTTGATTAATTTTTATATTTGAAAACATCATACACTTTGTTTTAACAGTGCTGAACTCCACTCGCCATATTTTAGACCACTTCCACAAGTTTTTAAGATTTCTGTTAAGTATTTCTTCCAGGTCTTGTAGATTTTTAATTGGCATATTAAGGTGATATCATCGGCAAACATATCAATTGGGATGTCTAAATCTAAGTTGATATCAGTTATATATATATTAAAAGGGGTCTAAAACAGACCGTTGCGGAACTCCAGCATTTGGATACGCCCAATCTGACATTTTACTATTTCGAACCATTTTGTTTTCTATTTAAAATGTAATTTTGTAAAAGTGTATATAAATTCCCATTTATACCCACTTCACTTCCCTTCGAGCATTTCTATGATTTTCAATATCTACCTGGTTTTTGGTTCTTCTTCGAATTGTATTCAATAGCCTACATTTAATTATCAGTCTTCGAACAGCCTTTGTCATCCCTGGTTTATCTTGGGGTCTGATTATAAAGGGTTTATTTGGAATATAGGATTTAGCTGTATTTATTATAATTTCTGTAAAATTATCAACAATATCATTTATATTATCTAATTCTTCAAAATAAAGATGCCATGGAATTTGATCATATACATCATTCAACCCCTCAAAATCAGCTTCGTCATATTTTCACACATGTCGCTTATAACATGCTCGGCAATTATTTTTATGGGTGGAAATACTTACAAAAATGAGATCGTGATTTAAACTAGGGTCATCCTTTCCACTTTCTATAGTATTATTATTAAAAGATGTAAATATTAGATCAAGTAAATTGGGTCCTCGGGTTGGTTCATCGATAATTTGAGTGATATCGTTTATATCCGCTAGGTAGACAAGCTTATTATGTAGCTCACGTTCTTCATGATATTCTCTCCACGTTTGACACCTATCATTAAAATCTCCTAGTATTACCGTCTGCTTACAGAAAACTGATAAAGATTTATTTAATGATTCTTGAAATGTTCTTATGAAAAATTCCACTTCATCTAATGACATTCCAGGTGGACCGTAACACGTTCCAACAAGCTTTAACAATATTTTAACCCAATTTCAAACCATATAAGTTCAATGCCATCAGTCTCTAAATTAAACCGTCTTTTAGCTACTAGGTGATCGCTTACATAACGGCATACCCCGCCCCCATGTCTACTGCGGTCTTTTCTATAATTATTGTAAAATGGAATGTGTATGTTGCTATCTGGAACAGTATTATCTATATGTGTTTCACTTACACAAAATATGTCGTATGCATGTTCGACTGTCAATTGTTGAGACACCATGTCTAATCTATCAGGAGCCATTAAACTTCTGGCGTTAAAGTGACATATTTTTAATTGAGGTACATTTGACTGGTTTTCTATCGGTCTATGATTCGGGTGTAAATCGCCTGATTTCATAAGCAACATATATATAAGCTCTTTGATAAGCAAAATTAAATTATATTGTGGTTTTAGTGGACTGACTAGGAACCAAACACCGATAGTTATCCTCTATTGTCCTCTATACGGCACACGTGAAAAACTGTATTCAACAGACGTTCATCTAGATCATTGGAAATTAGAGATTAGATTCAGTTATATCAGTCACCCACCAGCCTGTATCGTGAGCACAATGCTGAGTCCACTGGATGTAATCAAGAAATCTGAATCAAAAACCATGTAAACTTGGTGACTGCTACTGAAGTAAGGCCCTGGAAGAGTAGATCCGCTGAGTGTTGCAAGACTTGGATAAGTTGAGTTGGGTCCATCGTAAATATAAAGATAATCATAGCCTGATTCAGTTCTGAATGCTAAAAACGTCAGCTTCACCTGTGAATGAAACCCACTTTAATCACCATCAAGTCATAAAAGCATCTTAGGTATATATCTTGAGTTCGGATACAAAAAATTGACAAATCAATTGAATAAAAGCAGTAAGGTACACTGTAAGTAAATCGATAGCGGTTCAAGCAATCAATCAATAAAACTTCTATAGCGCCAATATCCTCAGCGGACCGAGCTCAAAGGCGCATAAATCCTTAACGTGATCATAATCGAGGCCAAATCAGGTACGTCAACAGGCAGCCGTGCTGCTGAGGAGCTGGGGTGGGAAAGCCAGGTCAAATAGGTGATCTTTAAGTAATTTCCGGAATGTTAAAATTACTTCGGCATTACCAGAAATGCATTTCTGGCATTACGTATTGGCACATTGTAATTCCATAAGGCTGGGCCAGATATAGAGAAAGCTATTGACCCAGTCTTAGTTTTTATACGAGGAACAACACATATATTTGAATTTGTGGAGCGTAGATAGTTTGCGCATTTCGGATGAACAAATCCGCCAGATATGCAGGTTGGTTGTCTTTTAGGGTTCGGAAAGTTATTGTGCATATTTTAAACTGAATGTGAAACCAATGTAATCGTTTTAGAATAGGAATGGAACGACTAAAAAGTAGGGCTTTGGTCACCACTCTTGAGGAACAACACATATATTTGAATTTGTGGAGCGTAGATATTTTGCGCATTTCGGATGAACAAGTCCGCCATATATGCAGGTTGGTTGTCTTTTAGGGTTCGGAAAGTTATTGTGCATATTTTAAACTGAATGTGAAACCAATGTAATCGTTTTAGAATAGGAATGGAACGACTAAAAAGTAGTCTTTTAGGGTTCGGAAAGTTATTGTGCATATTTTAAACTGAATGTAAAACCAATGTAATCGTTTTAGAATAGGAATGGAACGACTAAAAAGAAGGGCTTTGGTCACCACTCTTTCAAAGCCGTTCTAAACGATTTGTGATGCTTTTGAATGCATAAATGTTAAAGTAAACTAATGAAATATATCTAACAATTATTACATATTCAACATAAAAGTTAAAAAAAAAACTAATGAAAACAAGGTTTTCATATTCAACATAATCTGATAATTGTTATTTTAATAAGATCAGCGAAACATATGTTCGAGGCATGTTGTGGTTATTTGTGACCGTCAAAACAAAACCTTTATCAATGTTTAAAATATACAAATTGCTAACAACGAAAAACATTAAATTGTCACTGGACAGTCTGATTTCATTTGGGTTTTTTAAATAATCAACAACAAGTAATTTTAACCCTTAGAACACTGACATATTTTTGTATAGACCATGGAGACCAGAGGGTTTTCATATTAAAATCATCATAAATGTCTCAGTTAGCTCTTTCCGCTTCATTTTAATACCTATGTTATTATTATACGGCCATTAAAAATATTTTAATTATTTTAATGATCGCGGATCGACTTTAGACGTCAGAATCTGACATCGATAGAATAAGGTCGATGTCGTTTATAGACCTATTTCACGAGTTTGCTCACAAACACCCCTCTGATGCCAATATAGGGCAATCCACCCACTCCTCATTTTATAGTACTAGCGTTTACAAAAATACACATAATATGATGTTCTGTGAATTGCTATTATTTTTGTCCTGCCAAATTTCATCTTGCTTTGAATTTGTCTTGCAGCCCTCGTAAAATAGTGTGCCAACCCAGCACGTTCATGTATTACTTTGTTTCAGTTTATTTCGCCATGATTAGTCCAACCTGAAATATTTGACTGAAGGTTACGACATTTTAATCTTCAAGATAACAATACTTGTAAACTTACAATAACACCACGGATACCTGTAACACTCCATCGACAGTAGTCATTATTACCATAGTTTGAATATGGATATCCTGGTGACGTAATGCTAGCTGGAAAACTAGTAATCTCTGAGATGCCACAACCTGCAACATAAACATGTATATAATATGTAGCCCTAGTAGTAATATAAGTAGTATAGCAAAATGCACAACGCGGCACTGTGGGTTGCTGATGACTATTGAGGGCTGTTAAAACATTGATGAAGGTCCCCTAAAATAGTGCAATGTCTGAGTTACATAATGTTACTATATTATTATAACTTGTGTCCACTTATTTTACCTGTTGTAAGCTGTCTGAGGCATGTCTAAACGTAGCCTATATACAGGGATGACAATTGGTTAATTGTCGTCATGGCGGCCATGTTGAAAAGTCGGCTTTATTGTAAACAGCCTGATTTTGACTGAAGCACATGAGCAAAATGATACTAATCATTAACTCATGGACCACAACAAGCAAATACCTACAGCTGTGATGTATCCATATAGCAATTAGTCCTGGCGCTGGGGGGACGTTCGTGTCCATCCCTCTTTTAAAGCAAAACTTTATATTTTCTTTTTCTGTATGTCCCGACCACCAGGAAAAGTTAGGGTGACAAGCTCGAACCAAGTACGTTTTTTCTACAGAGGCCGATTTATCATAGGTCTATCAAATGCGATTTAACCCTTTTTTAGAGTGATATGAGAATGTGGCATATAATGAAATGAAATGAATCGGGCTTTAGGCCACCTTTGTGCACATATAGGCTAAACTGGGCCAGGAGAACCTCCTGAGGATGGTGAGATGATTGAGATGACACTGTCCTCCAGACACAGGATTCGAAATTCGAGCCCTGGCGGTCTGAGGCCGAGCACGCTACCTCTCGGTCACGGAGGCTCCCCACAATACTAACTTTCACACGTGGATGGGGAAGAAGCAATTTTGTTTCTTTCAAACCGCCGAGACCGGGAACCGAACCCCGGACTCTGGCGTGAAAGGCAGCGGTGCTAACCACTACCCTAGGGCCCCCGCCCTGTAGCCACGAATGGTGACATGGGTTGTGGTTGGGCTTCACATGGGAGTTATCCTAAGGTCGTGGTAACGTCTTCTCAAGGTCACAGCAAGGTCAAATAACCTGAAAACGTTTAAAATAGCTTATTTTGGTTGTTTTTGCTACAATTATGGTGACTTGAGAAGTCCAGGATGCCTTGAAATCTACCTAGGCCACAACATGGACATATCCCGAAACACCCAGAGAGGTTACAGGGACGATATAGGGGCTGGAGGGTTTTTAGCCCGATCAAATCGCCCTTGTGTCACTCCTCTCTGATATGGCAAAATTGGTACAATACAATACAAAAATATTTAAAAAAATATATTTGGACAAATAATCAGCTCTTCCAACAAATGTGTCGGAACCCAACCCAAGTACACACGATGAAATTGCTTGGGGCTGGGCTTCATGAAGGAGTTACCCCAAGGTCATGGTAAGATCATCTCAAGGTCACAGGAAGGTCAAATCAGCTGAAAACGTCGAGAATAGCTTATTTTTGTTGTTTTTGTTACAATTATGTTTACTTGAGATGTCTAGGATGGATTGAAACCTACCTAGGCCCCAACATGGAGTTATGCCGGAACACCTGAGAGGCTAAAGGAATATTATAAGGGTTGGAGGGTTTTCACCCCCATCAAATCAACCTTGTGTCACCCCTGTCTGATATGGGATAATCGGTACACAAATATAAAAACATATATATATATAATTGAGCAAATAATCAGCTCTTCCAATAAATCTGTCTGAAACCAACCCAAGTACACACAGTGACATGGCTTGGGGCTGGTTTTCATAGAGGAGTTACCCCAAAGGTCATGGTATGGTCATCGCAAGATCACAGGAAGGTCAACTCAGCTAAAAACCGTTGATAATAGTTTTTTTTTTTTGCTACAATTATTTTCACTTGAGATCCTTATGATGGCTTGAAAACTGCCTAGACTCCAGTAAGGTGCTATACAATAATGGAATGGAAGCGACAAAATAAATCGGTATTTTATTTATTTACATAAATCCAAAATGGCCGCCGTCGGCCATCTTTAATTTTTAACTTGATTTACTAGCCCTAGAATCTATTGTAATACCTCATTTCTGACTATTTTGAACACCCTGATTTCATTGGAATAGTTAATCTTACGTTTCAAGGTCATGAAGAGGTCAAAAACAAGATGACTGACAATAACCACAGTGAAAATGTGAGCTGGTAATGCCGTTGTGGGATATTTTATAACTACAATTTTTTATAAAATACGGTTATTTATCGCTTTTGTTTCAAAACTATGAGTCATTTCATTTATTTGTCACACATCCAAAATTGCATGTGGACCCGTTATGTTTTGTTGATTACTGCGTACTTAAGTTTTTGAGCTCGAACATACAATTACTTGGACATATTTGGGGTACCTTGGATCAATATTATCAACCACTGTCAACCTTACTCTAATTTTTTCAAACAAAGTCACCCTTACTCTCCATTTCTCAGGTTACGGTATTTATTGTCTATGAAATCCATATTGAAAGTTATTCAAGAATAATCACAAAAATATGTATAAATCAGATTGAACACAATCGTTACTGGTAGAACAAATTTAAAATAATTATCATATTCGTACACTGTATGCATATCAAAACTCCATAAGATTCAGCCATTTACCATGTATATATAAATAACACAGATTCTGCTTTGACTGATATACTGATAACTAATTATTGTTCCTAAGATGTTTATAACTCAAGGAGTATGCAGTATATTGTTGTGTTATTATTCAACCAATTTGAGTTCAATCACAAATAACATTATGTATTGCGTTAACACTACTTGTACAAGTAGAGTGATCTTAACTAACCTAATTAGCAGTATTACAGCTAGCAACAGTTATATATTTACAGATATGTATGTGTAACCTATACCAACCAACAACCATAACCCATAACCCTTACGACTACATTTTCACAGGAAATAGATGAAGTTTTTCTATATTTGCATAAATTTACACATTTCACCCTAGCCATTCTAGAAGAGCAGGTTATTTTAGCACATCTACTACACGAACAGAATACAGACCAATGAGGATCAAGGGTTTTCCAAGATGTGGCCGGAATCAATTGACCATGGTGATGTTCATAGCCACATTCCTCTGGATCAAGTCCTTATGTGGTCTCAGGATTGAGGTGGATTTCTAAAGCATGCATGGTCGTGTAGGCATTATAGAAGGCACGTTTTATATGGGGCAGTAGTCCCTCACTGGTTGGCGGTAGATTGTGGACTGAACTAGCTTTACTGGAGTGCCAGCGCGAATATCAGTAAAAGGTGTACATTCACTGCCTTTGTTCAAAACATGGCGTGCGAAATGAAATGAATCGGGCTTTAGGCCACCTTTGTGCACATATAGGCTAAACTGGGCCAGGAGAACCTCCTGAGGATGGTGAGATGATTGAGATGACACTGCGTGCGGTTACAGAGAGAGAGCGGGGTTGACCTGAGCGACATCTAGACCCCCTATGCCCTATGTGTGGAGAATGAACATGGCTGTGATCTCGAGTCCGGGCACTGTGGTCATGATCAAATTATGTTTTCCATATACCCCGCCGTACTCCTCGCGGGTCCCGGCGGCCGCCCGATCGGCAATCAGAGGGACTTTCATTTTCTTAAAACGTTACCGGTGCTCGTAGGTATCCCTAACGGGACCCAACCGGGGGCCGTAAAGTGTAAAATATATCGGGCGGGCATCGGCAGGGCATCGGCAGGGTTCCTGCAGGGCCTCTATGAGGGGTCTTTGCAAGGGTAGGCTAAAGAAAGGGGCTTGTCCCTATCATTTTTTTATTATTATTATTAAAACACATTTTCTAGTAGATGCAAGCTGCTGACAATATAATTATAGCTCATCGTGCATATACAGTGCTCCAAACTGTTCAAAGGCGTGGAGTGTGCAGTGTTGTCTATGATACTGTGCACTTCAAGAACCCTTAAAGTCATTCGATAATAGTAGACTATAGTCCAGACTTCGGGCTTCCTTCTGTCGCGATAGTGCCATGATTGTGCAGAAAGCGACGTAAAGCAATATCACTACGCTGACACTATTCATTTAACTGCCTGGCCTCGGGTTTAGGCTTGCAGCAGCCTCACACCGTTACAATGTTGGCCGTACGGCATTGCTCCCAGGGCAAGATATAATAGTGCTGCAGCAATTGTGAGGGGTTTTTTCACCACCCAAACTCAAATTTTAACAAGATGCATCCTATAGGGGCCTACCAAATTTTAGGTATGAATCTCAGGAATATGAATATTGGGGATGCCAATGTGGTAAAGTTGACAAAAATTGGTGAGCTAACGTTTTATGTTCCATGGTGAAACAATTGAGAAATATTAAAAAACACATGGGCAGTGTATCATTTATTTTCTGATTCACCAATCAGCACATGCACTATACCATATAACGGATAATTAAAGGGACTGGCCCAGGCTAAAATCATCAAAAAATCGGTGATTTTATTTCGAGTTCTTAATATGACCATATGATGTAAGCATGTACAAAGACTAGAACTGCAAATTTTTATAATTTTTGTGCTGCGCATTCACCAGTTAGACTAGATACAGAGACGAAATTCCTGATTTCTAATTATTGACAACCATGTCAAAAATAGGAAATGCGGGAATTTCGTCTCTATATCTAGCCTAACTGGTGAATGCGCAGCAGAAAAATTATAAAAATTTGCAGTTCTAGTCTATGTACATGCTTACATCATATGGTCATATTAAGAACCCGAAATAAAATCACCGATTTTTTGATGATTTTAGCCTGGGCCAGTCCCTTTAACGTTCCGTTCTAAAAATCAATCACCCATTGCAGTAGAGTAAATAGTCGTCTCTCCGCGTACGCTCAAACATGTTTTTTATCATAAAATAATCAAAATTAACAACAAAACAAACTAGTTAACATGGTCAAAGAAAACGACATAATAAATCGTAGTTGTTGGACATATCCATATCTGACCTATGTTATCTGAACCTAGATATGTGTATTCTTAAAAATGTGTGTTATTTATATTTATAATTGTCATACATATTTTTTGTTTCGTTTATTTAAAAATGGAGGACACGAAATATAGAATTGTATCTGACAGATTCGGATTCAGCACACACAAATTATGTAAAAACAATCGGGGGGGGGGGGAGGGGATATAGACATAAATGCAGAGCAAAGTTTATTGTTTCATATAGTGCTGCAGCAATCAATCAAAAACACCAGTATTTATTGAGTAACCCAAACTCAAATTTCAACAGGATCTATCCTATGCCAAATTAAAGGTATGAATCTTAGGAATATGAATATTGGGGATGCGATTGCGCGAAATTTGGACAAAATTGGTGAGCTGACCTTTTATGTACCATGGTGAAACATTTAAAAATATTAAAACAACTATCACAGGCCGTTCGCTAGGGACTGATATACATATATATGTGTGTTAATATTTTAGCAATAACTGCTTATCTTTATGGAGAAACTAAAATTGGTGGCTGTTTAAGTAGGCTTACAGAAAGACAGACAGACAGACAGACAGACAGACAGGCAAACAAACAAACTCCAATTTTGTCCAGATGTATCCTATACAAAATTAAACGTATGAATCTCGACAGTTGGACAAAAGTGGTGAACTAACCCTTTCTGTACCATGGTGAAATATTTTAGAATGTTAAAAAAAAACATTGATCGGGCTCATCAGGGACTGATACATATATAGGCCTATATGTGTATTATTATTTTAACAATCAATATTTATTTTTATGCAAAAATCAAATATGATTTAGGTCTTATAAATAAAATGAGAAAATATTGCTGTCTAGGACAATTTTGACCTGGATTGAAATAGTCTAATTCTAGTGTGATGCCTGTATTCAGGTCCAGTGCAAATATGTTTGTATTGTGATTTTTCAGTTTTTTCAAAAAAAATGTCTTAGAAATATTTATAGTTGCACTTTCTTTAATATTACTAGTTAATTTGTTCCAAGCAAGAATCCTACTTGGAAGAGAACTACTCCTATACCTGGATGTTCAGAATTGTATGTGTTTTAAATTATTTATGTTTCTATTAGCATATGTATGTTGGTTAGGTTGTGGTAGTAAGCTATGTAAATATGTTGGCGTCATCGTTTTTGATATTTTATACATTAAACATAATTTGTGGGGTTTTTCGCCTGTGTTCCAATGTGTCCCATCCTAATTCTCTGTATAATTTTACTGTTTCTTTCAACTTATACGAATTTAGACAGATTATAGCACATTTCCTTTGTAATTTATCTAAGAGGTTTAACTTGGTTATTGTACTATTGCTGTATATTATATTACCATATTCGATGATTGGTCTAATTAAAGATTCATATTTATTTGGCTTTTCGTGGTATTAAGAAGAAAGTCTTCTGTAAAAGACAAACACATTTGTTTGCGGAGCTGTCAATAGAATCAATGTGATTGTCCCACGACATCTTCTTGTTAAGTATTATGCCAAGGAGTTTATGATTTTCTACAAATTCTGAAATTTCATCTCCCAATTTTATAGTTGGCATTTGATTAATTTTTATATTTGAAAACATCATACACTTTGTTTTAACAGTGCTGAACTCCACTCGTCCTATTTTAGACCACTTCCGCAAGTTTTTAAGATTTCTGTTAAGTATTTCTTCCAGGTCTTGTAGATTTTTAATTGGCATATTAAGGTGATATCATCGGCAAACATATCAATTGGGATGTCTAAATCTAAGTTGATATCAGTTATATATATATTAAAAGGGGTCTAAAACAGACCGTTGCGGAGCTCCAGCATTTGGATACGCCCAATCTGACATTTTACTATTTCGAAGTACTTTTTGTTTTCTATTTAAAATGTAATTTTGTAAAAGTGTATATAAATTCCCATTTATACCCACTTCACTTCCCTTCGAGCATTTCTATGATTTTCAATATCTACCTGGTTTTTGGTTCTTTTTCGAATTGTATTCAATCGCCTACATTTAATTATCAGTCTTCGAACAGCCTTTGTCATCCCTGGTTTATCTTGGGGTCTGATTAGATTAAGTTTGTTTGGAATATAGGATTTAGCTGTATTTATTATAATGTCTGTAAAATTATCAACAATATCATTTATATTATCTAATTCTTCAAAATAAAGATGCCATGGAATTTGATCATATACAGCATTCAACCCCTCAAAATCAGCTTCGTCATATTTCCACACATGTCGCTTATAACATGCTCGGCAATTATTTTTATGGGTGGAAATACAAAAAATGAGATCGTGATCTAAACTAGGGTTTGGGGGGGGGGGGTCATCCGTTCCACTTTCTATAATATTATTATTAAAAGATGTAAATATTAGATCAAGTAAATTGGGTCCTCGGGTTGGTTCATCGATAATTTGGGTGATATTGTTTATATCCGCTAGGTAGACAAGCTTATTATGTAGCTCACGTTCTTCATGATATTCTCTCCACGTTTGACACCTAGCATTAAAATCTCCTAGTATTACCGTCTGCTTACAGACAACTGATAAAGATTTATTTAATGATTCTTGAAATGTTCTTATGAAAAATTCCACTTCATCTAATGACATTCCAGGTGGTCTGTAACACGTTCCAACAAGCTTTAACAATATTTTAACCCAATTTCAAACCATATAAGTTCAATGCCATCAATCTCTAAATCAAACTGTCTTTTAGCTACTAGGTGATCGCTTACATAACGGCATACCCCGCCCCATGTCTACTGCGGTCTTTTCTATAATTATTGTAAAATGGAATGTGTATGTTGCTATCTGGAACAGTATTATCTATATGTGTTTCACTTACACAAAATATGTCGTATGCATGTTCGACTGTCAATTGTTGTGACACCATGTCTAATCTATCAGGAGCCATTAAACTTCTGGCGTTAAAGTGACATATTTTTAATTGAGGTACATTTGACTGGTTTTCTATCGGTCTAGGATTCGGGTGTACATCGCCTGATTTCATAAGCAACATATATATATAAGCTCTTTGATAAGCAAAATTAAAATATATTGTGGTTTTAGTGGACTGACTAGGAACCAAACACCGATAGTTATCCTCTATTGTCCTCTATACGGCACACGTGAAAAACTGTATTCAACAGACGCTCATCTAGATCATTGGAAATTAGAGATTAGATTCAGTTATATCAGTCACCCACCAGCCTGTATCGTGAGCACGATGCTGAATCCACTGGATGTAACCGAATCATCTGATTCAAAAAGCATGTAAACTTGGTGACTGCTACTGAAGTAAGGCCCTGGAAGAGTAGATCCGCTGCTTATTGCAAGACGTGGATAAGTTGAGGTGGGTCCATCGTAAATATAAAGATAATCAAAGCCTGATTCAGTGCTGAATGCTAAAAACGTCAGCTTCACCTGTGAATGAAACCCACTTTAATCACCATCAAGTCATAAAAGCATTTTACGTATATATCTTGAGTTCGGATACAAAAATTTGACAAATCAATTGAATAAAAGCAGTAAGGTACACTGTAAGTAAATCGATAGCGGTTCAAGCAATCAATCAATAAAACTTCTATAGCGCCAATATCCTCAGCGGACCGAGCTCAAAGGCGCATAAATCCTTAACGTGATCATAATCGAGGCCAAATCAGGTACGTCAACAGGCAGCCGTGCTGCTGAGGAGCTGGGGTGGGAAAGCCAGGTCAAATAGGTGATATTTAAGTAATTTCCGGAATGTTAAAATTACTTCGGCATCACCAGGAATGCATTTCTGGCATTACGTATTGGCACATTGTAATTCCATAAGGCTGGGCCAGATATAGAGAAAGCTATTGACCCAGTCTTAGTTTTTATACGAGGAACAACAAATATATTTGAATTTGTGGAGCGTAGATATTTTGCGCATTTCGGATGAACAAGTCCTCCAGATATGCAGGTTGGTTGTCTTTTAGGGTTCGGAAAGTTATTGTGCATATTTTAAACTGAATGTGAAACCAATGTAATCGTTTTAGAATAGGAATGGAACGACTAAAAAGTAGGGCTTTTAGTACAAGAGGAATGAACCCATTTTTGGAGTTGAGTTGACACTTAAATCCCTAGAGATAAGAAATATATCACGGGAAAGGTTTAAATCTCTAGTTTATAGTGGCGTATATCGTTTTTGCCGTACATGGTCGATATTTTTTTCAAACGTACGTTTGTGACGTCATGTCGCTATGGCAATGACGTCATTTTATGAACCAAATTGGCCAGACAAACTACGAAATAGGGGTCATGTTTAGGTCACTGCTCAGTATTAGTATGATGCGGTGTCGATACTTAATGTGTCAGCACATACTACGCACACCTGGTAATAATTCTATTTATTCATTATGTCGTAAATTCATATTTAATGACCATAAAATGATGCAAGTGAATATATTGTTTTAGAAAAATAGGCACGCGAAATATTGTAGAGAATAAAGTTGTGTGTTATATCTTTAATTCCGATTACGGACACCCTTATAATATATCATAGGAAAGGTATTAATCTCTACATTTGCGTGAGCTAGCGGTAGTAACGTCAAAATAAACATATGGTGAATACAGCGCTCTTTTATGACGTCATAGGTTTTCGTATTTATCAAGCTTACCTTTGATTTATCCACCATTTATCACTAGGTGGATATTCACGACTCGCTGAGCATACCCCAGCATACACAACACGTTGACCCAATGTTGCCCTTATGTTGGACCAGTGACAAAGACGGTGGGTCAACGTTAATGTAACATTGGCTCAACGTCTCTTGTTTGCTGAGTCTGTCACCCATGCCCTCTGTTCAATGTCCCCAATATTACAAAAAATGCCTTATTAGGGCGACATATGCTCTAGAATGCATTATGTAAGTCTTAATTACATTTAACAATTTGTCGAAGAGCATGCCTCCGACCCCTCTAGACAGTAATACAAGGAGGCTGACTGAGTCAGATACATGATAGGCGCCTCCCGTCAGTCAAATCTTGGATCCGTCAATTAGTGCAAGAGCATTAGTGCTATGTCTAATACGATTGGAAGGCAACAAAAACATACATTTATTTTCAATTGGCTTTTATATAATAAATTACCTCATTACTTGTGTATCTATAAGTAATAGATAGAACGGCTGTTATACTCACTCTTGTTCCGCTGCTCTCGGGTGGAGGGGGGGGAGCTATGTGATAATCTTGTTATTTGAAATTTGCCGACAAGGATCTTGCTGACAAAATGGAACCATTGGATTCTGTGATAAATTAAACCAAAAAAAATCAAACTTGAGCAAAGAAATGGTTAATTTACGTAACCAAATATAATAAAAGCTGTTTTTTCAGGAATTATAGCGGGGCTTCTACCCGTACGAATGCTGAAACATCCTTATTTTTTTTAATTTAAGATGGCCGTCATCACGGTGACGCAATTTTTCGAAAAACCAAGGGTACACTTCATCACTTTTACAAATTGAAAATAATGTATTGTGTATTTACCCAGGATTATAGGTACGAGAGGGAATAATATCAGTTCTTGGCTTACTATATATCCAAGATCAATCACACGGGGATACCATGTGTTGCTTGTTATGCGGTCACCATTCTAGGTTATTTTTTTCAAATTATCAGTTTGAGTGGATTCGTTCAGAAGTACCACGAGTACTATTAAATTCAGAAACCGTACGGTATTTCTAATAGTATTAATGTCTAATTATTCCCTTAGAACATTATATCACTCATATTGTAATAATCCTACCGATTTATT
The DNA here is from genome assembly GCA_964017125.1 of Flabesymbios commensalis. Taxonomy (NCBI): domain Eukaryota; kingdom Metazoa; phylum Annelida; class Polychaeta; order Terebellida; family Flabelligeridae; genus Flabesymbios; species Flabesymbios commensalis. Next base: position 102,956,232 of record OZ024902.1, read on the forward strand.
GTGACGCAGTAGAAGTCCCTGACCAGAATATTGTTATTTATTAGAAAAAATGAGTTATCATGGTTATTGTGACACAAATATAACATGGCGTTAAAGGTCGCTAGGCATCAACATTCCAATTATAGGGTGGGCGGGGGCCCTGGGGTAGTGGTAAGCACCGCTGCCTTTCATGCCAGAGTTCGGGGTTCGGTTCCCGGTCTCGGCGGTTTGGAAGAAACAAATAATGGTTCTTCTCCATCCACGTGTGAAAGTCAGTATTGTGGGGAGCCTCTGTGACCGAGAGGTAGCGTGCTCGGCCTCAGACCGCCAGGGCTCGAATTTCGAATCCTGTGTCTGGAGGACAGTGTCATCTCATTCATCTCACCATCCTCAGGAGGTTCTCCTGGCCCAGTTTTGCCTATATGTGGACAAAGGTGGCCTAAAGCCCGATTCATTCCATTGCGACAACCGGCGTGACGAAAATGTAACAGTTTTGAAAATGGTCGCGATGCCTATCGCGCTCGCGTACGTCGTCGCGCTGGTACGTTTTGGCAATGATCAAATAATGTGTTTGAAAAACTGACGCGACGTCATTTAAAGCTGACAATCACGTCACCAATTCCAGCTATATAGAAATGATTGTATGTATGTGTAATACAGTAAATGATGGGAAAATATCACATTATATAATGATGTAGCAGGTAATTTATAAGATGTTAGATTTTATTTCATTTTAGTGTTGATATATGTTTTAAGTATTGAAGTGCCAGAAGCGTTGTGCAGGCAACTGTTCTTGTTGTATTTGGGGATTTGTTTGTTCGCCTCTCTTTGTTTGCTATATATGGTACATGCTCTCGCCTCATTCTGGGTGACTAAGAAATGAACTATGCATAATACGAGAATGGAAAAACAAATAAATTTAATAAATACGTTTAAAATGACTATGATTTTTCCTTTTTTTCATTTTCAAGTCATATTTGAACGTGAAAAGGACTTTTTTGGGTGACCTTGACCTTGTACAAAACAAATCCCTCCCGAACTGTTTCGTGACGCGAAAACACTACAAAACGAGGTATTATATGATTCTTTGTGACTTTTATTTGTAAAGTTTTGAAATTTTCATTTCTTCATGGCGGCCAATTTGGCGGTCATTTTGCATTTATTAACCCGCAATTTTTTTAGTTTGAGACCAAAATTGTATTTAGTTTGTCAAAACCTTGCTTTGTGCCAAATTTGAAAATGACTAGGGGAAGGGCGGGCAAAGCGGGCCACTTAACGTTTCAATGGTATTTAAGGAGAATATTTGAACTATTTTAAAACCAATGACTGTTCTATGTTAGGTACATGCAATGTAGATACATATAAGAGACTCACTTAGTGTTTCAAGGATACCTTATTTTAATTGTAAGCCGAATAGATTTGCTCTCAAAGTGGCCAGCGCATTGGGCAAAGGGGGCCACCCCCACCTTGTTATTTTTTATTTATTTGATACACAAGTGTGTACATTGAAGTAAGCCTGATAAAACAGATATGAAAAAAACCTTTCATTTGATGTATATGGTGACATGCTTTGTTGGACATAATACTAAGTAATATACTAAATACTTTCGTTCACTGGGATTAGTGTGTGAAATATCTACCCATTGTAAGTTAGCGGACAAAGGGGGCCATGCTGTATGGTCTTTGTATTGAAATGGCCTGCCCCCCTTTGTCCTGGCTTCCTTTGCCCAAGTCGTAGAGGTGGCAATTTAGCTTATTATCTCTCCCAAAGTGATCTCCTTAAAGTAAAAACTAGAATACAAAGGCAATATAAAATGCACCACACAAAACAAAAGATTTTCAGAAGAAATCACAGAAATTCATCAAGAAATTCATAAAAATATATAAGCTTATATTCATAAGATTGTTGCCAAAAACTCCCTGTCGTCTATTATTTCTATCTAAGATGTATGAAATGTCTATTTATGATTTTTGTATACATATGTATATAATTCATAACTATGACGTCTTTACTATTTCATACAACATGTCACAATGAAAATATCATTGATGGCCCCCTAGGCAACCTAGGCGCCTAATAAATGATCCACCTTTATAAATATCCAGTAGAAATTGGTGAAAAAGTGACGTCACAACCATCACGACATGACGTCACAAATGCACGTTTTATGAAAAACTCGACCACTTGCCACAAAAACTGTTCACGCTTTGTAAAACTAGACATTCATACATTTGCAGCGATATATTATTTGTCTCTAGGAATTCAAGTGTCAACTAACTCCTTAAATAACGTCAATGTTCAGATTTCCTCCTCTACTATTTGGTCACCACTCTTTCAAAGCAGTTCTAAACGATTTGTAATGCTTTTGAATGCATAAATGTTAAAGTAAACTAATGAAATATATCTAACAATTATGACATATTCAACATAAAAGTTAAAAAAAAACTAATGAAATATATCAAACAAGTTTTCCATATTCAACATAATCTGATAATTTTTATTTCAATAAGATCAGCGAAACATATGTTCGAGGCATGTTGTGGTTATTTGTGACCGTCAAAACAAACACCTTTATCAATGTTTGAAATATACAAATTGCTAACAACGAAAAACATTAAATTGTCACTGGACAGTCTGATTTCATTTGGGGTTTTTCAATAATCAACAACAAGTAATTTTAACCCTTAGAACACTGACATATTTTTGTATAGACCATGGAGACCAGAGGGTTTTCATATTAAAATCATCATATATGTCTTAGTTAGCTCTTTCCGCTTCATTTTAATACCTATGTTATGATTATACGGCCATTAAAAAGTATTTTAATTATTTTAGTGATCGGGGATCGACTTTAGACGTCAGAATCTGACATCGATAGAATAAGGTCGATGTCGTTTATAGACCTATTTCACGAGTTTGCTCACAAACACCCCTCTGGTGCCAATATAGGGCAATTCACCCACTCCTCACTTTATAGTACTAGCGTTTACAAAAATACACATAATATGATGTTCTGTGAATTGCTATTATTTTTGTCCTGCCAAATTTTATCTTGCTTTGAATTTGTCTTGCAGCCCTCGTAAAATAGTGTGCCAACCCAGCACGTTCATGTATTACTTTGTTTCAGTTTATTTCGCCATGATTAGTCCAACCTGAAATATTTGTCTGAAGGTTACGACATTTTAATCTTCAAGATAACAATACTTGGTAAACTTACAATAGCATCACGGATACCTGTAACACTCCATCGACAGTAGTCATCATTCCCATAGTTGGAATATGGATATCCTGGTGACGTAATGTTAGCTGGAAAACTAGTAATCTCTGAGATGCCACAACCTGCAACATAAACATGTATATAATATGTAGCCCTAGTAGTAATATAAGTAGTAAAGCAAAATGCACAACGCGGCACTGTGGGTTGCTGATGACTATTGAGGGCTGTTAAAACATTGATGAAGGTCCCCTAAAATAGTGCAATGTCTGAGTTACATAATGTTACTATATTATTATAACTTGTGTCCACTTATTTTACCTGTTGTAAGCTGTCTGAGGCATGTCTAAACGTAGCCTATATACAGGGATGACAATTGATGTATTTATGTAAACAGCTTGATTTTGACTGAAGTGCATGAACAAAATGATACCAATCATTAACTCATGGACCACAACAAGCAAATACCTACAGTTCAGAGTTGTGATGTATCCATATAGCAATTAGTCCTGGCGCTGGGGGGTCGTTCGTGTCCATCCCTCTTTTAAAGCAAAACTTTATATTTTCTTTTTCTGTATGTCCAGACCACCAGGAAAAGTTAGGGTGACAAGCTCGAACCAAGTACGTTTTTTCTACAGAGGCCGATTTATCATAGGTCTATCAAATGCGATTTAACCTTTTTTTAGAGTGATATAAGAATGTGGCATATAATAACACCCTGTGCGTGGCAAAGGGTTTTGTCAAAACGTATTTTTAAAAATCACAGATATTTGGACCAGTGGCTAGCTCTTCCCAACACAAGTAGACATGGTGACATGGGTTGTGGTTGAGCTTCATATGGGAGTTATCCTAAGGTCGTGGTAGCATCATCTCAAGGTCACAGCGAGGTCAAATAACCTGAAAACGTTTAAAATAGCTTATTTTGGTTGTTTTTGCTACAATTATGGTAACTTGAGATGTCCAGGATGTCTTGAAATCTACCTAGGCCCCAACATGGACATATCCCGAAACACCCAGAGAGGTTACAGGGACGATATAGGGGCTGGAGGGTTTTTAGCCCAATCAAATCGCCCTTGTGTCACTCCTGTCTGATATGGCAAAATTGGTACAATACAATACAAAAATATTTTATAAAATATATTTGGACAAATAATCAGCTCTTCAAACAAATGTGTCGGAACCCAACCCAAGTACACACGATGAAATGGCTTGGGGCTGTGCTTCATAAAGGAGTTACCCCAAGGTCACGGTAAGATCATCTCAAGGTCACAGGAAGGTCAAATCAGCTGAAAACGTCGTTAATAGCTTATTTTTGTCGTTTTTGTTACAATTATGTTTACTTGAGATGTGTAGGATGGATTGAAACCTACCTAGGCCCCAACATGGAGTTATGCCGGAACACCTGAGAGGCTAAAGGAATAATATAAGGGTTGGAGGGTTTTCACCCCCATCAAATCAACCTTGTGTCACCCCTGTCTGATATGGGATAATCGGTACACAAATATAAAACATATATATATATAATTGAGCAAATAATCAGCTCTTCCAATAAATCTGTCTGAACCCAACCCAAGTACACACAGTGACATGGCTTGGGGCTGGTTTTCATAGAGGAGTTACCCCAAAGGTCATGGTATGGTCATCGCAAGATCACAGGAAGGTCAACTCAGCTAAAAACCGTTGATAATAGTTTTTTTTTTTTGCTACAATTATTTTCACTTGAGATCCCTATGATGGCTTGAAAACTGCCTAGACTCCAGTAAGGTGCTATACAATAATGGAATGGAAGCGACAAAATAAATCGGTATTTTATTTATTTACATAAATCCAAAATGGCCGCCGTCGGCCATCTTTAATTTTTAACTTGATTTACTAGCCCTAGAAACTAATGTAATACCTCATTTCTGACTATTTTGAACACCCTGATTTCATTGGAATAGTTAATCTTACGTTTCAAGGTCATGAAGAGGTCAAAAACAAGATGACTGACAATAACCACAGTGAAAATGTGAGCTGGTAATGCCGTTGTGGGATATTTTATAACTACAATTTTTTATTAAATACGGTTATTTATCGCTTTTGTTTCAAAACTATGAGTCATTTCATTTATTTGTCACACATCCAAAATTGCATGTGGACCCGTTATGTTTTGTTGATTACTGCCTACTTAAGTTTTTGAGCTCGAACATACAATTACTTGGACATATTTGGAATATTATCAACCACAGTCAACCTTACTCTAATTTTTTCAAAAAAAGTCACCCTTACTTTCCATTTCTCAGGTTACGGTATTTATTGTCTATGAAATCCATATTGAGAGTTATTCAAGAATAATCACAAAAATATGTTTAAATCAGATTGAACACAATCGTTACTGGTAGAACAAATTTAAAATAATTATCATATTCGTACACTGTATGCATATCAAAACTCCATAAGATTCAGCCATTTACCATGTATATATAAATAACACAGATTCTGCTTTGACTGATATACTGATAACTAATTATTGTTCCTAAGATGTTTATAACTCAAGGAGTATGCAGTATATTGTTGTGTTATTATTCAACCAATTTGAGTTCGATCACAAATAACATTATGTATTGCGTCAACACTACTTGTACAAGTAGAGTGATCTTAACTAGCATAATTAGCAGTATTACAGTTAGCAACAGTTATATATTTACAGATATGTATGTGTAACCTATACCAACCAACAACCATAACCCATAACCCTTACGACTACATTTTCACAGGAAATAGATGAAGTTTTTCTATATTTGCATAAATTTACACATTTCACCCTAGCCATTCTAGAAGAGCAGGTTATTTTAGCACATCTAGGCCTACTACACGAACAGAATACAGACCAATGAGGATCAAGGGTTTTCCAAGATGTGGCCGGAATCAATTGACCATGGTGATGTTCATAGCCACATTCCTCTGGATCAAGTCCTTATGTGGTCTCAGGATTGAGGTGGATTTCTAAAGCATGCATGGTCGTGTAGGCATTATAGAAGGCACGTTTTATATGGGGCAGTAGTCCCTCACTGGTTGGCGGTAGATTGTGGACTGAACTAGCTTTACTGAAGTGGAACACGCCAGCGCGAATATCAGTAAAAGGTGTACATTCACTGCCTTTGTTCAAAACATCTACCAAGTAATGCTCAGCGTTTTGAATAATGACCAGAGGGAAGGTCGGTGAAGTACCGAAATATATAGTTTTGCTTTCAAAGCCGCTTTCTCGGTGCTAACTTTACAAGTTATGTCACAACCTGTGAGACTATGTAGTGTCGGTGATACTCTACAGAGTTTATCACCGAGGCAACCATACAAGTTGTGTAATGGGATTATCTAGTAGTGTTTCCTACTCCTGCTCGTACCCAGAGTTCGTGAAGATTGCACTGCAGAAACATTTGCATATGGCAGGGCTACAATTACATCGGTATCATTCGAAATCACTACACACGCATAATGTCCTGCTTCTAGGGCGTCCTTAATATGTACAATAATACGAAGATCAGCTTCTTCAAATGCAGAATGAAAATGGGTCCTTACGGTTTCGTTCCCTTTGTGAGCAATTGTACACTGTCATGTTTCATAATCACTGGTTACCTGACAAACTACAATGGGATATGTATGTACATGTTACAAGAGCGTTTCTGCAAAAATGACTGTAAATCAGTTCCTCCAAATTAAGTTTGTTAGCATTTAATGGCTAGAATGTTTCCATTTTTTTGGCAAAGGCATTTCTAGCTCAACTGAACTATACTCAATTGGTACCACCTCGCTGCGTTTTCTTCTCTCAGTCTTTCGTTGAAGGACATTCTGAATACATGGCAAAAACATAATAACATCTTCCCTATTGATGGTATACTGAA
>OZ024902.1:102968306-103023306 GCA_964017125.1 Flabesymbios commensalis
TAAAATTTTCAATAACAGCTATTTTCGAACAAAATAGAGTAAAACGAAAGTAATTAGATATAATTGCAAATGCCCTTATGTCATATAAAATTATGAAAAATGTGAAATACAAGGTAAAAATTAGGGAGACGCTGAAATTGGCACAGATTGCATCAGAAAATACGGCTGTAGGGGCAAGTAAATGTAAAATCACCAATAAAAGCGATTTGCATGTTAAGAACATATGCCCTAATTAGATATAATTGCAAAAGCCGTTAGTTTACGTAAATTTACCTGTTTACGTTAAATAGAAAATGAAGTTTCAAAATTACATAGAAACTGAAACGGGTATTGATTGCATAAGCAATTATGGCTGATGGGGAAAGGGAATTTAATAAAAGCCATTTTCGGACTAAAACCAGCAAGTAATTAGACATAATTCCGTAGTTCACGTAAAATTTTGTAAGACATTAAATAAATGTTACCAGAGGAACTGAACGAATCAGAAAGAAACGGCTGAAGGGGCAAGATAGTTATCAGGCATCATTAAAATATAGCTTTAGTTTAAAAAAAAAATGAAAACCTGTGTAATTATTACACTTAATTTTAAGAGATATCTATCATGTAAGGTATCAATAAAATACAGACATTAAATTATTATGAGGTGGGAATATATTGCATGACAAAATACGGCTTAAGGGGCAAGGGGAATTAAAAGTGCGAATAAAAGCTGTTTTCATGCTAGAATAACACGGAGGTAATTAGGTATAATTGCGAATGCCCTTATTTCATATAAAATTATATAAAAATAAGAAATACATTATACAGATTACAGAGGTACAGAAACGGGTATAAATTGCACGAGGAAATATATTTGGAGGGACAAGGAAATATCAAGGCGTCAACAGAAGGGATTTGCATTCTAAAATCTGAATCTTAATCATTAATAAAAAATGAGAAAGACACTGAAATTGGCATAATTTGCATCAGCAAAATGAAATGAATCGGGCTTTAGGCCACCTTTGTGCACATATAGGCTAAACTGGGCCAGGATAACCTCCTGAGAATGGTGAGATAATTGAGATGACACTGTCCTCCAGACACAGGATTCGAAATTCGAGCCCTGGCGGTCTGAGGCCGAGCACGCTACCTCTCGGTCACGGAGGCTCCCCACAATACTGACTTTCACACGTGGATGGGGAAGAAACATTTTTTGTTTCTTTCAAACCGCCGAGACCGGGAACCGAACCCCGAACTCTGGCGTGAAAGGCAGCGATGCTAACTACTACCCTAGGACCCCCTCCCCGGGAACCTGGTGTAAACCTAGCATAAGGTGGGTCATTAGGCCCTAGATAAGCCTAACGCTTTAACGATTTTTTTGTCGCTATTTCTGCATCATTGTAGCACTTTTAGTTTAACACATATTCTTTGCAATTGAGTGCATTTCCGTCGCTATTCAACGACTCTTCTACGCCTTTAATATGATTTTAGTTTAACACCTCTTCGTTGCAATTGAAGGCCTCTCCGTTACCCTTTAATGCCTGTTCTTTTCCCTGGAAGCCTCTCCATTGTCTTTTAACGCCTCTCTGTCACCTTTTAACGCCTCTCCATTGATCTTCAACACCTCCCCATTGCCCTTGAATGCCTGCCCATCGCTATTCAACGTCAAAGCGGCAAATTTAACTTTGTTCTTCAATGCTTTTGTGTCGACCTTTATCATATTTTCTTAGTGCCTTAGTGCCTCTCAGTCACCATTTAAAGCCTTTCGTCGCCCTTTAATGCCTCTCTGTCGACATTTGACGCCTCTCCGTCACCCTTGCCTTCTCCTCACTCCAAAACGCCTACACATCACCCTTTAACGCCTGCCCTTTATGCTTTCCCATCGTCATTTTATGCTTCATGGTCGCCCTTTAACGACACCTAATCGCCTTTTACTGCCTTGTAATCACCATTTAATGCCTCCTCGCGATTTTAACACCTTTCCGTCGCCTTCGGTGTCTCTCCGGCGACGTTCAACGCTTCTCTGTTGCCCTTTAGAGACACTCCTTCTTCTTTTGAGCTTTTTCCTCGCCCTTAGACCTCAACGCATCACCTTGTAACGCCTCCCCATCGACCGTTACCACATCTCCATTGTTATTTCACGCTTCCTGGTCGACGTGTAGCGCCGTTCCATAGCCATTTAATGCCTTCCCACCACCTTTTAATGCATCCGGTCGCACTTTAACGCCTCTTCTTTGCCCATTAACGCCTCGGCGCCGCGCTCTAACGCATCCCCCCCCCCCATTGTCCCGTAATGCCTTAGATTCACCTTTGAAAGCCTCCCCATCGACCTATAATGCTTTTCCGTTGCCTCACAATTTCACTTTGATGATGATTAACAAAATTTGATTATCCAGTCAAAATCACACCAAAACAATGTATTATGTGTGTTCCAATTTGTAGCAAATACATTACAGTGCATAATAGACTTTCTCCAAATTTTGTGAAGAATTGTCGTGGTTTTTTTTCGTAAAAATAAAATTCGTAAAAAATATTTAAAAAGAATTCTGCATTTTTCTTTTTCGAGAATTCTTAGTTGCACGAATTGTCATTTTAACGAATTTTCAAGGATAAGATGAGGTTGATATGTGTGACTAAATGACCGTTGGCAGTCGTTTGCGGTCGCTGCATATTTGTATCTTCCGGTTGTGTTCTCATTTTTAGCCCGCCTTTTAATTTTAATTAAATAAGGTGGGCTATTGCAATTGAAGTTCGGCGTCGACGGCGTTAACATTTACTTGTGGGCGCAATAACTTGGAAAGTTTTTCATGTATCCTTCCCAAATTTGTTATGCATGTTACTAATGACCAGTTCTCGGACAAGTTCAATAATGGCCGAAAAAAAAATCAAAATGGCCGATTTATTGCGATTTTTCGCATTTTATGTCGATAATTTGACCTTGTGGGCGCAATAACTTGAAAAGTTTTTCACGTATCCTCTTCAAATTTGTTATGCATGTTACTAATAAGTAGTTCTTGGACAAGTTCAATAATGGCTAAATAAAATTTCATAATGGCCGATTTATTGCAATTTCTTGCATTTTACATCAATAATTTGACCTTGTGGGCGCGATAACTTGAAAAGTTTTCCACGTATTCTCTTCAAATTTGTTATGCATGTTACTAATAAGAGGTTCTTAGACAAGTTCAATAATGGCTGAAAAAAAATTCAAAATGGCCGATTTTTTGCGATTTTTCGCATTTTACGTCAATAATTTGACCTTGTGGGCGCGTTAACTTGAAAAGTTTTCATGTATCATCTTCAAATCTGTTATGCATGTTACTAATAACCAGTTCTCGGACAAGTTCAATAATAATGGCTCGAAAAAAAATCGAAATGGCCGATTTATTGTCAGTCTTCGCATTTTACGTCAATAATTTGACCTTGTGGCCGCAATAATGACTTCAAGTTCAATATTTGCGGCGGGCTATTGTCGAGTGTGCTCTTGTTCTACTTTCTGTTACCAACAACGAAAATTATTTTCTCAGAATAGAATATTGAAGATTTTTTTTTTTTTTCGTTATCAAAAACGAAAATTATTTTCTTTAAAGCAAAAACATTTTTGTTTGTTTTTTCTATTCTAAAGAAAAAAAGAAGATAAAGCAATTTTGTTTTATTTCGAAGAAGGAAATAATTAATTTTAATTATTTACGAATTTTCAAAGAGGAAGTTTATTATGCACTGTATAGTCCATTAAAATCATTTTGGCCTTGGAATTGTCCATTTGACGTAGATAATCACATCAAGATGTATGACTTGTACCTAGATCTATTTGTTAATAATCATATTTTCGATTACCCGACCTAGAAATTGACACATTGGCTTTTTGAAAATGGCCTCTTTAATCACCAAAATAGTAGCAGAAACGATATCAAAACGACGTACTACACGTCTTCTGCTATTTGTTTTTGTTAAAAATCATACTTTTACATTTTTGACCTTGGAATTGACATTTTCATGATCTTGAATTGAAATTGCCCTTGTAGATGACCTTGAAGATGATCTTGAATCACAAAAATAAGGCTATAAATGGATTTTTCCACCCAAAATCACACGAAAAAGAGGTATTACACATGCTCCCAGCTTTATTTGTTCAAAAATGATATTTTCACTCACTTGACCCTAAAATTGACCTTTTGACCTTGAAGATGACCTTAAATAATCCAATTAATTTCAGAAATGGGAGGTCGTTTTCTGTGATATTTGTACGACATTAGAAATAGTTCTATTAAAGATAATGTCCAAATTGAACTGATCAGAAAGATATACTACATAACAATCTGATCGTACGACTTCAGAACGCTGAAATTTATAATATTTCACTGATTCCGGATGCAGTCATTTTGTTATTTAACCTTGGATGACCTTGAAAATAAAATTATATTTTAACTACCTTTTGTCAGGTATTCAATCAAGTGATATACGGCAATGTACATTGTGATATTTAACTTATTTAACCTATTTTCTAAATATTGGTCAGCATATTCTTGAATTTCCACCAGTTAAAGATATAACTTTTAAGCAAAAACACACTGGATATTCCACACATTATGTGAAATAAGAGCGTAATAAAATATAATCATGCTTAAGTAAAAAATGTTTTTTAATGCAAAATGTATTAATGGTCATAACTGCTACATATTTAGCTCGTCCCAAATCGCTGATGCCACTTACATGTCTTTTATCACTTCAGCTTCATTCATAGCCTTGGAAAATATGTGCGCAAAATGGCGTCAATGTCGCAAAAGAGACTGTGTTGGAATAACGCCGTAACCATGGCAACGCCTCAAATATTTTTTTCACAACCATCCATTTTGTACCCCCGACATATCACTGAATCAAAAAGATATGGTTTTGCTTTGTTCTACCGTGGGGAGGGGTTCACGTTTTTTTTACCCTCCTGGCCGCTGCACTATAGGGCCCCCGCCAAAATTGCATCAGCAAATACGGCTGAAGGGGCAAGGTAATGTAAAATCGCCAATAAAGGCGATTTGCAAGTTGAGAACATATCCCCTAATTAGATATAATTGCAAAAGCCGTTAGTTTACGTAAATTTACGTCAAATAGGAAATAAAGTTACATAGAAACTGAAACGGGTATTGATTGCATGGGAAAATATGGCTGATGGGGAAAGGGAAAATAAATCTTAAATAAAAGCCATTTTCGGACTAAAAACAGCAAGTAATTATATATAATAGCGAAGTTCACGTAAAATTGTGTAAGACACTAAATGAAAGTTTCCAGGGGAACTGAACGAATAAGAAAGAAACGGGTGAAGGGGCAAGACCTTGAGTCATAAAAATAGTAGAAGAAATGGATTTCCCAGTCAAAATCACATGAAAATAAGGTATTACACTTGTTCCTGGCTTCATTTGTTGAAAAATCATATTTGACCTTGAAATATCTGACGGCCATTTTGTCTTTGACCCTTGAAATGACCTCTTGACCTTGAAGATTACCTTGGATCAACAAAATATTGCCATAAATGGATTTTTCAGACAAAATCCCATGAAAAAGAGATATTACACATGTTCCTAGCTTTATTTGTTAAAATTGGTATTTTGCTTATTTGACCTTGAAGATGACCTTGAAACATAAAAACAATACAATAAATATATTGCCTAGTCAAAATCACATGAAAATGGCATATTACACTTGTCCCTGGCGCTTCACTTGTTAAAAAATCATATTTGACCTTGAAATATAGGGCCTATGGTTGCCATTTTGTTTTTGCCCTTAAAAATTTCCGCCCAAGGATGCCAAAGTGGCACCCGGCTGATTTTTTATGGGCACATCCCATGCTATCAAAATCAATCATAAAACATCGTCCATACCGCGAAACACGCTTTTGTCAAAATCTACTGGACTAGTTTATGTGAACAAGCCATAGGCCTAAACTAGAATTGTCTTTTAAATTTTCGTTCGCTGTGGTAGGCTATTGTATATAGGCCTATAAAAAAAAATATTCTAGCACCTGTGTCGAAAACCCCATTTATTTTAGGTCATTTTCTTATTTTGGACATGCATGGCTAAAAATAAAATTGTCCTTATTTCTCGTTTAGCTGGTAGACGCATAATACAAGATTTTATCAAGAGGACTAAAGTCCCATATTATCCCCCGCCATAAATTAGGTTAGACTTTTTGCGGTCACAAATATTTAAAAAGTTGATTTGTGGTGGCCATTTTAAATTTCAGTAAAATCACATGCACATTTCCAGATGGTGGGTAATGTGATTGTACAATGTGAATTATTACTGATTTCAATTTTTAGCTTTTGCAAAATGAAAATGAAATGAAATGAATCGGGCTTTAGGCCACCTTTGTGCACATATAGGCTAAGCTGGGCCAGGAGAACCTCCTGAGGATGGTGAGATGATTGAGATGACACTGTCCTCCAGACACAGGATTCGAAATTCGATCCCTGGCGGCGAGCACGCTACCTCTCGGTCACGGAGGCTCCCCACAATACTGACTTTCACACGTGGATGGGGAAGAAACATTTTTGTTTCTTTCAAACCGCCGAGTCCGGGAACCGAACCCCGAACTCTGGCGTGAAAGGCAGCGGTGCTAACCACTACCCTAGGGCCCCCGCCCTTTAGCTTTTGCGCCCACAGGAAAATATGAAGTTTATCCATGGCGGCCATTTTGAATTTCAGTAAAACCTTAAAAAAATCACTTGCACATCGTGGTGCACATCGTGGGAAATGTGATAGTAAAATTTGAATAATTTCTTTCTTTAAGTTTTGTAGTTTTTGCGCCCACAAAAAAAATTGGGGTTGACCTCTGGCGGCCATTTTGAAATTTTGTAGAATCTTCAAAAAATCACTTGCACATCCCCATGTTGCTAGGAATGTGATGTTAAAATTAAAAAAAAATTACCAAACAAATTTCGAGTTTTTACACCCTCAAAAAATTAAAATTGATCTCTGGCGGCCATTTTGAATTTCAGTAAAACTTTGAAAAAGTCACCTGCACATCTCCATAGCATGGGGAATGTCATAGTAAAATTTGAATAATTTCTGACTTTGAGTTTTAGAATTTATGCACCCGCAAAAAAATTTAGAGTTGCCGTCTGGCGGCCATTTTGATTTTTGGTAGCATCTCTAAAAAATCACTTGCACATCCCCATGCTGCTACGAATGTCATGTTAAAATTTTAAAAAGATTTGACCAGCAGTTTTTGAGTTTTTGCGCCCACAAGAAAACGTGACGCCGGACGCCAGACGCCGGACAGAATCGTGGCACGACTAAAATCCCCCTTCCCCTACGGGCTGGGGATAAAAAAACTGATGCAATTCTAGTCGATTTATGCACATGTTGACATATATTGTCATATCAAGGAACAAAAAAATAATGATAATTTTGGCTTCATTTTGTCGCTTTAATATAATTATTTCAATAAGCAGATAATTTTAAATCATAGTCCGGCAGCCACTAGGGTTGACCCTGCAATATGGTCTATAGTTTTTTTCTTGGTGGATTATGCTGGTAGAGATGACAAAGATTGAATATTCGGTTGCTGACTCTGCATAAGTCTTGAGCATTTTTTATAATTAGCATAAACAAAATGGCCGCCGAAATATCAGATTTTTTTCAGAAAAAGGATCATGTCACCTCCTACTTCAATATACGGCTGAAGATTTCTCCTGATTATATTAGGCCTACCGTAGTATTAAAAATATCAATATGGAACTCACATAACTTAGGTATCCTGCTTGTAACAAGACGCTTTGTTAATAGTATAATGCATTCTGAAACTATGTTTTGGTCACTGATCACGTTTTGACATCGTCTGCAAGTGTTACATTTTGACAAACATCACTTTTCCATATCTCGGGATACTATAGGCCTACACTAAGTAACTACAAAAGAAAGATTTGATAACTAGTATCTTGTCGGGTATCTATTGTGAAAATGTGTGGCTCCCTGACATTAATCCCTCAAAAAGGCAACTTGTTTGTGTTTCAGGTGATATTTTTCGATGAAAAACGGGGAAAATATGAATTTTGAAAAACGGGGTGAATATGAATGCATCGCTGTGGCGCACCACCAAGATACTGCGCCACTACAAACCGGTCCGTTGAAACAATGCATAACAAATCGGCGCAGTTACATTTTAAAGCCTTGTTAGCAGCTTCCATTCTTTCTGCTGTTCGTTTCTAGTCACCCCACCGTTCCTATTCATCCTATTCTATTTTATTATGAAGATTCCATATTTTTGTGGGAAATGTTCAGTTGTTTGTTTTAAATATACTTGTTTGTTTCTGTTCACCCCATGCTTGGGTTATGCCCATAAGGGACTGCGGTAGACAAAATGTTAATGTTCCCATTTACCCCGTTTTGGGGATGACTCGGAACATCGCAGTCGTTTTTTCTAAAATACCACCATAAGACACCCCATGTGTATGGGCATAAATCTCCCGAGAAATATTTCGAGGAAAATAGTTAAAACTCTTTTTTGTTCAAATTCCCCACAAAGACATACCCCTGGAACATGAGTTTATTTAACAAAAATCGTAATGTAATATTTCAAGCAGACCCTCATAAGCAACCATTAGAAGCGGCTTCATAAAACTTGGCACATAGCTGTATATAACCTTCAGAGTTTTAATGTGGCATAAATGTAAGATGACACCAAGGTCATTTCAATGTCATTTCAAGTCAAATAAACTTATTTTTTATTGCATTGAGAACATGGCCAGCTAAATCCTCATATCTGAATTATGCTTAAAACAAACGTTCCTATAGTGTAGGCTCATATGTCACATATAACACTTTCGTGCAATTTGTCTGTTAAAATTGATTTTTCACTTGATTCTGACTCAAAATATCATGAAAATCAAGAAAAAAAGGGATTGCATTTTTTTATAGGTCGATAAAAGGGCTTAAATGGCGAAATTAAAGATGGCCGCCAAAGTATATAAAATTATACATATTTACGAATAATTTTGCAACTACATACGCTAGAGACATAAATAATATGTCTATTCTTATGTTTTCAGGTATGAGAAAGCTAATTATTTCATTAGTTTTTCGAAAAAAGTATTGTGAAGTCTATATTTATGCAAATATGAACAAAAAAAAGCGGATATCGCAGTGAAACTGCGGCTAACATTGATTTGGCTGATAGTTTTTTTCCTGTTTTGATCATGCTTGGCTGGCTCCCCTATGGAGATATATGGGCGGATGTGGAGCTCTTATCCTTGTGGATGTTTTTTTGTAAAACATGAAATTCAAAATGGCTGCCATGAAATCACTGAAGTCATATTTTCCATAATATTTTTCATCAGGAACTACAATAAAACAAATCCTACCATCATTCGACATCATTATATTGCCTAAAATGCTACGATAAGCTTTATTATATATATTCCCAAGTAAATTACATACCGGCATATCTATTCATTATATGCGTGTAGTAAGCCTACACATCACCCATAAACATAACTAACTGCATGATAGGTTAGATTATGAACCAAGCGTAATTGTTCAGATACACTGAGGGTCCCTTTCCCGATGGGTGCTTTATAATGTCATTTCAATTCCAAATCAAAAGAAATCTTAATAAATTAATTCCAATCTGGTATATTCTGCGCATAATTCTGAATTGCAAGACGTCAAATGCGCAACTAACACTTCTGGAGGCCAAAAATGCTAAATGATGTCATGTGTTACATACTAAATTAGAAAAGTAGAAGAATAACTGATCTGAACTATTTGCCATATTTAGATATTTACACAGGTCAACATATGCCTATAGGTATTATTAACTCGGTGTTATATATAGATTATTAGCAAAAGGTCAAGAACAAGGTCATATCATACTGTTTTCACACCCGTCCTCAAGCACTTGCACAATTTGACGTAAAAATGTAATGTTTTACACATTAATGGAAAGGGGTATGCTGAAGAAAATAAAGATTTATATCGGTTCGGGTTGTAGGTTTGGCCTTTACAGTAACAAACAAATATCATACCAAGGACAACCTAAGGTCATTGCAAAGTCCAATAATAGTTCTTCGTACATAAAACAAATATTACGCAATCCTGGCATTTAGTTGTCATGGAATCTAAATTATCCTCCGCAAAAGATATTTTATTCATTTGTAGCATCAATTCATTCTTGCAGCTAGGCCTATATTTTTCTTCCAATTTGGGAGAGTTGAAACTAACATTGGTCATAATATTATGGTGATGGCAAAAGGCGGCAGTACCATCTGGATTTTGCATTGCTGTTGTTAAATTCCTGGAATGTAAGTTAAGAGCAGGCCTAATGTATCCTTGTGGCACGTATGTCTGAAAAATTTACTCAACATTTACAGTGTTTGAAGTTAAGATGACTTTATCCGTGTATGGTGAGTTACTTAGCGTTAGAGTTACTGCCCTACTAAGATAAATCATATTAATTTATTAGTTAATCTGAAATGAAAGAAAATTAGGCTGAAATGAAAGAAAATTATTATCTAAAGAGCTATTATAGCTATAATGATTGTGTAAAGTCGTTATCCATCAATTTATTTTTGTCATATAATTATGTGATATACGTTATGTTAATAACCTTATGAAAACTGTTATCTTTACATTTAATTCAATGATACCTCAATATTACACTAACAAATAATACAAGATAGATATAGAGATGCAGTTATTTATGTAATGGCAAAACGTGTGTGAAACGTGAATCCAAAGTCGAAGCCTTTTTTAAGAGTTGGGCCAGAGAACCACTCTCAGAAACACAACTATGTTTTTAATTGACTTCTTCTTCGATATATATTTAGAGAAAGAGATAGTTCCGAAAATATAAGCAGCAATATATTAATAATTCTGACTGGTATTGTTATATCAGAAAAATGAATGCAATGCACATGTATATAATGATGCTAGTAACATAAAATAAATCAAGTTACATGTTTTAGAAGTGGTGAGCATAACAGTTTAATAAGCTTTGTCATATTACATTCTTTGACTGCTAAAATTAAAGCCAAAATTGTAACCTTCACGTGATTTTTTTTGTGGCAGCATTCTTAATAATGTGATTATATAACTTCATGCTCGACATGTTTGAGGTCCCGACTCGAGTGGAGGTTCAAAAATGTGATATTGACGTTTGAATCACAGATTTTTTTAAACTTCCACACTATCGTTATATATTGTCATAAAAAAACACATTTATTTTGCAAACCGAAGTTTACTCTGTGCCAGAATGTAATTTTAGTAACTGCCTTTGGTATTTCCTTGCATTGAAGAGAATGTTTATGTAATATTAAAAAAATGGTAATTACTTTATAATATTTCAGACATTCGTTGTTAATATATATCATCAGGGGGGGGGGGATAAATGGGCGAATAAGAGAACGAATGATTGGGGTATTCGGACACTTTTTTGCACATATAAATTATGACTAAACTGGACCAGGATAACTTTCCGTGTACATGGTGTACATGGTGTATTAGTGCTGTACAGATTTCTGTATTTTCAAGAGGTGACAATTGTGGCATATCTAAGGGTATAAAAATCACACGTACTGCATATTCAAGGGTCAAGAAAAGTACCCAGCTGTATTATGTGTTCATTCAAAAGATGCTTTGTGTGTCGAACATTGGGCCTAGATTAGTGTGCTGTGCAAAAAGAAGGTTTTCGTGTTTTTGACAGTGACAGATAGTTTGTTAAAACTTTTTGGCTATCTCGAGCATTGTGTCTATTCAGAAAGGATGTGTTATTTTCCAAATCTGTATAGCCCTATTAAATGGTATGTTTACGCCAGAAACTGTATGGGGCCTAGTTATTTTCGGCAACATGAAATCACGCGACGGATAAAATATTATTTATGGGCTTACATCCAGGAATAATCTGTTGTCTATTAATGATTATTTATTTCTACATCAAAATGTACAAATTATTATACAAAGGATATACTTTATATACAGTAGGCCTATATATAGTAGAACAGTAGGCTTTCACTAAAACAGAATAGTCGCTGGCGTTGATTTTGGTAGGGAAATGGCATATTGACGACACCACGGAAACATATAAACTTGCTACATAGGCCTACTACTGCAATTTGGAAATCCTAATAAATATGTAGAATCGGTACCGCACAAAATCCTAAAGATAAATCGTAGGCCTACTGTGTGGACTCGGCTTTAGTTGCCAGTGAGTGTCGGATGATGAATCAACATTTCATGCTCTACAGACACCGTTCGTCTTACTATAAGTGTTGTGCCACGCCTCAAATTCTGACGTCTGAAGTCTATCCCGGCACTGAAAAAAAAAAAAGTATAATGGCCGTAGACCCTTTAACGTAGGTATTAAAATGAAGCGGAAAGACCTCTAAACTAAGACATTTAAAATGGTTTCAAAGTGAAAATCCCCGTGATCTCTTATTTTGAATATAAATATTCCAGCGCTTCAAGGGTTAAATAGAGAAAGGGAGAAACGATAATTTATTTTAGCATGTGATTTTAGGTTTCCAGAGCTGAACACACCTTTTGGTATGATAATGCTTGGAAACATGAGTATAATATAATTATGTTACCTCGAGTATACCATGTAGACTCTATACTGCATCCATGATGAATAACAATAATTGCCGTGTTGCATGGTTTCTGTAGTCGCATGATCACAGTCTTGCTATGTGCAGTTATATTGTGTTAGGCCTACCGGTACTTGTTATCAGGTTATGTGGCCTACCAATTAACCCCAATTTTTGTGACAATTTATTACAAACTGAAACTAGACTGTGGGAAATCTTTATTTTAGTGATGTTGAGCATGAGATATAAATTCTTGGAAAGAAACAGTATTCAGCTACTAGTCTTATTCAACTCATACCGGTAGACTATTGTGTGTGCGTGTTACATAGGCCTATATGCCCCACCCAACAAACAGAACATTTTGTATAACATTTGTAGGCCTAAAATGTTGCACAAATGTCAAAGTTGTACAAATGTTATACAAATGTTTTGTGTTCACTGGGCAGTTATGAAACATCTATTCTATACATATTTTTTAAAAGGACGTTTTATTTTAAACTCGACAAGGCGGGTTGCATATTGTGTGAAAATATATTTTTTGTGACTTTTCCAGTGGTATATCTTACTTGATTATAAAAAATCAAATGTCCACATACAAGATTTGCAATATTGTGGGCTATCGTGTCTCTGTTATTCAATTCACGAAAAAGTGACGTTGCGGCCATGCTGTTGTGATACAATTGTAGGCCTATTTATTGGTATAGGATCACGTGCATATCGTACATGAAACTAGGCTTTCCCCCCTTTTCGGTGCCAAATAAAAAATGACCTGGCATCCTGTATATTCTCATAGTGCACATGCTGACAATATTTGAAAGAAAATGACAAAATGACGTAGTACATGAAAACGTGACGTCACAAATGTACGTTTATTGCACAAATCGACCACGTGTCGTAAAAATGAAATATATGACGTGAAACTACAGAACTATACATTTCCAATGATATATTATTTAGCTCTGGGGAAAAAAAGGAAATGCTTTAATAATACAAATTAAAAAAAATATAATAATGTTGAACCTATTTTATTTAAAAAATATTAGACCATATAAAACAAAAGCTCACGACTGTTGCATAAAATCAAGTGATGTCATGTGTACAAAGCATGTATGTCATTTTTGTGTGACTACCTAGGCCAATTCTCTATAATTTATACAAATGCTGGATATTGAACGGCATCTACATGTGTATATCGCAGCTCATAAATGATCCACCTTTATAAATATCCAGTAGAAATTGGTGAAAAAGTGACGTCAAAACCATCACGACATGACGTCACAAACGCACGTTTTATGAAAAACTCGACCACTTGCTACAAAAACCGTTCACGCTACGTGAAACTAGACGTTCATACCTTTCCAGCGATATATTATTTGTCTCTAGGAATTTAAGTGTCAGCTAACTCCTTAAATAACGTCAATTTTCAGATATCCTCCTCTACTACTTCTGCGTAGTTGAAAACATATATTTTGAGCCCCAATCATCCAAATCGGTCAAATGAGTCAAATTTTATGGTGAAAAATAGTTTTTGTGGACCGCTAATGGCGGCCATCTTGAAAAAAATGGCGGCCATCTTAAATTTTTGGATGGCTAACGGGGAATGTTCGTGCCAAGTTTAGTGCTTGTATCACCATTTGAAAGATTTCATAATAATGCAATGTATCACGTATTTTATTTAGTTTTTACTCTTCAAATTAAATACAGTAGGGCCTAATTAGGTCTACAATAGCTTTCATGCATGTTTTTTACGCGGGTGTTTTTAAAGTAAAATTATATTTTAATGATTTTTATTGACACTTTTTAAATTACTTTCCTTTTCATCCGAATTTTCTCCTGCAATAGCGATAGGCAGTATTTGTTCACTTGTAAAGTAAGCAGAAAATGCCTTTTGGCTTTGCACGGCAGCATAGGCTACCAGCTCGTAATAATTGAAATTCTATATTTTATTGATTTTTTCATGATTTATATCTCTTTATATGTCGAAATTATATACAATAATCGCATAGCTTAAGTTTTGATGCACGTTTTTGGGTGTTAAGTTGGGAAAGACACGATGTTTGCTTGCTGATTGGCATAGCTAGCCCTAAAACCATGCTGCTCGGGCCTTTCGATATTTGTTTCTTTGTTTGTTTGTAAATAAATATAATTAGTCAGTGAGACCATGCTGATTTCGAAAGAGAAAAAAGACTTGGCTGAAACTGGTTTGAGTGGAGAGAAGTGGTGTACCACCTAGCGTGTAACGGCGGACGGCCCAATACGGCGGAAGGTCCGCGACAGACGTGCCACTCTAATGCTGAATATATGGTATTAAAATATCAAGATCATATCTGACATTACAATGATACACCGCCCTCTACTAGGATCCAATCAGGCTGAGTGGGGCAGTGGCATATGGGCCATGCACAATAGTCAGACTTTAATAAAAATGAAATGAACGGGGTTTTAGGCCACAGTTGTGCACATATAGGCTAAACTGAGTCAGCTTTATTAGCCGGCTCAATATTCCTGTAGGATAGTGAGACGTATGCCTGGCTAATCTGGCGGAGCAACGACGGTTCAAGCGCGTATGTGTGTCCTGTAACATCGGCAGGCATCCCTCACGCCCGGACTCAATGTCAGTTATAATGATATATCACACACTGCCGTAAAATAAAAAGTCGTCTCTTACATACGCTCAAACATAATTTTTACTATGAAATAATCAAAATAAACAACAACACAAACCAGTCAAAATGGTCAAAGGAAACAACACAATAAAACATAATTATTGTATATATCTATATCTGGCCTACGTTTTCTGAACCAGATATGTCTATTCTTTAAAAAAGAGTGTTATTTATATTTAGAAATGTCAGCTGAAATCTGAAACATTGAAGTTTGCTCGGCATTCTAGTGTATAATTTGCTATCCACTTGTTTTTACATAATTTGGGTGTGCTGAGTTCAAACTGACGGAAAATTTTCTATATTTGGTGAACCTTGACCTTCAAATAAGCAAAACATGAAATGGCCGCCAAAATGTAAATAAAACACCGTATTTTCTATGGTTTATCACACATGAAAGCACAATTTTTGGTCTTTGTAAGATTTTTCTTTCAGAAACTTATTTCGAGTGTCATTCGAAAGAAATTAGCTTTATTTGACCTTCAAATTCAATACGTCCGCCATTTTTTAATATTTACTGTCACTATAATTACACCAATAAATTTGCTGACGATAATATGACTCATTTGTAGTAACTTAGTGAACCAAGAATAAACATTACTGCCAAGTAAATTTAAAAAAAAATCTAAAATGGCCGCGACAGTCACCCTCAAATGAAGGTAAAACAAAATGGCTATTAAAATGTAAATGACACCTCTTTTTTCAGTTTGTCGCACGGAAATGCTTATTATATATTTTTTAGGATTTGGGGACCGAAGCACTCATGTCCGATGTTTATTTATCATTGCCTGACCTAGATTTTATCGTAAAATCCAAGATGGCTGCCATTTGACATATTTACAATTAAAATCATGACGTCATTCTAAATGCAGAGCTCAGCAGAGCATGTTAGAATGTAATGTAATTAAACCTAGTTTCGAATGCATTGTAAGCAAATCTGCCGTATTACCTACTTTATTTTTAAATTTCCATTGAAAAAGTGCTTTTTCTGTTATATTATAATTTATATACATAAATACGCTGTAATTTCGTTCTGGCGGTAACCATTTTGAATTTGAAGATCAAAGAAAGGTCATTTTGATCGAAAAACATGAGACATAAATTTCTCAACTCCAAATCATGCACAAACAGGAAATTTTGCATTTATTTGTCGGAAAAAAGGTCGAGAGATGTGGTTTTGACAGACATTTTTGTTTGTCAAATTTGAAGGTGAAGGACACTATATATAGAAATTTATCTGACTGATTCGCATTCAGCGCACCCGAATTATGTAAGAACAAGTGCATAACAAGTTATACAGTTAAATGCCGAAAAAAGTTCAATGTTTCAGATTCCAGCCCAGGCTAAATACACACATTTTTAAAACAGGCTGCTATATTCTTACATTAAAAAAATATGTCAACATTTATAAAACTAAATATCACTGATTGTTAAACATATTTATCTGGGGTCAGAAAACATTGGCCACATGGAGACAGGGACAATAATTATGTTTTATTGAGTGTTTTCATTGACCATGTTGGCTAATTTGTTTTGTTTATGATTTTGATTACTTTCTAATACAAATTATGTTTCAACGTCTGTGGAGACATGACTGTTAACTCCACTGCAACATGCAATATATCATTGTAACGGCAATTGAATTTCCATGTATAGATTGGTAAACTGGAACAGCAACAAAAGCCGTTTACGTAACCCGACCCCCCAAATCTAAACAGGTTTGGGTGGTCTCAATGACAACTAGAATATATCAATAATCACGAGGATCGTATGCTGAATGAAGGGCGCTCAGACCCATTAAAGTTACACGCATGGAATCAAATTTGGTCTTACTTTTTTCTCAAGACATTGTTTATTCTGGTAATATAAAGCATTTTTAGTCAATACACGTAGTATAATTTCTGCTTCATTTCTTGTAAAGATTTAAGAAAAAAAATCCATAGCGTATTTACTATTGAGATGTGACTTGATGTAAGTTGGTATATTCTCAGAATGCGCAATCTTACCTAAGGCCAGATGGATTCAAAAGTTAGATAATTGAATACTGAGTGTATTGATACCAAAACTGTAAGAATTGATCCATTCATTGCAAAGATATGGCTATTTTCCGAACTTAACTTCCACTTTGACAAACATAGCGAAAAACACCCCCTATGCTAGAAAATGGGCTGTAGAAAAAAAACTGATACCACAATTCTACTTTACACCCACCAGGGAGGCTTGCTCTAACATAATAAACAATCAGATTTTGTCAGTTTGATGGGTTGTACCAACTCCTTAAATAAGGGTCCTACAGGAACTAGCTCTTCTACTATTAACGCGATTTACAGTTTACACTATTGTGGAAACCTTGTCGGGAAACTCACTAGACCGCGTGACTGTTGAAGGTGTCCGACAACGACTTTGTGGACTGCCTGCAGTAAGTAGCCTACGCGTCACATCCTTATCAAATCCGGTTGAGGGTACTCAGTCCGTGTAAAAAGGGCGGGGCCCTGGTTGAGGCTGCCTGCTTGAAAAGTCGGAGATCGCGGGTTCGAACCCCTCTCTTGCCTTCAAGTTTCAAAGACACAAAATGTTTCTTCCCCGCTCACTCCTAAAATATTCAATATTGTGGGGAGCCTCCGTGACCGAGAGGTAACGTGCTCGGCCTTAGACTGCCAAGGCTTGAATTTCGAATCCTGTGTCTGGAGGGCAGTGTCATCTCATTCATCTCACCATCCTCAGGAGGTTATCATGGCCCAGTTCAGCCTATATGTGCACAAAGGTGGCATACAACCCCATTTATTCATTTCATTTCCGTGTAAAATTAACTTTAATTACACCCTGTGACATAACAACTTAAGAAACCGTTTACACCATAAGCTGTTCTACCAGCTAAAGTATTGACAGTATCTCAGACACGGCTTGCTTTCGTATATTATCATGATTATGACTGAATTATTCGTTTATCCGAACGGAAGTCTTCTCGGTACACGTAATCCAGTGTGTCCAGTGATAGCCTGCACTTGACAAAACTCCTGTGTAAGACTATCATCAATCGAGAATTACAAAGTAGATCACTTCAAAAAATACATTAATTAAATTTAGTATTATCCACAAAGTACACTAGTTTAATTTGACAGCAACTAGTTTTATCAGTCGAAAACCGATTTATCATCGAAGATTAGTTTTCATTCAAAATAAAATAACTATTATAAAATAGATATATCAGTATCATATTTATATATATTGTCATTATCTTATTCGAGGAGCAGTGCTGTGTTTATAGGTTGTATTGTATAGGTAAATTATTCAATGTGAAAGGATCTCTCCACTGAGAGAAGACATGACAGTTTGAATATAAACCTACCGCCCTGAGATGTCGCATGTCGCACAATTGCTGTCAGGATCAGTGTAGTCGCATAAAGATGCAGTCTATGTAGGATGGTCATCCTGGCTGGTGTGGTGGCGCGACTGGCGATACTGATGTGAAGGATAGGCCTGGTGTATTGTATACCTGTGGCTACGATATACATGTAGCTTGAGTGCCACCTGAATGCATGTCACACATGAAGACACCGAACAGCATTACTAAATATTTAGCTGTATTTTGTATTAAAGTGCAGACTTTTCTTACAAATTATGGAATCATGATAACATGAGAATAATTATATCAGCACACAATGCCACCATTCCCATTCTCTGCTCGAGTCATTTAAAATGTGGCCATTCCATGCATATCCTTTTATTTTTATTTGTATAGCACAGGCGCTGCGAACTCGCGTAGTGTAACCAATAAAATTAGGAGCTGTGAAAAAGTAAGGTTTAATCCAATATATTACTGTGTTGTTCACTGGTCACTAGATAAATCTAAAGAAGAAAGGGGTAATAAAAACATAAAAATGCTATAGCTGAGGCTCCACCTTTTTGCGCGTACTGTATTTGATGACACACCTCCCAGAATAACTGCAGGTGCATCAAATCTTGAACGGGTTGCCACTAATATATCAGGTAGAGTGATAAGCGGAATTTCCCACCGTCACTAAGCTGCTTATAACAAGTGTAGGGCCTGTACGTTTACTGATGGCACAAAATGTATCCTGTCACGTAGGTTTCAAACTACACAGAGCACTGTGCACTGCCTGTTCCAACCAGACACAGACGGCCCGCGTGTATCATAATGTGGAGAGCTCTCCCAGCAAACACGAAGCCTTGACCCGATGTTGTTTCAATGTTGGTCCAGCGCCGTTGGCGGTGGGCTAATAGTGAAACAGCATTGGGTCAAATCCTCGCGTTTGCTGGGCTTCACACAGGTGTCTGTCTACACCCACCCCTCCCCCACCATAATATTCTCGCCAGCCGATCAGGGTACTTTTAGCAAGACAGCCGACCAATCACAAGCTTACTACAATACTTGAAATTGAGAGCGGGGGAAATATGACGTCAACCATATGCACATTTTAACATGCGAAGGAGCAGTGTCTAGGGTGAGCAGTGTAGTTTCAAACATAATCACAGACCCGGATCTGAGTATAGTGCCGCTGTCTATAGTTATAGTGCACGTAGTAGCTTCAGTGGGAAACCTGTAGTAGAATTGCAGAAATTAGATTATTTTCCATGACTGATACCCGTAACTTGGATACTTGAACTCAGTTAACAGGCGAACACCCCCTATCCACTTTCATTTTAATTCAATGTGGCCACCAAAATGATTAGTGGATCAGTCAGTAATGTAAAAAGCGTTCAGATTATGTGTAGGGCATATCCCTTTATTTTCAAACATGTGAAAAAAAGCACTTGAAAAATCAATTGTTATTATAACTACAAAATTCGGGTGGCTGACATATTGTTTCCGTTTTTCTCAAAATACATTTTGTACGGATAGCCTGGATAAGTTTCTACATAAACGAACATCAGTCGAAATGGGGTCGCAGCAATTATTATTTAGAATAAATGAACAGCCGCGGATTTTACTTTGTATGCTCATATTCAATTGTAAGCCGATCTGAGCCAAAAAAAATACAACAAACAATAGGCATCGTTATGTCTCCTTTTTGGCATTATAATAGATATATTAAATTTGTAATCGGTTCTACATTTCTGAAAATTTGAGTTAAATATGACAAAATATATACATTTTTTAATATATTTTTTTGTGTCCTTTGACCGCCATACACCTATATTTGTGCAACATTTTGTTTCTGGATAATTACTTATCAGCAATAAATTCCTAACAATTTCAGTATAAATATGACTAAATATATTTAAAAAAAATGATTTTTGTGACCATATTGAAGTCAACTGACCATCTGCCAAAACATGCCGAAAACATTTTTTTAATGTCGAGATATTCTATATGCGAATCTTAAAGTCAAATCTAACGGATCTCGACAGTTCTACTTAACCCTAGCTAGCTCTTGCGGTAATGTTGTAAATAACAAAAGATGTATTGAATGATTTCAATTAATCAATCAATTATTCCCAGTTTGGCTGCCAAATTGGTCCGCCAGCTTGGTTTTACAAATTTAAATAGATATAAATTGTACTGTTAGTCTATGGAATAAGTCAATGTAGTTAAAGACAGTTAAAGAAACTAGTCAAGGCAGATACAACCTACGAAACAACTCAAATATAAACCAATACTCGCACAGAAACCTTTCGAAAATCTTATATTCCTGCCACCACCCAATTCTGGAACAATCTAGACGACTCCACAAAAAACTTGACATCAAAAAGTCACTAAAATAAATACTAAAAAATAACAAGCCCAATACAAAATCATACTATAACATTGGCAAAAGGAAACTTAATATTATCTTGACCAGAATCAGAATGGAATGCAGTGAGCTTAACCACCATCTTTTTATAATGAACATTATTGATAATCCCCTATGTACATGTGGACGTAACGAAACAAGCAATCATTTTTTTATCGAATGTCCACAATACCATCTACACAGAGTCGTTTTAATAGAAAATTTAACCCAAATAAATATAAATTACAACTTAGATACGCTTCTTATCTATGGTACACATGACAGCCTTCTCGACCTTCAATTGATATCCCTTCTAGATACTTTTATCACCGCCACTAAATGATTTGCTTTGCTAACAAAGAACTTGTAAGACTCATAATCACCATTTTTTGGAAGTTACTGTCATGTCTGACACATTGGCGTTCGATATTTTATCTACGGCGCTGATGTGTCAGACATGGCGCTATTCCATCTTAATTTTATGTTATATATATTTAGGGCTTATTATAAGGTATCACATGGATACAGCGCTGTCACATTGACATCACTCATCCCACTGAACGCTGGACACCAGCCCAATGCTGCCATCTACAACGTCGGTCTAGCATTGACAATATGAGGTCATGTTGACAACATGAAGTCATGGTGACAACATAAGGTCATGTTGACAATGTTATGATACCACTTCCAAGCATTTGTTTTACGACATTTTCTGGCTCTGCCAACGATATTTACACCCACTGGCTACACATAGTACTCACACCATGTCTCAAGCATCACTCACTTTCTTTTTTTCCCGAGCGAAGCCTATGTATTACAACCCTGTATTGCTTGAATTGGTCAATAAAATATGTTTTAAACTAAGTCAATGTAGTGTGCACTTTGTAAAGAAATCATGAAATTTGGCACAGATGACCTCTCATATACCCTTTTTGAATTCTGATATAGGGCAGTGAAATTTGACCTCGTTTTGCCCTTCTAATTTGCAAATTTCCAAAATAGCCACCATCTGATAGGGGTAATTGGAGTGGGAATGGAAAAAGCGAGATAGAGACCTGCAAATAGGCTCAAATTGAAGGTAATAATATGCTGATTACAAATTTCAAACTAATATTATTGTTATACATCAATTTCTTAGCCTAATTTGCTTATTTCCAAAATGACCGCCAACCACAAGGTGAAAACAATTTAAAAAAAAAGACTAAAATTAAAAGTAATAATAAGATGATTTCAAATTTAAAAAATATTTTTTTTTACATATTTGTAATAACATCATTTTTCAGAATGACCGCCAATCGCCGGGAAGCAGGAAAAACGTTAAAATTGAGACCGAAACCTGTAAATAGGCTGAGATGAAATGGCCGCCATTTGTGTAAGGTCAAACAATGAATTATTGATATAATTTCAACAGAATATAATGATTCCTGATTTTGGTGTACGAAAGGGTTTTTGGGGATGCCTGACATATAGTGGTGTGGTCAAAAAGTATTTGTAGACATTGCTTTCTGGGTGAAAGCAAAGATGGCCGCTATCTGTGCAAGGTTAAACAATAAATTGATATAATTTTCAACAGAAGATAAGCATATTCATGATTTTGGTGTCTACCGTGTGGTTTTCATGTATGCCCAAGATAGTAGTGTGGCCAGAAAGTACATTAGACATTGCATTATTGATAATATAAGATATGGCCGCTATCTACTCAAGGTCAAACAATAAGTTGATATCATATTCTACAGCCCGACCTAGTGGTGTAACCAGAAAGTACTTTAGACAATGCCTCGTTGGTAAAATCTCAGATGGCCATCTTTTCTGCAGTGTTAAAAAAATAATTGGATATCATTTTCGACAGAGAAACAATTGCAAAGTATGTTAAAAGACCAAAGATGGTCACAAAGATTGCAGCCAATACATGTACTTACATGTATAAGTACCGAAAATGCAATATTTAACTAAAGTAATACCAAATGTTGGGACAATGTTAACGCAAACCATCCATTTTTTGTAACAAGCAAATGACAATACATCTGTTACCATCTAGATAAAATGAACAGGACGATATCTACTTCGCCATGTATATAGATGCAGTAAAACAATAATACCCCCATTGCCCCTTCAACTCTTCCTCGTTGCCCTTTGACCCCCTTTTGTCGCCTTTTAGTGCATCTTCGACGCCCTTTAACACCTCTTTGCTGCCATTTAACGCTGCTCTGGCGGTCTTTAACGTTTCTTCTTATTGCCCATTAATGCCTCTACATCACCTTTAACCCCTGTCCGTTGCTCTTGAACGCCTCTCCACACCCTTTAGTGCCTCTTCATCGCCCTTTAGCACCTGTTTTGTCACCCTTTAACGCATTCTCATTGCTCATTAGAAGCCTCACGGTCACCAATAACGCCTCCCCATTGCCCTTCAATGCCTCCCTGTCGCTTTTTAACACAGCACCCAGCACACTTCTGTTTCTATCACAAATTAACATATTATGGTTTGGTTATTATTGTATGTTTTCGTCGTGTGTATTAAAAGTTTGATCATATACGGAGAATTGGCATCTGCCTTCAACTTCTGCTCCCACAGAGGCTGCAGTTATAGTTTCTGGTATCACTTCCTTGTTGTTTAGACGATATATATTTATTTTGTGTCATCCATAAATGGATATGCTGTATGGTGGTATACTTCAAGCAGATTTTCAATATTTGTTAAACATTTCCTATGTACAGATGGTGATTGTTCATGGTGTTTAGGTTTATTAGCAGATTGTGAAGGACGTTCCTGACGTGATATCTCAAACTTTTTTAACTATCTAGATCTCTCAGTACAGATAACACACGTTTCCCTAGTAATAATTATATTGACTTGTTCTTTTAGTCGTTAAAGAAGACGTTAAAGCATATATGTTTACTACTTGGCCCCAATTGTCTAGTACTAATACTGATAGGTGTTGTCTATTGTCGACTAGTAAGACTCATCAGAACACTTATCTTCATAATATATATATGTAGGTCTAATAGTAACAGAAACAGATATGAAAACTGATTAAACAGGCCTTTTTAATATACCATGACTCATATTTGTATCTAGTATTCTGGATGTAAATTTTGGCGTTTTCACTGCTTCTCCAGCGATTGGCTGCCATTTTGGAAATATGCAAATTAGGCTGATAAATTTATATATATAATGATACCATTTTTTTTTAATTTAAATCAGCTTATTATTACCTTAAATTTGAGCCTATTTGCAAGTCTCTATCTCGATTTTGATATTTTTCACTCTCATTACACATATCAGTTGGCGGCCATCTTGGAAATATGCAAATTAGGAGGTCAAAACTAGGTCAAAAGTGACTGCCCTATATCAGATATCAAAAAGGCTATTTCAGAGGTCATCTGTGCCAAATTTCATGATTTCTTCACAAAGTACACACTGGGGTCCATAATTATGTAAGACTTATTCCATAGACTATGTGTGTGAACTGCACTATGCATCATATGAGACCCCAAAACAAGTGACAAAGCATGAATGAGCTATTTAGGATGATTAATGGGCAAATATTTAATTTTTTTAAGGAGTTGGGAGCCAACTTGGACGCCACTTGAAAATTTTACTTTTTGCAGCGTTAGATATTTCTAAACTTTTGATATGTTATTAAACACATCTGATACTACCATAAAGGGTAGTTATTTTTCATATATGCGGCCGACTATTTGTGGAGATCTATTAATAATGTGTAATGCATTCTTTCTTTGATAATGATGTCTATTAAGGGATGAATCATGACTGCTCACAAATAAATCTTATAGCTCTAGATTATTGCCGAATGTTTTTTCCGGGCTGTAATGTGTATGTATTACCACTGCTAAGTCCTCTGTATTGTAAAAAAATGAGTATATTCCCAATGCTGCATGCAGCAGTAATCGTTAATGCTTTATAGTGTTTCTGTTATTTCTTCAGTGTGTGAATTATAGGCTAAAGTACGAGAGCCTGGGACCGCTCGGGGTGATTATTAGTCTACATGGGCGAAATACTAATCTCCCGGTCGGATTGCTAATCTGCTGCCCGGCCGATAGTCAGGTTCCTTAGCGTCAGTTTTTAGCATTCTATTGCTATAATATATATCATAACCCTTCTTCGCAAGTTCGCAATAAGGCAATAAGGCGGTAGCCGCCCAAGTTCGCAAAAATGGGATTTATACAGCATATTTGACCTTGAATGACCTTCAAAAGACATTGGTGAATCTTAAAACTATGCCGCATTAAAGCCCCCTATGCTGCGTGTAGTGGTTGCTTATGAGGTTCTAATCGAATTATTAATAAGAAACAAAGTAAGGAGAAAAAAAGAATAATAAAGTTATTAAAATTTAGGTTATCAAAACTTTATATCGGGAACTTCATAGAAGTATGAAGATACCTCCGGATATAGAAAACATTTTAATTGAAACTAAATTGAAAATAATGTGTGCCATTATGAGTCGTTTACATACCATTACAGTTTAATTTTATTTCAAAGAGTATACAGGAGATGTAATTTGAAAATATAGATAGACACAGGTCATATCACATGAAATTTACCGCGAGCAAGCAAACTTTACTATAAAATGCGAAAGTGTAAAGTACACAAATGTAAAATAAACAGCAAGGTGTGATAAAAGCAGGGAGCAAGGTGACCTGCCTCAGATACGCACGCCAACGTCATAGAGTGGAATCTCATGGATAGAGCCACTACACACCAACGCGATTGCCAGCGCGACGTCCCGCGCGACGTTCCACGCGACGTTTGTGACAATGTTGTTTGAATTGTGGGTCAGCAGGGCCGACGCTGGCCCACAGCTCAAACAACATTTTCCCAAATCGCGTTGGTGTGTTTCGCGCTTAAAACACACCAACGCGATTGTCAGCGCGACGTCCCGCACGACCCACAATTCAAACAACATTGTCACAAACGTCGCGTGGGACGTCGCTCGGGACGTCGCGCTGACAATCGCGTTGGTGTGTTTCGCGCTTTAACCAGGGGTCTGGCCGGACAAATGGTTGCCAACTGGGGGCTTCGTCACTCTCAGTACGAAGCCCCAGCATGTGTTCGTACAGAAGCTCATAAGATCTAAAGCCACTTAACCCTTTAAGCCCTCACGATGCATGAGAGCATCATTTTACATCCCTGAAAAAATACTTAATTTTCCTACAACCAGGGGTTTTAGAACGAAAATCACCGTGAAACTGGTATACCAATAAATGGCAATTTTCAATAATTTTGTAACCACATCAAATCATTTTCATTCACTGCAAGTCGAGAATTGCGGCAGCAATTCGCGGCTTGTAGTGAATGAAGATGACAATGGTAAATTCGGGCCTGAAAGGGTTAAAATAAATCAAAAATTTAAGAAATCAGAGTTCTTTGAAACAAGCTACAAAAAAGAAATTGAATCAGAGTAAGCTTTATCAGATCACAGAGTAATTGTATAAATTATCAATGAGAAATGAAAAATGAGCACATGGTCTAGAAGGCTTAGAAATATGTCATAAACCACGAAGATAAACTTGCTCAAGCAAAAGCTGCCGAATTATTTGCAGGGATATATTTCCTGGCTCTATCAGGTGGTACCAAGAAATTTTCTCGAAATACATCATTTCAAAGATTATGATTCTGTGAAGAGTTTGTGACATAGCGCCTCAAGAGGAGCACCTTGCCTGCACCAGAGCAGGACAGCTGATTATTATCTTTGGCACAAGGACGAGAGCTATATTTACTCGTCTGCAAAACAGCAGAACGTCAAACATCGCGAACTAAATCTATTTCGTCCTACTCTTTAAATACTTGATGTTCATGAAACCTATTCAGCAGTTCCACAATTTAGGCAATTTCATAGCTTTATAAAAAGACTTCTAGAAGTAGAAGATACTCTGGCTAATTATACTTATGTTTGTTTTAGTCAAGATGGTGTTGTAGCATCGCATGTTTAGGGTATATTCAATGTCGATGGCAATAGAAGTTCAACTATCCTCCAAGTCTTCATTTCATAGCTCAGAAATAAGCTAAACTCAGTTCCCAACTGAAGTATACATATACCCGATGAAACTAGACCGTACAAACACAGTTTTTTCTAAAAAAAAAAACTCTCATGAAACACATTTCACATGATGTTACTCTACCTGGTGTTGAACTGAACACGAACAGTAGAGAAAAACAATGCTGTAGCAACGACACACATTGAACAAGCACTTTGGGTATTCCACAAAAAACATTCTTACATTAAAAGTATTTGGCACTGAGGTACTGATTGAGTGAATTTGTAGTATTCACGAAAAAAAATCCCTAAAGCAATTCCCTATAAGCCATGGGCTACTAGCACCCCCCCCCCCCCCACAACTCACTCACGCCATTTTTTTAAAACCCTGATATGTCCAAAACATGAAATGAGATGCTAACAGAAAAAAAGGGCGAGCTTTATCTTTTGACTCCATATAGGGGGGTACCCCCAAACCTGTCTAATATTAGGGGGTAGGGTTACGCAAACGTTTGTCGTTGCTATAGACTGCTTGCACGAGTTTGCGCAGTGAACAATTGTCTGATTAAAACAGTTCAGAGTTGCTCACTGTGTGGCGTGTTGTCATTGAAAAGTGTGTAGCAGTTGTCTGATTAAAACAGTTCAGCGTTGTTCACCGTGTGGCGTGTTGTTATTGAAAAAGGTGTATTCTAGTTTACAAATCTACACATGCAATATACCATATAAAAGGTCATTAAATATCCGTTCTCATGATGTATAGCATGATGCAGTGGATTAAAGGGTTATCGCTAGAAATACGTTAAAACATGTTTTTTTATCTCAAAATAATCAAAATCGACAACAAAACAAGCTAGTTAACATTGTCTATGGAAACAACCTAATAAAACATAATTATTGGGCATATCTATATTTGACTTATGTTTTCTGAACCCAGATGTGTATATGCACATAATTTTATGTGACGATTATACAGCGTGTTATAATTGAATCAGGTGTATAAATCAGCGAATACACAGTGTTTCGCCACTGCGTTGCGTTTTAGCAGGGCGACAAAGTTGGCGAATACATCGCGCATCGCCAGCGCGAGGCACGAATAAGTTATAAAGCATTTAGAACACCCCATATACGCTATATGCTCGCTGGACATGCGTTGGGAACACGTTAGTTGGGCGCTATATACGCACGACCCACGTACTGAAAATTGATTATTTTTTGCTAGAGCGTCTATCGTGCATCGGTCGTGCGTCAACACTTGTTACTTGTTCATGGAGCACGCTGCTCTAACGCCACACATATTTTTGTGCGCCATGTAATCGTCAAAGGAAGCTGGGTATGTTTAAAATATTGAACGCATATGAACGCATAAATGTACACGCCAAAAGACCGCCAGAAACACGTAGGGCGCGCTAGAGCAACGTCATATCAATGCTAAATACGTTTGCTTTGTATCACACGGCTGCCCGGCAGGCAACGTGTCTGCCCTGCGCTGCATGAGCGCTCAAAGCAAACGCTGGGAACACGCCGCCAGTTCGCCCAGCGCTCAAGCAACAGGCTGTGACTATGTCATTTCTGCAGCTTAACCCTTAGAGCTCTGAAGAGCGACATTTTAGTTTTAATCATCTGAGGTGGTTTTTCACACGATACACGGCTTTAAGTGCAAAATTTGTTTTTAATTTGTCGAAATTAAGTCCAAACATATAATGTTATCATAAATTTAGGACACATTTTTTCTTTTAAAAATGGTTACATAAATTATGTACAAAACAAATTGATAGTAAAGTTACTTTTATCGTCGACATTAGCATTACAGGGTTTAATGCGCACTGTATGTGTCCAACGCATTAGAAAAGCGCTGTTCATTCGCACTTCGCCTTGGAAACACGCTGTGCATTCGCTACCAGCTTGGGACGTTTTTCACAATCCGGACTCATATTGTTTTTTTTTAATTTTTTTAAGGGTGGACTATGCGTCGTATATGTGTGACTGGGACAAACCTCGGTCAACGAAAACACAACGAATTTGGAGCGTGTTCCCTACTTGTGCCTAACGTGAGACTGGCGCTAGTCTGACGTTCTGCTGGTGTCTACATTTACACGTGGAAAAACGCTCACATTTTTTAGCATGCAGAAAATGTGCGCATTGGTTGACGCACACAAAAAATGAATAACGTTCATCAGGCGTTTTCGTCAAATCATGAAGGAATTCTGACGCACGCCCAGCGAATCACAACGCACTGACCAAAATTCTTCTTTTTTTGTGCGCTGGATGTGCGTGATGGTATGTGTGACTGGGCCTTTACAAGACCAGATACCACTCCAACGAGACACTCATCCAACGCTGTTTTAATGTTAAGCCAACGTCTGCGACGCTGGCCCAACATTGAACCAGCATTGGTGAAATGTACAATGTTTGAGATACCCGCAGTAATACAGTCAGTTTGTTTGCAGGCCAAAGACCTGCTAAGATTCGGGACTACGGGATTTGAGATTCGATGGAATTATTTACTCATAGATGTCACTCAAGTATATATGAACTTGCTGTGATTTGAGAACTTGCTCTTAATGAGGCTTTGGGTATGAAACGCATATTAAGTATTACTATGGAATTTGGCCTTGGCCTACCCACATGCACTATTGCATATGAAGGACCCTTGTCCCACGAATTTTGACAGTTGACCATGATCAGTGTTGTAGCCCCAAATCAAAATCCCATAGCTTAAACTTCTAAGAATACAAAATATATACATCCAAAGCAGCGTCTTCAGCAATAAATATCTTTTTAGTCTATTTAGATATTTGTATATTGCAATACTATTGACATCGTCCTGCCAATTAAAATATTTATCGATTACTATGCCAGGGTAGTTAAATGTATTAACACTCACTAACACTCAATAGCCATCCAATCAATCTTTAGCTTTGGAGCTACAACTTGTTTTTGAGACATATGATGAATCATCGTGTTTTTTTATATGTATTAAGCGATAGCTTGTTTACTTTTAACCACTCACTTACTTTTGCGAGTTCATTGTTGATATTCACATTTGTGTTGAGTCTGAATGCGTTGAGAGTTCGAGGAAGTGTTGTGTCATCTGCGTATATTATTGCTTTCAAAATTGTACTGGCTTAGATGAGATATCATTCACATATATAACAAATAGAAGAGGACCAAGTATTGAGCGTTGAGGTACGCCGGTTTTTATATTATTTTCGCTTGATTTTACATTTTCAAATTCAAAATGTTTTTGCGATCAGATTAAGGACTTCCCAATAGTTTCGGTTAGTGTCCTGTTATAACATAATATTCCAACTGATATAACATTATTCCATGATTAAGCGCCGTTGATAAATCAAGAAAAATATTTAGTGGAGTGTTAACCTTTGCCCATCTGGAGTGATCCTATCTATCATTTCAACGGCTGCTAGTTCTGTTGAGTGATTTTTTTCTAAGGGGGCCACCATTAGATGCCCGGGGGAGGGGGGGCAGGAGTATTTTTGAAATAAATAATTTCGAGCGGACTCTGCGTGAAATAAATAATTTACTTCAAGAACTGTTCCATATAAACATGTAACAAAATGTGAAATTTCCAGCGCGCCGCCGAGCCCGGTTGAAATAAATAATTTGCCCGCGACAAATACTCCTGCCCACCCCCCTGGGAATCTAATGGTGGCCCCCCCAAACCCATATTGCCTGTCATAATATATTTTATAAGATTGAACATATTCGTGCATTTGATCAAAAATAACCCTTTCAATAACCTCTGCTATAGCAGGTAAAATAGAAATTGGTGTATAGTTTTCAAATTGAATTTTGCCATCTTTTTGTAGATTGGTGTTACCTTTTCAATTTTCAGTTTTATTTACAGTAATAATGAGACTGTAAAATGCATTGATATTCCAGCTCAGAGGCGCTGCACAATCAACCGGCTGTTAAACATTGTTCTGTTATTCCAGAGCGGGTTGCTGATTTAGTAGCCCGTGATGGCTCACTTCCATAGTGTATGCGAAGTGGAGGTAAACGCTCTTGATTTGGCCTATTGAACAGATATCGTGTTATCCCTTAACTGAAATCTCTATGTATTATTATTGTTTTTATTTGTCCAAGATAATACATATCGTTATTGCCTAATCTTTTTTTAGTTTTTATATTTCCCCCATCATATTATTGCAATTTATAACCTTTTTATTCGCTGGCGAATGAACGAAAACACTCCTATGTATTTCATACTCTGAATTTTTAATAAAGAAAAAGAAAAATCATGAGAAATGACAAAAATATATACTATTATATATTTTGAATCATGCGATTCCAGAGTATGCTCAACACTTCATGATGATGCGGTTCTGGTGTATGGTCATAAACCACACATAAGTAATAAAATATTATTATTTTTTTTACTTAAATTCGCTTGCTAGACCACTCTTGTTGAATATCAATGCTGACAGTGCATTGTTGTAAATTAAACAACTAGCACACATAAGGGTACAAAATTGTGCTCAGTATATAACATCCACCCAACAAGTAGAATTCCAGTTTTAGCTCATTGTGAAAACGATTTTTTTTTCTGCGCGCTGAATATTCAAATTATTCCATTTTATATCATATTCTACGTATTTCAATAGTTTCAAATATAGCCTAGCACATCAAATAATATTATGTATAAATTATTCTAAGAACAATAACGTTTAATATTTGAAAGATTGTTTAACAAAAAGATGAAAGATATAATATATATCTGTATAATTATATAGTAATATAGAGTAAATAACAAGTATATAATTATCATTCATAGACAAAACACTAACGTTTTTGTAATGAATTAATGACGACATTTATAAATGGTTATCACTCAAAATTAAGAAAGAATTATCTTGAATATGTGAATACTCTCGAATATGTGAATATATATATGGTCCACATCATCTGCATATCATCTGCATAATCAGACATGTTTCATCTGAATCATTCAATGTCCTTTCCCTTGGTAATTGATATACACGGTATCTCCCATCACTGAGCACCGGCATTCTGAAAAGTGATGCAGTACTACTTAGATATAATAAGACAAATTAAACACAGGCGATAAACATACTGATACAATAATTTGTTTCAAAAGACAAATAAAAAAGACTTCAGTAGATATGATACACGTATTCAGTCATAGAATGTATCTAACAATCATAGAAAATGTATCTGTTTGCACCTAACGTTAGATAAGCATTGATTTCATGTCGGATCATCATAAAATACACAACTTTTAACCAATTTTAAACCGACCTGAATAGAAAGGTCAATTAATTTCACAGTTGCTATTTCTTGAGCACTTGTTGCCATTCCATTTTTTACCACCTGTACACTTGATGTTGTCCGTCTCGCCGCTTATACATGTCAAGTATCTCCTACAATCTGTACATAAGTAGTAATCGCCATCCGGGCGGCCCTCACAGTTATAAATGCAGTTAATGTGTGAGATTGAATCTGTAAACAATAAAAAACGGAAATTTGCAGTTGATGCGCTCTAGGGTGGCGACATCGACGAAGTGATACAGTGTCGTTTTATTAGTTTACTGATTTAGCAATTAGTTAAAAATTTACAAGGGATTTACAAGGGAGATTGATCAAAGTGGCGGTGATCTGTATTGATATTTGTGATAGTGTCACTCGCCAAAAGTCAAGACCTATTTACAGAAATATATGTTTGGGTCCATGTAAGTATTGTATGGTACTATAATTTATTGCTGGCTGTTTATATATGTGTGGGTATATGTAAGTATTGTATGTTACTATCATTTAATGCTGGTTGTTTATAATTATATGTGTGGGTCTATGTAAGTATTGTATGGTACTATCATTTAAGGCTGGCTGTTTATATAAGTGTGGGTCTATATAAGTATTGTTTGTTACAATCATTTAATGCTGGCTGTTTATATATGTGTGGGTCTATGTAAGTACTGTATGTTACAATCATTTAATGCTGGCTGTTTATATATGTGTGGGTCTATGTAAGTATTGTATGTTACTATCATTTAATGCTGGCTGTTTATATATGTGTGGGTCGATGTAACTATTGTATGCCACTATCATTTAATGCTGGCTGTTTATATATGTGTGGGTCTATGTAAGTATTGTATGTTACTATCATTTAATGCTGGCTGTTTATATATGTGTGGGAATATGTAAGTATCGTATGTTACTATCATCTAATGCTGGCTGTTTATATATGTGTGGGAATATGTAAGTATGGTATGTTACTATCATTTAATGCTGGCTGTCTTTATATGGGTGGGTCTATGTAAGTATTGTATGTTACTATCATTTAATGCTGGCTGTTTATATATATGTGGGTCTATGTAAGTATTGTATGTTACTATCATTTAATGCTGGCTGTTTATATATGTGTGGGTCTATGTAAGTATTGTATGTTACTATCATTTAATGCTGGCTGTTTATATATGTGTGGGTCTATGTAAGTATTGGATGCTACTATCATTTAATGCTGGCTGTTTATATATGTGTGGGTCTATGTAAGTATTGTATGTTACTATCATTTAATGTTGGCTGTTTATATATGTGTGGTCTATGTAAGTATTGGATGCTACTATCATTTAATGCTGGCTGTTTATATATGTGTGGGTCGATGTAACTATTGTATGCCACTATCATTTAATGCTGGCTGTTTATATATGTGCGGATTTATGTAAGTATTGTATGCTACAATCATTTAATGCTAGATGTTTATATATGTGTGGGTCTATGTAAGTATTGTATGCTACTATCATTTAATGCTGACTGTTTATATATGTGTGGGTCTATGTGTGTATCGTATGTTACTATCATTTAATGCTGGCTTTTTATATATGGGTGGGTCTATGTAAGTATTGTATGTTACTATCACTTAATGCTGGCTGTCTTTATATGGGTGGGTCTATGTAAGTATTGTATGTTACAATCATTTAATGCTGGCTGTTTATATATGTGTAGGTCTATGTAGGTATCGTGTGATACTATCATTTAACGCTGGCTGTTTACTAATAAACACAACGACTGTCAATTTTGTCACATGATAATAATTTATGACATATCATATTATAGGCATATGTTAATTTAAGAAATATAAGGTTGTAGGCTTATGTTAATTTGTGAATGATAACAGGGTACTGCATAGTCATGTGTTGGGTCAGATAAGGTTTTATTTATTATAACTCAGACATCTAGTTTTTGTTAAAATATAAATCTCCCGATATTTTGAAAACTGAAAACTTAGCAACTGTTTCAGATTCCAATACGTAACAGGCATTAATAGTTAAAGATATAAAGGTGCATATTATTGGGACCGAACTTCAACGATAACAAATCTTACATAATTTCTCATTTCCAAGTCAAGACACAAATCCATCTGCATCAGCCAAAAATATTGGTATAGTATTTGAGAGTAGCCTGAATTTCCGAAAACACATATCCCAAACATGCTGAGCATGGTTCTATCATATCCGTGACCTGCGTAGAATTCGAAAAAAACCTGTCCTTATATTAGATATTGCCAAGCAAATTGCAGTGGCACTCGTCAGTAGCAAGTTAGATTATTTCAACTCACTTTTTCACAATATGCCAGAAA
Organism: Flabesymbios commensalis; assembly: GCA_964017125.1. Taxonomy (NCBI): domain Eukaryota; kingdom Metazoa; phylum Annelida; class Polychaeta; order Terebellida; family Flabelligeridae; genus Flabesymbios; species Flabesymbios commensalis. The sequence continues at coordinate 103,002,867 of OZ024902.1, forward strand.
AGGATATCGCTAGATTACGCTAGATTATGCGTTCAACTGCCTTGCAAGGTAACCGAGGCCCCACGATTTAGTCGTTCCGTTCCTATTCTAAATTACATTGGCTTCCTGTCAAGTTTCGAAGTTCATTTTAAAATATGCGCAATAACTTTCCGAACCCTAAAAGACAATCAACCAGCATATCTGGCTGACTTACTTGTTCAGCAGAAATGCTCGACATATCTACACTCCACAAATTCAAATAGATTTGTTGTTCCCCGTATAAAAACAAACACTGGGTCAAGAGCTTTTTCTATATCTCGCCTAGCCTTAAGGAACGCCCTAGCTTCCTGTACCTATACGCAATGCCGACACAATTTTTACATTCAAGTAATTACTTAAATCCCGCCTATTTTATTTGGCTTTCCCACCCTAGATCCTCAGTAGTCCGGCTCTCTGTTGACGAACCTCGACTATGACACATGATCATGCTAAGGATGTGTGCGCCTCTGAGCTCGGTCCGCTGAGAATATAGGCGCTATAGAATTTTTTTTTAATTGATTGATATACACCTGTTAAACGTATAATAAAACAATCAAGTGTCTCACCTGGACTAGCCTCCGTGATGATAGCTTTGAAGCCGCCATACTGCACCAAGAGATCAGAGTAGAATTTGAGATAAGCTTGATTAGATGTGGTGTGGGTGACCACTATGTTCTGTCCGTAGTGAGTCATCATGATAGAAGAATTGTCGTCATCACCGTCATAGATACGCAGGTAGTCATTGGGACACGGGGCACCTTTAATACAATCCTCTATTTCCAGATAATGAAAATCCACCTTTATCTGGATAAAAAAACAGCCAATGGTTTCATCCTTGTCATGAAATCTACAGTTATTACAAAATGAAATGAGCACCAATTGGACTAGTTTAACATATTATGTTATGATTTCAGTTCTGCATAAAACATTTACATGATTTTCACCCATAATTAGAGCCAGAGCATACTCGACAATACCCCCCCCCCCCCCCCGCGAATATTGATCTTGTCCGAGAACTGGTTATTAGCAACATGCGTACAAATTTCAGCAGGATACATGAAAAACGTTTGAAGATATAGCACCCCAAGGTCAAATTATTGATGTAAAATGCTAAAATGTGCAGTAAATCGACCATTTTGATTTTTTTCAGCCAATAATGAACTTGTCCAAGAAGTGGTTACTAAATACATGCTGAACACATTTGAGAAGGATACATGAACAACTTTTCAATTATCGTGCCCACAAGTAGATGTTAATGCTGACGCCGATGCTGACTCAGACGCCGCCGCCGAGGTTCCATTGCTATAGTTTTAAGGACGGGTTAAAAACATTCTTATCATGTATTTTATAACTGATGTATTACATCCACTAATTATTAGTATACCAGTGGGAATATTAATGATAAGTTGTATACATTAAAGGTAAACATATTGATAGCAGTCCAGGAACGTTAGGCTGTAAGAATAACAGTGTTTTTCACTAGACATATATAGAAGAAGATTGTACTTACTATGGTTCCTGGGCTACTGCTCATCTTCCATGCACACCTGGCATTTGGTACGTAGTTACGCGGGTAGCGTGGAGACGTTATGTTGAAAGGGACACTCAGCTCCACTCCACCGTCACATGGGTCTGCTGAAATAAAGCAATGATGATCTCAATGAACGATGTAACGGTAAACATAGATAAATTATGTGAAAGGAAACGACATTTTTTTAAATAGGGTCTATTGTGTTGAATAGATTGTACATCTTGTGATATTCAGCCGTAACTGAACAAGTCAGCTACCATGTAACAGACCTTGGATATCCCTCTTTGTTGGCAAAGAAAACAAAAAAATAGTCACATATGGTTGTTATTTTAAGTTAAAATAACCAATTCTAAGCACTAAAATTTTGAGGAAGGTGACCCATTTTGGCACCCCCCCCCCCCCTCCTCACCCAAACAGTAAAGTCAGAAACCCTGATTAGCCTACTAAGGTCTTGTTCAGGTTTACCAAAGGTCGGTTGCTATAGCATATAATTTAGACAGTTTTAACAATGTACCCATCCTCATTACCTCAATCTTTACCAAATGAACAAGATCAGTGGGATTGTGCTACAACTTTTAATCCATGTTGTTACACTGAACATGTGTTTCAGTGGCATCACTATGGACATTCGATCTTAAAGGTGATCTATCACCCCTTATATGGTATGTAAAATTATGTCCTTATATGTGGTGATTGGCTATCATTTGACCCTCTCAGAGGGTCACATGATAGCCAATCACCTCATATATGGGGTGATAGGCTATCATGTGACTCTCTCAGAGGGTCACATGATAGCCAATCACCCCATATAAGGAAACACTTGTGCCCCACCTTGTGGGAACTTTGATTTTTTTGTCACAAGAGTATTCATACTATATAAGGGGTGATAGATCACCTTTAACATTTTACGTTGTAAAGATTCAGTCAAGCTAGCATGAACTAATTTGAATGATATTTTTAGCCTCTATACTATGGTGACCATGTATAAATAACGTGTCTGCCATCTGTTATGACTACATCCATATTTTGAAAGAAAATACATTTTTTACTTTTCCGCTCAAATTACAGTAACATCCCACTGTACTCGATAGTCAACACTAATCAATCAATATCCACTGTGGTAATACAAATATATGGTACAATAATAACTAGACATGAATTGTGACTTTTCAAGTATCAATAATATTTGGGCTAGGTTTTATGAGTTTTTGTGTTGGCCATTTTTAATTTGGATGGGGTATTTTTATTATGACAGATTGATTGGAATTGCGCGTATGAGTTTTTTGGCAGCCATTCTGAACTGTAATTTTAGACTTCGGACTTCAGGCTTCAAATTTCAAAAAGTCCCCACTGAGCTTTTGCAGTTTGTTTGTCAAACGGAATTGCATTCAAGGTGCACAGTACACACATTGACTTGTCTCTTTGTTGATTTAATGTTGTATTACTATCCGCGACGCTAGCCCAACATTAAAACAACATTGATTCAACGTTTTGTGTTTGAAAAAAATTGCAACTTATTTTAATCGTAGCATTTGAAAGGTTTCAACTGTCCATACCAAATACACAATATTGGTTCAATACTGGGCCACCGTCTGCGACGCTGACACGGAATTGAAACATTGGATAAATGTAGGTCTGGACATAGGAGCACCCTGTTCACTCTCCTGGCAATGAATGGAGAATCACCCGACATGTCCACTATTGAACCAACATTGGATCCAATTATAGGCCTACTTCCGTGCAAGCCAAAAGGCAGTATCTGCTCAGATACTGCTTTTGCATTTGAAGAGCAGCACAGTGCGGTAATTGATCACTTTACAAGTAAGCAGAAACTGCCTTTTGCATTCAAGAGTATAGTGATCCAGAAAATCCTGGATTAATCCGTAAGAATACGATGGATGTCTTAGAAAAGTTATAGCACCCCTTCTGACTACTTTGGGAATGTTGTGTCAAAATTTCAAGTTGATTAGATAAAACTCAGGGAGAAATAGCGTCTTACAAAAACGTGCCAAGAATAATAAGTTTAAAGTTCCGTTGAAAACTCAATATATTTATGCATAGCCCAAATATGACTATAACACTAGCTGCCTATCTCAAGGCGTATTATTTGCTCAGGGACAATACGTGTTAGAGATCAGTGGCACAAACGGCCTATGAAAATATGCTAATTTCACACCAGTTTCCGTAAATTTGAGGTTACAATTAAAAATAACAACCAATGACATTTCATTGTATCAACCTTTATGTTGTTGGAGTGATTATAAAGCAGTGTATGTGTGGGGATGAGTCGTTAGAGATAGAAGATTCCAATATATGAATTTTCTTGTATATCTTATATAACCAATTATATTATTTATTGGGTCTGGTGTAAGTTATCAGTATTGGCAATTTCTTATGTGTTAGTTAGTTAGTTAAGGTGGGAGCATTTGGGACACAAACTGTCCAACCGACAATGTAATATCATGTACTGGTTATGTTTTCTGCCTCCATTCGTTCCCTGTTTTAAATGTATAATTATGAATATCTAAATTATTGTCTGTGAAATACTGACACACTTATCAAGAAGACTGTGCAACAGCTAGGTATACAGGAGAATATCAAAATATGTGGGTGTTTCTCTGTGTGATTATCTGCATTCGGTTAAATATTTAAGAACTCTTTTCTAAAAGTCTGGTATGAATATAAATTTCGAACATTTTATTATGTTATTTTGCGTTTGTTTTTCCACTCCGTTTGTTGAAGGTGAATACAGTAATAAAAATAAACATAAATGCGAAAAATTACCCTAGAACTCAGGACCTTGATATAAATGTTTATTTCTTGGTATCCCATACATTGATATATATTGCACGGAGCTGCTACATCTGCTATGTGAGAATATTTATTGAAATAAGCTGTTACGACACTACTATGTTTATTATCATATCTTATAGTTGTGAATAACTGGTGCAAATAGGAGAATATGAAATCTATCTGACACAACCTTTAATCCAGATGGAGATTTTTGTTTAAATGTACATTCGCGGCTATCGGATTAAATTCATAACAAAACTCAATATTTTTGAAGCCTCTGAATATGGACCTATTAAAATCCGGTTGTTTGCATTCAAGCTGGTGGGGCTAAATATGCTAAAATATGCAAATTAGGCAGCCATTACCGAAAATCCAGTTTCAAGCAATATCTCAGCAACTAATCAAATTAGATACCTAAAAACAGTGTCTATCATACGGTTTTCATGGTCAACGAATGCAATAAAATCTATCTAATTGGAATGAGAATAATAAATAAGCATAAAATATGCAAATTAGGCAGCCATTTATTACCGAAAATCCAGTTTCAAGCAATATCTCAGCAACTAATTGAAAAAAATGTCTACCCTATGGATTCATGGACAGAGATTGTAATTAAAATATATGTTATCAACATCATGAAAACATATTAGCATAAAATATGCAAATTAGCTAATAATAAGTATTATAGAATATCAGGTTTCAAGCAATAGGGGCCTATATCAAAGACCAAACAACCAAAGAGTAAAACATAAAATATCTACACTCCCATTTTTGTGGTCAACCTTTCATCTGAAAACATTCAAGAGTTCCGAAATGTCGACATTACATGTAATATATAACATTTCAACCGTAATTGTGTACACACATGTAGTTAAGGCGTTGTGAAATAGAAATTCGTGTAAAAAGACAAAACTCAAAGACGTATTATCGCCGCACACGACCTCTCACTAAGCCCCTTGACCTCTCAGCTAATACCCACGGCCAGTTTAAACGTTTATTTTTCATATTTTGATCTTTTAATACAGCAGTAGACCCTACTTTGTTTTCTTTACTATATTAGGGTAACCCTATAACCTGGATCTCGTGGAAATTGCCTTTAATTAAAATGACACCTATTTACTGTATAATTATTTGGGTTTGGGCAACTATATTTATACGATAATACCAAAATGTGTTTTTTATTGTGATTTTTTCACTTTGAATTTTTTATGGTTTCCAGCATGGTCTCTTAACCTATAGTTACAGTCTTTAAAAATCCCGCCCATGGGGAGGGGGTAGGGGATGTTTTTCATGTATGGTTTTCATATACACATAGCACGGAAGACGTGTACTTTGAGATTTAAAGGGTCATTATATGTTGTAATGAACCCCATATTTGTTATTTTTTTATTTTTACTTCACGTAACATCTTCTAGTAACATAACTAGTGTTTATTCCGTTGAACACATACCTGGAGTTAAAAACAATCACAACATGTCTTCTAGGAAATTAAATTTACCATGTAAAATTCAGGAGTACATATGTTTGATGAATCGATATTTTTTACAGTCCCAATATTTTGAGTGCAAACAAGCAGATATTTTATAGATAAATGATAAGTTGTCTAAAAATTATTGTCTTTAGAAATCCCGGCCATGGTGAGGGGTTAGGGGATATTTTTCATTTCTGGTTTTCTTATACACATAGCACGAAAGACGTGTAATTTGGGATTTAAAAAGTCATTATATAATGTAATGAACCCCATATTTGTTAATCTATTTTATTTTCTTGTTACATAACATAACATCTTCTAGTAACATAACTATTGTTTATTCCATGGAACACATACCTGGAGTTAAAAAAAACAATCACAGCATGTCTTCTAGGAAATTAAATTTACCGCTTATAATTAAGGGGGTACATATGTTTGATGGCCCGTTATTTTTTTCCAGCCCCAAAATTTTGAGTGCAAACAAGCAGATATAGAACAGATAAACAATAAGGTGTCTAAAAAAAAATTGTCTTTAAAAATCCCGTCCAGGAGGAGGGGGGTTGAGAGGGTTTTGTTTATCTGGTTTTCATATACACGTAGCATAGGAGGCGTGCAATTTGGGATTTAAAGGGTTATTACATGAATTAATAAACCCCATTTTTTTTTTTTTGGTTTTCACATAAAATCTTGTAACGATACAAGTGTAACGATACAAGTGTTTAATTCTTGGAATAACTACCTGTAGTTGGAAAAATATATACAACATGCCTTTTAGTAAATTAAATTTTCCGCTTAAAATTCAAGGGGGTACATTATGTTTGGTGACCCAATATTTTTTCCTGTCGCAATATTTTGAGTGCAAACAAGCAGATATTGAATGGATGTTGAATAAGGTGTCTAAAAATTATGGTCTCCAAATACCTCGCCCCCGGAGGAGGGGGTAGAGAGGGTTTTCATATTAGATTTTTATGTAAACGTAGCAAGCAGTATGTGGAATTTAGGATTTAAAGGGTTATTACATATATTGATGAACCCCATATTTTTTTTTTCATTCTCGTCTCACATAGCATATTCTTGTAGCATAACTAGTGTTTAATTATACGAATAAATACCTGTAGTTGAAAAAATATACACAACATGCCTTTCAGTAAATTATATTTACCGCTTAAAATTCAAGGGGGTACATATGTTTGATGACCCAGTATTTTTCCCGTCGCAACATTTTGAATGCAAACAAGCAGATATTTAATGGATATTGAATAAGCTGTCATAAAATTATCGTTTTCAAATATCTCGCCCTTGAGGAGGAGGGTGGAGAGGGTTTTCATATTATATTGTCAAGCGATATGTGGAATTTGGGATTATTAGGGTTATTACATATATTAATAATACCCATATTATTTTATTTTTTCATTTTTGTCTTACATAGCATCTTCTTGTAGCATAACTAGTGTTTAATTATAAGAATAAATACCTGCAGTTGTAAAAAATATACACAACATGACCTTTTTAAAATTAAATTTACCGCTTAAAATTCAGGGGGGTGCATATGTTTGATGACCCAGTATTTTTTTATGCCCCAATATTTTGAGTGCAAACAAGCAGATATTTATTAGTCATATAACATGGTGTCCAAAAATCATAGTTTTCAAAAATCCCCGGGGGGGGGGGGGTTTCCTATCTGGCCCATGGACTATTAACATAGGAGACACATTTCAGCAAGATACATGGAAGACTAGGTTATGAGACATAAGTAACATAATTATGCTTAACCTACGAGTTTACTCAGTGTGTCAAGGACAATTTTTTTTTTTTTAAACATTTTGAAATGCGTGAATCAAACTTTCCATCATTGGCACACAGAAGTGCGGAGCATGTCGTGAACTGTTTTGTGTCAAATACCAAACATGCACCGATTTGACACTGACATGAACCAGTATGCGACACCAAGTATTCCCTTGGGAGGCCTCGATTGAGCGTTGTGTAAAGTGGAAGACAAAGAGTTTTGTTGCCCTTGAAATGTGAATATAATCGACTTGATAATGTACGTGTGGCGGGCTGGCGGCTACATCATGTTAGTGATTGTAACGTTTTCTTGTATTATGCAGTCCTAGTGAATTAATCGTGGCTACATTCTTCATGAAATGAATCAATGAAATATATCATTGTACATACCATCTCCTGGTGATAGTGTGGTCGGCTGTGTCGTCTCTGGTGTTGTTGACTGTTCGCTAAAAGGAGGCCCTGGGGCAAAGCAAGTGGTACTTCTAGTTGACGAGCATTCTTTGTTAGTGTCGTCCCATGTCTGGCCGTCTTCACATTGCCGGATGTCAGAGGCTTCATCCGTACATTGTATGTATGAGGTACATTCCTCACATGACTGGTATCCCCCATCGATTATACCATCACAGGATTCTATGCAATCCGCACCTGTCACTCCACCTATATAGATACACACCGTCCACATTTAACGCCTACATTTTAGTTGATATTATTTGATATTATTTTATAGACTATAAACCAGCCCTCTCACTCAGCTCATGGACTTGAAAAGTTAGGGTATCCTGTGGAAAATGACCACTGCATTATTATCCAAGCCAGAAACGAAGGTTAGCAGTGTCTACACAGGGACGAGTGATACTGCTGTAGCTACTTCCAGATCAGTCCATGACCACCCCATCATATAAAAGAAAAATAATAAGAAAATAATTATCCACCTCCCCCCTCTAATTATTTTTTTCAAATGGCAGCGGCAGCCATTTTGTTTTTAATAGATTCGTCCCAGAAGTTAACCAGATCATCAGAAATACCTAAAGAACAACACTACTAAATTTGAAAGCAATCCAACTAACGGTTCATGAGTTATCGTGCCAACAAGATTTTTTGGCGGCCATCTTGGAAAATGACGGTTTTTGGCTCGGTGCCCATAAAAAATATATGGGTAAAAATTGTCCTGTCACATAGGTCACATATGTGAAAAATAATATGTATATGCATTCCTTCTACTTTTTCAAATAAAAGTGCTGGCCTGGACACACATGATTCCATTTAATTTAAAAAAAGATCTGACTTTTGTGGTCGTCATCTTGCAGCATGCACATATGGGAATAATTTTACCAGGTATATAATATGTCGAAAATTAAAAAAATCGTTAGTTAAAAAATCTCCCACCTCACACAAAAATTGTCTCTGAAAAACCTAGACATAGCTCCAAGAATTTTAAATAATTTGTTTTCAAATGTTAAAAGATGCCCCCAGCTCCACGGGACCATACCAATTTTGTTATCAAGATGGCTGTCGTCAGTCATTTTCCTTTCAATGGATTCGTCTTGAAAGTTAGTGAAATCATGAAAACCATAACATTAAAATTATAATGCGATCGAACCGATGGTTCAGAAGATATCACGTTGACAATCTTTTTTCATTGTCTTTTGAGGCGATTATTATATACTAGTCAAAGATTAGGCCTATTAGTAATCGTTGAGAAAAGACAATTTAACCTGAGTATGCTTCTTCTACAGTCATTGAGAATCCTTTGTAATTAAAGGTCTGATCAGACATGAACCTGACACGAGCCGTATTCGATTCTGTCCAGATAACAGGTGGTTGATCAGAGCCACAGAATCTGGTGAGGAAGTGACTGGGTTCACTCTGTAAGGCGTTATACACTCTGACCTGATCACATCCACACAGCTGGTTACAATACTCAATGTCCACATATGTCACTGTCATTTTCAGCTGTAACACCATATCAACTTTAAGTCTCTTGATAACAATTCACTTACAATATATGTGTGATGCATTATTTATGCATCATATATAATTACATATCATACATTTATAATATTATTAAACTAGATGTGACGATTTTCGGCACGAAAACATTAAAAGCATCTCGTTTAAAATCAACGGTCAGTCCCTCAAAAATAACAGTATGGCTGTTGTCAGATTTTAATGCAATCCTCCCAAAAGTCAATCAGAATATCTCAAAAATTCCCCCCAAGAACTTCTTTTAAATTTGGAGAGACACACTTATTATATTGACCAGATGTCTGTCGCCAGTCAGTTTTTGTAATAGATTCACTACATTCAATCACTAGAAATACCTCGATGACAAACAGAAATATATGGGAAGAATATATATGTAAAGGATGAATACGTAAATTAATAAATTAAACAAATATACGCGATCATTTCGTCGTTCATACTTCATTAGAAGATATACGGAATACGGCGTTCGCTAATCGATATCTGCTCGATCACTGAAGTTAAGCGACGTCGCGCCCGGTTCATAAGTGGATGGGTGACCGCCTGGGACTGCCAGATGCCGTATACACTATCGTGGGGCTCAGAGAACCACGTAAATCAGATGGCTCGTCTGACTGACTTTGAGTTGGACGTAAAAAAACCTCAATGGACGTAGGCGCAGTTTCCATCCGGCGAGACCCACCAAAAATCCACAATATGGAGTACTTGGCACATATATAAGGCCATGAATGATATCATGAATGATAACAGGCCTTGCTAAGTTACTCCCGTGGCGCGATAGCACAATAGTGCGTACTGCCACGTAATATACAGATACAGATACAGATAAAAGATAATCTGATTGTAGCCAAATGACATATTAACCGTGCCCATGTGATATTCGAACAGTTACTAGTTATTCACACTTTCAATCTGAAATTTGACTCATATACACGAGTCATAGGGCTTATAAGTATATAAAATGCATAGTACAGTGAACTATTATAATTACAGTATTATAATTACAGTAATTACACTGATTTTTTCTAGCTCTTTCCAATGCGAAGGAAAGATGTATTAGTTGGTAGGCTAGGCGCGGAATCATAAAATGAAGTCTCACGCCGGAGTGAAGCACATAATAGGGGGCATTATTAAATAATAGGGGTGTTCAAATCTGATTGGATATTCCCGTTTTCTGAATCATAGCACGCAAAAACGACTTATGACCTGTCTGCCTGGAGACAGATCACGACAGACCACGCACTGCAGCCATGCAGTAGAGGATATCTGGCGGGCATTAGTGATCACCCTGCCTGTTCATGTTTGATTAGTTGCTTTGGGAAGATGTAAAAAGGCTCTCAGAATGGTAGTATTGATTATTTTAAATTAAATATGATGGCTACTAGGATGTACAACGGAGAGCTCAAAACCACATATTTAATAGGCTAAGTCACATAGTGTGGCCACGCACGCAGCTAATCGTTCATTTCATAGTTCATCTGAACAAATCTCATCGTAGCTCCACGCAGTTGACCTAGGTACAATCAAATATAGTGACCTACACCCAGAGAATTTATATTAGGATTATATGTGTTTCTATGAGGCAAGTACTATCACGCCTAACTAATTGCATATGCCTATATGTGCACAAAGGTGGCCTAAAACCCTATTCATTTCATACATTTGCATGACGAAGATAGCTCTTCTGAATGTCAATCTCTCTCACCATTCAATAAAAAACTTATCTACACTTATTTATGAAATGTATATTGTATAAGCATCAATCATGTAGGCTACCGGTCTACACCTGTACACTGTACATAGTTTTGCAGTGCAAATATAAATCTCCACTTCCGGTCCCACAACTTGATGTTGAATACCCTAATGCAGTAGAGATGGGAGGAAATATATTTAAGAAGTATTATTACAGCCATTTTGTATGTGTTAACAAAACCAAATTCGGCTAGAACAACGCTGTATAGCGTTCACGTTCGACAATTGTTAAGTGAGTAATGTGGCCATCTTTGATTTGAAAACTAGCCGCCCTTTTTCAAGCAATTAGTCAAATATTTATTGATCGCAGAAATTTTTACGACTATCAAATATTTTTTGTTGTTCACATACTTTACTTGTCGAATATTTTATTTTAGATATGTTAATTAGCCGAGTTGGAATTTAAACATTGTAATCAGCCATGCATATTAATATTTTGTGAAGATGGTGTAAATATTGGCGTAAGTGTTTACGTCAAATTATAAATACTTTGTGAATATCGGATTAATAATTATCGCGAGCTGTAGAGCGTTTATGTCAAATTGCAAGTAAATCCTCTGGCGGTCGTTTTGGAAAAAAGAAAATTAGCTCATTTTCTAATTGTAACATGTTAATACATCACTATTATGGTCTGAGTAAAATCGGCGACTGCAGAGTATTTACATCGAACTGGTGAAGAACAACTACAAACATGATAGTGATAATGAATCAACAAACACCAATAACAATAATGATAATATAATATTCACCAAATTGCCTGTATTTGCTGTGATATCCCACGTACAGTTGGAGAGGGCACTGTAGTCCTCGGGAAAGTTAGGAGATTTTATGATCAGAGGGGGTGCTATGCGGACACCATTGTTACACGCTAAAATGGAAATATATCATATTTTATTTCCATCTACGTAATACTGAAATGTATATTATAGAAATCAAAACAATGGCTACAGAGTTCTTGGTTCATATGGATAATAAAATATATATTCAACAAGCCTAAAAGTGGCTTTACAAACAGTTTCATTCCAGACACCAGAGTAGGCCTAATCTGTTGAATCGTTCATACGATTCTACAATTGTCTTAGAAATTAATATAATGGCTCAACGAATCCTTCTATTTCTCACACAAAAGTATTCGTTTAGGTAAAATACAGTTCAAGAGCTGTATTGAAAATCGAAACTTAATACGAAACATAATAGAACATCGGTTAGCTTCACTCGTGTTATTTCACATGTAGTTCTACACTATGTGTTATTTACCTCTATCATTGAGTGTTAGAGGTTCAAGACACGTGGTGCTGTCAGCAGACTGACACCGCTTCTGGTTATCGTCCCACGTCTGGTTATTATTACAGTGGGTCACAGTGGGCTGACCACCTGAACAACTGATGTACTCCACACACGACTCACAAGATTGATAATCACCGTCATCTACATCTGTACAGTTAGTACGACAACCTAACCCTGTTGTACCATCATCTGTATGGAAAACAAAGAACAGCTCACCATTAAATCCGGCCCTAACATCATGCATATAGAGGCTGTAAATTGGGCCAGTCATTATATTTTAAATGGATTGGACTCAAGATACTTAGTTATAGAAAAAAAATGTTGGAATCGTGAAAGATTAGTGTGGGACAAACCAACCTAACCATAGCATTTTTGAGCGAAATAACATAGCCATTGCATAATTTATATAAACATAGTCATTGCATAAATTATTAAAACATAAATAAGATTTTCCCACGATAAATATATTGGCCTCGTATAAATAATTAGTCAATTATTATTGCTCTTCGCAATACATGCCATCATGACAAAAGCATGGGGATATAGAACTCAAAATAGTTTATTAACCGAATTCCTAATGAACACATTACCGACACGGGACACAATTTTACCACATTAATGAAACATATTAATATAACATATCATTTCGTAACTGTATAAGCCTCCGATGACCATAACTTCTCACAATTTCAAATGGGATTTAGTTACTGAGAAAATATAAATCTTAAAATTAAAATATAAGCTAGAAACTTTACTAATATATTTTTAAAATTGTATATATTCTTAAATCAAAGCCATTGAAACGGATAGTTAGTTATACCAGTCACCCACCAGCCTGTATCGTGATTCTGATGCTGAACCCAGTCTCTCTAATCGAACTATCTGAATTAAAGTACATGTAAACTTGCCGACTGCTACTGATAATAGGCCTTGGAAGATTAGTTCCGCTGAGTTGTGCAAGGAGTGGATAACTATAGCCGGGTCCATCGTAAATATTAAGTTTATCACAGCATGCTTCAGTTCTGAATGCTAAAAACGTTAATTTCACCTGAAACCCAATTCAATTTTCATATCAAGCTATAAAGCGGACCTGTCTAAAAATACAGAAATAAAAAATATAAGTTGAGCATAGGCAATAAGTAACAATTTCTACAAATTGATAGCGGCTGTGGCACTATTGATAATCCACGACAGCGATTTCAAAGGATCTATAAGATAAATAATTGTGAAAAATAATATATGTATATTCTATATAGTCTATACATACTATTCTTTAATTTTAATATAGTCGGAAAAACTTGCAACATAATATTCAAACGCGCATATGATGTATTAATATTTGGAATAACAAAAAAAATCCTTTATAACCAGTCCATTTGATTTGTATTTGAGTTATGTTACAGCTGAGATACATTCGGCACTATTTCGCACTATTTTGATCACGTCTAAATTTGTTAAAATGTTAATTATATTGCTTTGATTCTCTTTGTAGTCCTCTTGAAAACACAGACACACCAGTGTTTATATCTTTTTCTGGTTTTGTGTTTCTTTTGATATCTATATCGTTGTGACGTGTGGCTTTGTAGAGTGGTGTAGAATATATCCATTTTGTCACTATCAGCAAGCGTAAACGATAGACTCACCACACGTCACAACGATAAAAAAATTATTCTTGTGCAAAAGAAGGATCGAAAAGTCTGTGTATATTAAGCAGATAGCGCCTTGTTGCTATACACAGCAGTACACAGTGTTCAATCTAAAACAAGTGTCAGTGCTACGACATTTGATTATCTAAGATGACAATCCAAGATAAACTCACAATAGTACCGCGAATTCCTGTGATACTCCAGGTGCAAAATTCATTATCATCATAATAGTATGGATATTTTGGTGATGTAACGGTAGCTGGGAAGCTAGTTATCTCCGAGCTTCCACAACCTGCAACAGAAATGTTTTTATAAATTACCATGGTTACCGATTGCTAGCTCACCAGCAGAAACAATGTAGGGCGCATACAGCTTTTCAAATAAAGGTTAATTCGAACAAATACTAAGCAAATATCTGAAAGCCCTCTCTGGCCTCTGTGTTCAATATGAAACTTCGTAGTTGACTCAGATGCACTCAGTGTATCAAATACGAAGATTTTCCGAAGTGGTTAAAAATATATCCCGCTTCAAAGGAATTTTAAATGTGATAGATTTAGGGTGTGGCTTTAGTCACGAGTATTGGTCAAAGTCACACATCTTCAAACACTACCTGTAGTTTCCTGAGATACACTTGGGTGTCATACAAAAATTAACCGGGACCTGTGAAAAAAATTGTGTGACGAACTGCAGTGTAGTGACATTGCCTCTAAAATAGGTTTTAGTCCATTATCTTCGAACTTAACCTTGACTTTCGATAAGGCGCATCAGTACATCAAATATGGGACCTCAAGCGGGTCTAAATATATTACGTATAAAATACATTTTAATGGTAAAATGTATCGCCTAGAAATTGACCGGTAAACAGGGGGTCGACAGAAGAAGTCGATACAATAAGGTATGTTGACATGATATTATTTGTGAATGACACACTGTCGTGATCTTGGCCATAAAAAAGGTGAAGGGTGACAAGTTTGAGGACTAACTCCAACCATTAATAAATAGTGCATGAAGTACATGAACCATGACTCTATAAGCTCTCACAAACGGTTACGTTATTTTTATTAATGATGTTATGCTGCGACTTTTGTCATGAATATGGTCGGTCATTACTGAAGTGGAAAAGCACTACATGTCAAATTTTCGGACTGACTTCAATAATTTGAATAAATTGTTCATTATAAAGCTAATTGTAAGTTACCAAGTTTGACTATATCGACCTGTATTTTACAAAGATGCATCTGTATACCACATAATGAAGCATAACTCTATAGGCTCAAAATATATCACGAATAAAAGGAAAGTTGTGGTCAACTGTCAAAATTTGCAGGACAAGGGTCCCCCAGAAAGCAATAGTGCCCGTGGGTAGGCCAAGACCCTATTCCATAATAACACAAAATATGCGTTTCATACCCAAAGCTTCATTAAGAGCAAGTTCTCAAATCACAGCAAGTTCATATATACTTGAGCGACATCTATGAGTTAATAGTTCAAAGCCCTTTGCCCTTGCCCCTACTTGGTCGCTGGCTTGCAAACAAACTGACTGTATTACTGCGTTGATTTGGAAACTGCATGAACCTAAAAGCTTGTATTGACACTCAGTAAACACAAAACATTTGTATGACTTCATGCAATGTTGGAC
The DNA here is from genome assembly GCA_964017125.1 of Flabesymbios commensalis. Lineage (NCBI taxonomy): Eukaryota > Metazoa > Annelida > Polychaeta > Terebellida > Flabelligeridae > Flabesymbios > Flabesymbios commensalis. The sequence continues at coordinate 103,018,772 of OZ024902.1, forward strand.
CAACGTCGAAAACGTTTGGCCGACGTTGTACAAATGTCTTGTGTTTTCTGGGCTGCAGGAGGACTTCCTCTCAAACATTGTACATTTATTCAATGTTGGTTCAATGTTGGAACAGCGTCGCAGACGTTGGCCTAGCATTAAAACAGCATTGGATCAATAACTCGTTTAAGTAGTATCTTGTAATCAGTTCAGTGGCTATATTAATGCTGTCAATCTGTACTCAATAGGCAACTGTTGGCCTACACTTGACCGTCCCAGGCATGCGCATTTTGCAGTTGAACACTAGTTTAACACCAATGGGCTGTGACCTTGCATGGATTACCTGCAGAATAGTTGATCGTTGTTGTTGGAAGTTTCGTAGTTGTGAATTCATTTATCCCAGCTGAAATAAAACACATCAAAGTTGGTCATGTTTTTTTAATTTTCTTTATTATACATTAAATACACCTCAAATTACGACTAGTTCTTTAAATTTTAAATATTTCAATAATAGGTTGAACAGTATGAATGTGCGTCACGCAGCGTGAGTATTTTCGCATTTTTTTTGACAATGTGATAGGCTATCTTTTACCGGACGACTTATACATAATGGTTATGTATACAGTCATATATAATCTTAGTGCTCAATCTATCTTCTAAAATTATATGTCTTCACGCAGACTGTTATACACATTGTAGAATACTGCATTATTATTATTCAAGAAATACCTGTTATTGAAGCGTTGAATCTAGCATTCCCCGTTGAATCTGTGAATGTTATATAAACGTTGCTGGATGTTGTGTAAACAACGTCCTGGTAATATGCATTCCATATCAGTTGTAAGCTTGTCCCGTTCCTCTCATAGATACTTAGATTGGCATTCCAGGTTTGTACGTTGATGTACGAAATATTAATACTGATCTAAGAGGGAAAAACATATAATATTGACTCTTGTTTTAGCTTACATATCTAGGTAAACACTTAAAAGGTTATCTTATAGTTCCTTCTTCAGATGGTACATATCGCTACCACAGAAATAAAAGGGCGGATCTTCCACTTTGTCAAGTGGGAGATGCACCCTTTCAACTCTAACTGGACGATATATGTAACAATTTTCTCTGTTTTACCATGTTAACATCAAATAATTATAAGTATTTGATTAATATACTCAATTATGTCAAGTTACGACGTCGGCTCATAACGAAGCTATTTTTTTTATTAATAATCATTTATTCAGCCACGCCCCGATGACGTACTTTGGTTCCTGGATCTGAGGTTAGGTTCCAGGAACAAGGAGAAGTGATTTGGTAGATAGATGATATGTTGATTGGAACCAGTGCCGACACTCCTCCTGAGCAGGCTGACAAAATAAAAAAAAACGAGAGCTATTTTGTGAATAACCGTCCCAGTAAACACAAAACATTTGTATAACATTTGTACGAAGCTGGACCAACGTCAAAGACGTTGGGCCGACGTTGTACAAATGTTATACAAATGTTTTGTGTTTGCTGAGATAATAGAAATAGCGACGTAAAACAGTGAATATTCCTATTAATATTCAATGACTGGACATAAGGAAAGACATTGCAATGGGCCCAATATCTTTATCATCCGCAAATATAAGATAATATTGCAAGTTATAATTGGTTAATATAGAGATATATTATTGATGTGCAACACACATGTGTTTTTACCAAAAACAAATGATGTAATATTTTAGAGGAAACTAAAAAATACAATTATTTAAGCAAGGATATGATTATGGACATACAGTTATAAATAAATGCATTATTGTACGGTAGCACTGATATCACAACAATACCTGTATAAGTTTCTAAAGATATATTAAAACCATCAAAAGTGACTGAGAGATCTGAGTTGAATTGCAGGAAAGCCTGGTGTCCACTGGTCACCACAGATCCGTATGTACCAGATCCACTCAGCCGTTGTAGCCGATGATCAATTGTGCTTGTACCGTCGTAAATCTCAAGATGATCACAACAATTCTCAGTTTCAAAATCATGTAAAATTATAAGAATCTGCAAACAAACAAATGCAACTCCTACAGGTAGTTTAGATTTATTCATTGTTAATATCTGATCAGAAATTCGCATGATGATATTGCGTAATTTAATTAAATGACTATTGTGTCATAAAGGCCCCCACACACCGCAAAGACTGTCCCTGATTGCATAAGACGCGACGGTAATCTTAACCCTTAAAGCGCTGAATTAATTTGTGAAAAACATCGCAACCAAAGGGATTTTTTAATTCTAAATCATCATAAATGTCCTAGTTAGCTCTTTCCGATTCATTTGAATACCTATGTTATGGGTCTACGGCCATTAGAAATATTTTTACTCTTACAGTGCAGGGATAGACTTTAGTCATTCTACAGACGTCAGATTCTGATGACTAAAGTCTATCCCCGCGCTGTAAGAGTTAAACAAATCGGTGCGGTTTGGTCACTCCCAAGACTACCATTTTGTCAATTTCCGCGCGTCCGAAGCTGTCGTCACCGTAGACGTGGCCCGTCTTAGGCGTCGTAAAACGTCGCTGCGGTGAGGCATGTCCTGCGACGCGACTGCATTGTATTATTGCGGCTTCCGGAACATCCACTAGAGGGCCTACATGGTCACCACTAGGATCGCTACAATAGGTTACGACGCAAAGTCGGTAACAGACTTTCTGCTGTGGTCGTAGAAGCATCTTTTCTGCGATTTTCTAAAACCTGCCACGACGGTCGCGTTTTAAGCAATCGTGATCTTTGTTGTGTGTGGGAACCTTTAGAAAGTTTGAATATGTTTTATCAAGTAACTATTGTTCATTGTTTTCTTAGTACTTGCAAAATTATAGTGAAATTATGCCGATCACAAATTATCGCTGCAGATGTCTGCTCCATAGGTCTACATTCCAAGTGAAATAAAATTAACTAAAACATGTAATTACAAATTTAATTAAAAAATGTTTTTTTTTACGAACGCACTAACAAGCGTTTCTTCGTTAGTTGCCTAAAGGCCCAGCAGCCACCCGCTAACTTTGCTGGTGAATTACAGCCCGCTTTCGACCAAAATCGACGTGAATGTTCTACGATTTGAATTTTAGCATTTTAATCGCCAAATTGTCCTACAGCAATCAATTAATTACTCAATCAATCAATCAATCAACCAATCAATCAGTCAATAAAAATTTAGTCAACTAAACTAGACCCTGATATGATGATGGTTAGATGTTATCGAACACTTGAATGGTCTGGGGCATAGCATGCTAACGCACATGTCAAGATATATGGATATTCTCCACAAAATTTTATTATTCACCCTTGTTCCCGGGCTGCCTGTTACACTCCATGTACAATAGGCGTAGTTTGGATAATCATAAGGGTATCCTGGTGATCTGATGTTACCGGGAAGGCTGTCTATCTCTGAGCTGCCACATACACCTGAAGTGACAAATACAAGTATTAACAACTATTTGGCTACGACTACACGTGCAAGACTCCATTTTAGTTTTGAACAGGCCACATGGCTGTGGTATATCACGTAACTTTAACTGCTACTCTGTACTTCACCAATGATTTCAAGATTATTGATCACGTCGTAGGCATTCTACACACCAAAACTGAGCAAGTTCAGTCTTAAACACTGTTAAATATTGCTGAACGACGCGGCGATTTTTTTAGAAATCGTCGTTGTAGGCCAGTCTGCAACCACGCGAGAAATCTCTTCGCGACATCTATTCTCGTCTTTTGGTGTAGATTGCCCTATAAATATGATTTACTGTTTTACTGTTTTTCATTTATACACAGATGATCTCATCACTCAATGTTGTCAATGTAAGAAAATACGATCGGCTATCCAAGAACGGAGCCCTGGTCATGTCTCGTAAATATAATGCCTCACTAAACAGATACTCCCCCCCCCCCCCCCTTGAGCTGCAGATTTTCAAAAACGTCTAGAGATTTCCAGGTGCGAGCCACCGGAATCTCTATATTTTTCTAAATTTTACCTCTTGACCCCGCTATATCAGAAAGCAGCAGACACACCTGAATAAGCTATATGAGACCAAATTTGAAGGTTACTCCCTGATATATTTCTTTTCAATAATAAAGATGGAATTCAGACAATTATTGTTAATGAAACTTAAACAATATATCAAGACAGAGAAATAGTTGCAAATTATTTGACTTTCGAACCTACTATTGTTATTCACCCGTTGCGACTCGTTGAAACATGTTGACCCATCGTGTCGTTCTTTATGTGAATTTAAGTACATTTAGAGCGTTATCTTCTAGAAAAAAAATACAATTGATTAATATTGGGACAAGTGTTTTGGCGTCAAGGAGTTCAATTCGAAAAAAATCAACAGCTCCTGATAAGTTTAGAAACATGTATTGTAACACAAAATGTGTTGTTTTTATCGTTTAATGTATGATTAGGCCTACTTATCGAAATGACGGCTATATGGTACAAGAAAATTCGTAGTGTTGTCTATTAAATCAGGGCAGCAAAATCAGCACTTTTTGTAGAAGCCCCCATGTATAGGCCCATAACGC